>CM069134.1:126817534-126826308 GCA_035221665.1 Okamejei kenojei | reverse complement strand
ATATTGTTTGGGATATTAGTATTAGATAGGTGTTTTGGGGAAAAAAAGGAGTTTTGTAGAGAAGTGATATAGGAAAAGGAAACTTTTCTTCACACACAACCCCTCCAACTGAACAAAAAATCACCAGCTCCCCAACCTCCCCCCAACATCGGAACATGTTCCTGCCTCTAGGTGTCCAAACCATGGCTGATCGTTAGTTAAATAGGGCACCACCATTGAAGACGACTTGCACCAATATTCAGTACCCCATGCATTTTTTCCCCCCCTCATATCCCTGAAACCATTAACCATAAATGTAAATCTAAACTCTATCAAGTCTTGACTACTAAACAAACTAACACCGGCCCCTAAACATTAAGACTCGTATGTGTGTCGGAAGGACCTGCAAGATGCCAGGTTTAAACCCAATAACTCATCGGGAGACAGGGCATCTCTGGAGAGAAGGACTCAGAAGTTGAAGAAGGGTCTCGACCCGAAACTCACCCTTCCTTCTCTCCAGAGATCAGGCCCCTCCAGCTGACTGCTGCCGTGTTTGTGTCCGTCTACAGTCGGACAGTAATGGATTAAGGACAGGTTTTGGAGGAATAGGGCAAAACACGGCAGGTGGGACTAGTGTAGCTGGGACACTTGTTGCCGTGTGGGCAAGTTGGGCCCCAAAGAGCCTGTATCCACACAGTATCACTCTAGTGACTATCGGACTATATGCTGTACAATTTTGCTAATCGGGGAGGTGCTTACGTTGACAATAGTCTACTGGACTGCTCGCATGAAAAACCGTTACCGTGTGCATTTGCACTTCACACCTTCAACAATAAAATTGATTAGTTTGGTTATTTAATTTAGTTTAGAGATACAACTCAAAACTGGCCCTTTGGCCCACTGAGTCCGCACCGACCACGATCCCCGCACACTCCCACTAATCCAACACACACGAGGGACAGTTTAACATTTATACCAGGCCAATAACCTAACAAACCGTACTTCTTTGGAGCGTGGGAGGAAACCGAAGATCCCGGAGAAAATCTGACTACGGCGCTGTCTGTAACGAGGTTGTACGTTCCCCCCGTGACCTGCGTGGGCTTTCCCCCCGATGCCCAGTTTCCCCAATTAACCCTACATACATGCAGTTGTAGGTTAATTGGCTTCTGTTAATGCCCCTAGCGATGAGACAAGTGGGATAATATAGAAACGTGTGAACGGGTTCGATCCAGACACCGTACGATTTGTACTGCATTAATACATCTCCGAGGTTTAATTGACTTCAGTAAAGAATTGTAAATTATTCCTAATGGATAGGAGTTAGTGCTATCTGTGCGGCGATCGCTGGTGCGGCGCGCATTCGCTGGGGCCAAATGGCCTGTTTCGTGCTGTTCCTTCTCAGTAAAAGTACGAAACATAAAACTGCTTTCGTTCACCATCTGTGTTTGTCATAAGGTAAAAGACCCATATACATCAATGTAAATAGTTTACAGAGTTATTAATGTAAGTTATTAACCGACAATAATATATCCACCTTTAATCCCATGCCGTGAATTTAAATATGGCATAATATACAAGAGTATACAACCATTTGGATCCCAGTCGCGACAATTCATTAAATTCACATTGGTGGTGGTAACTGCATTGGTGCCAGAGCTGAGATTGGGAGTGTATATTCTCGAAGTGCGCTGCTGAGAGCCTGGCATTTTACTTCCACCAGTAGTTGACCAAGCAGACTAATTCTACATCGGTGAGACCAGCGAAGCTGGCGATCGCTTCGCCTCTACACCTCCGCACGTTCGCAATAACCAACCCGACCTCCCGATGGCCCAGCACTTCAACTCCCCCTCCCATTCCGAATCCCCCTTCCTGTCCTGGGCCTCCTCCATGCCAGAGTGAGGCCCACCCGCAAATTGGGAGGAGCAGCACCACATTTCGCTTGGTAGTTTACACCCCAGCGGTATTAACATTGACTTTCTACCAATTCAGGTATTCCCTGCTTTCGCACACCCTTCCCCTCCCTTCCCACTCGCCCGACAGCCCACGGTCTCCGCCTCTTCCTTTCTGCTTCCGCGCCCACCTCCCTCCAACCCCACATCAGTCGTGTAGAAGGGCCTCTGACCCGAAACGTCACCTATTTCTTAGCTCCACCGATGCTTGCCTCACCCCTGAGCTTCTCCACATTTTTGTCCAACTACGATTTTTCCAGCATCTGCAGTTCTTAAACATAGCAGTCTGGGAGGGTCACACACGCACGTTGTTGGGTCTGGACCAAGCTCACCTTACCACCACCTAAATCAATCCTCCCACGGCTTTCCGTCACCGTTATTTAGTAGTCTAGTTTTAGCGATACATGCGCGGAACAGGCCATTCGCCAATCGAGTCCACACCGCCCAGCACACCAACGTTACCCTACACATACTAGGGACAATTTACATTAATGCCAACCAATTACCTGCACAACCTGTACTCTTTGGATGGTGGAGAAAACAAAGTTCTCGGATAAAACCACGCAGGTCAGGGGAAGAACGTGCGAACTCCGTACCGACAAGCGCTCGGTGAGTCTGGATCGAGCCCCAACTGTACACTTATAGCACGCAAATGTACCGACAAATGTATTAGAATTCTAAATCTGCAGGTTTTAGTTTAGAGTACAGCATGGAAACAGGCTCCAAAGACCCACCGAGTGCAAGGTTGTGCAGTGGCAGAGATGCTGCCGCAGCACCAGAACCCGGTATCCATCCAACACCGCAAGACATTGCAGCGTAATCGTGGACGCAGCCCCGCCCATCGCACGAACCACCCCTTCCCTTCTATTGACTCCCTCTACACTCATGCTTGCTCGCAAGGGCAGCCAGCATCATCCATGACAATTCCGCACCCCTGCCACTCCTCTTCCTCCCCTCTCCCACGGCAAAAAGCACAGAAGTGTGAAAACAGCACACCTCCAGATCCAGGACAGTTTCTTCCCAGCTGTTATCATGCAACTAACCTCCCACCACACCCAAGAGCAGAGCTGAACTAATGACCTACCTCATTGGTGACCCTCGACTATCCTTGATCGACTCTTCTGGGCTTTACCTTGCACTAAACATTATTCCCAGCATCACTATCTAGCTACCACACTGTAAACTGCTTCGATTGTGGATCTTGTATGTGCTATTCCGCTGACTGTTTAGCACGTAATTAAATCTTTTCACTGTAACCTCGGTAACCGTGACAATAAGTACACGAAATGAAACCTGAACTGCATGCTGGGGAGCTTGCATAGTCATAGAGTGGTGCTGTGTGGAAACAGCCCTTCGGCCCAACTTGCCACAACTGGCCCTTGCTCCTTTAGGAGGGATGAATCGAGAATCAGAGGACCGTAGGTTTAAGGCTATGGGAGGAAAAAGGATTTATTAGGAACCTGAGGTTAGAGGGATAATGGGCCAAACAAGGCAAGTGGGACCAGTGCAGATGGACCCTGTGGACGGTGTGGGCATGTTGGGCTGAGGGGCCTGTTTTCTGCAGTAACCCCCTATGAACTCAATGTGTCCCAACCCAAAACATCTCGACTATCCATCCCTCCCAAGAAGCTGCCTGACCGCTGATTTCTTCTTCTCCAAACTTTGTTTTCTTTCGGTACAGCATTGTCACAGATGGTTGTGCAGAACCCGATAATAAAATAATAACCACTAAAATGGAATATAACATAGGGCTGCCTGGGCCGATCAGTGGAGCTACTCACTCACAGCGCCAGTGACCCGGGTTCGATCCTGGCTACGGTGCTGTGGGTACAGAGTTTGTACGCCTCCCCGTGAACCTGCGCGGTTTCGTCTGAGATCTCGGCTTCGGTCCGCGCTTGCCAAAGCGAACATGTTGTGGTTAATTGGCTGATGACAATGTAAAATGTCCAGCGTGTGTGGTGTGGTGTGGTGCGTAGGTAGTGTTTAAGCCTGCCCCACTTGGCGACATTTTTCGGCGAACGGCCTGGAAAGAGTTTGACTGCCGCGTGTCGGGGCGGTATGCTGCGTGAACGCGTGTAGGAACGCCAGTGTCTCCCTGTCGCTCCCTGGATTTTGGAATGTTCAAAGTCTCACAGGCGACATCAGGGTGCCTTATCACGTGGTGCGCCCGTCACACGCTGACGTAACGCTGTCCTGCGGGTGACCCCGTTTACGCGGTATATAAAGCCCGACTTATCCATTAAAAATGCTATCGGTCCTCAGATTATTGTAGATATTAAGTTTCATTTCCAAAGGATCATTATTACTTCAGTGTAACAATAGACAATAGTTCAGTGCCTTCGAGCCAGCACCGCCATTCAATGTGAATCAATAGGCTATCATCCCCAATCAGTACCCCGTTCCTGCCTTCTCCCCATATCCCCCGACTCCGCTATCATTTAAGAGCCCTATCTAGCTCTCTCTTGAAAGCCTCCAGAGAAACCAGCCACCACCGCCGCACTGAGGTGGGCAGAGAATTCCACAGACTCACACTCTCTGTAGAAAAAGTTGTATTTCCTCGTCTCCGTACAAAATGGCTTACCCCTTATTCTAAACTGAGGCCCCCTGGTTCTGACTGCCCATCTTTCTTGTGTTGTGAGGGTTGGGTGTCGCTGAAGTGGTCATTGCTTGATGCCGACCGTGATGCGGATGGTCGTAACAAACTTTTTTAGGGCGTCAGTCACTGATGTCACAGTCGCGAAAAAACTCGCAAAGTGGGACAGCCCTTTAGCCTTGTTGGGGGGGGGGGGATCGCGGACTCGGTGGTCGAAGGGCCTGCTTCCTCGCAGTAACCTCTAACCTAAACTAAACTAAACTACCTGAGCATATCCCCTAAATTTACCCAGTGCCCATCCAACCTCACACCACCGCCAACGAGTAGTTTCCCATGGAAGTGTGGACAATCAGGAATAGAAAATCAGGTAGGGTAGGCCCGCCAGCAACACGAACAGCTCGAGTATGAAGATCACCACTTACACACAGGCTCCTCAGTGCCCTGGAGTCAAACAGCAGAAAGCTATCAACCCCTTCAGCAGAAAGAAGGAAGATAAATGACAGAAAATATTGTGAGCGTATCTTTAAATCTTACAAAAACAATCCCAACTTGCTACAATACTCAGGGCAATAATATAAATGCCTGAGCAGTGCACATCAATTACCCTTCAAAACTCAAGCAGCGTGGTATTAGCATTGCTATCCCTTTGCTAAACCATCTGCCTTAACAGCCTCAACAAGAATATATCGGGTAGTTGCACAGATCTCTTGCCCAGAGTAGTTTAGGTTAGTTTTAAGATACAGCGCGTGAAACAGGCCCTTTCCTGTGAAATGGGATGCCTCGTGTAGCGGCCCTCTACAGTCCCTCTTGTCTTTTAAAATTTTTGTCCTGTTGATGTATATTTGGTGTATTTAATATATTGTTTTTAGCTGTTGAATATACGGGTGGGGGGGGGGGCTTTTAAAATCTTGTTTCCCTGCACGGGGGACCCGACTTTTCCCCGTCGGTCTCAGTTGTCGTTGGGGCCTAGCACCGTGGAGCGCCTCCAACCGGAGCGACCTGGTGCCCCTCGTGGAGCGCGGACTCACCATCGTGGGGCTGGCCGGCTTCGGAGCCGTGGAGAGCTGTGGTGGCGCGCGCTGCGCCCTACACCGTATCTCGGAGACTCCAGCCGCAGCCCCGTGGAACGTGACATCGGAGCTTCGCGGGTCCCTGGTGAGACCGCTTTATACAGAGCTCCCGCAACGCCACTATGTACCCGTCCGAATTGCGGGTTTGAAAACAGACCCGAGCGGGGCCTTTACATCGCCCGGCGCGGCTTTAAACGTCCCGCGGACCTTGCCAACCCCCTGGGGCTCTAACAATCAAAACGACACTACACCGGAGGCGCGCCTTGTATCACCCCGTCCTTTGCCTGAATGGCCGCCGGGACTTGCCATCTCCCCCCGGGGGGCTTTAAAACAACGGGAGAAGAATGTAACACAGGGAGAGCAAGACTTTTGCTTCCATCTCAGTGAGGAGGAGATTCACGTGATGGATGTACTGTGTTGAGTTGGTGTTTCATTATGTGTCCTTTGTTAATGTTTCTTCTAGTTGTATGACTGCAGAAACCTAAATTTCGTTAGAACTCATTTGAGGTTCAAGATGACAATAAACGATATTGTATTGTGTTGTTCGGCCCACCGGTCCGCGCCACCACAACCCCGCAGTTAAACACCAATCCTACACCCACTGGGGACAAAGATTACATTTACCAGCCAAATAACCTACAAACCTGAGCGTCTTTGGAGCTGGGAGAAACCGAAGATCTCGAGAAAACCCACGCAGGTCACGGGGAGAACGTACAAACTCCGTACAGGACAAGCGACCGGGTCAGGATCGACACCCCGGGTCTCCGGCGCGCAAACGGCTGTAAGGGCAGCGACTCTACCGCTGCGCCACCGTGCCCATGGGTGAATCGAGGACCAGAAGGGCATAGGTTTAAGGTGAAGGGAGAAAAGACTTAAACGGAACCTGAGTAACCTTTCACGCAAAGGGAGGTGGGTGCGTGGAACAAGCTGCCAGAGGAGGTAGTTGAGGCTGGACTATCCCAGTACATGGATAGGTGCAGGTCCTGGAGGGATTCAGGCCAAAGTGGGCAGTGGGACTATGTAGCCGGGACATGTTGGCCAGTGTGGGCAAGTTGGGGCCGAAGGGCCTGTTTCCACTCCGTATCACTCTATGACTCTATGACAAGCAGTGTGGATGTTCATATTTTTGAGTCCAACTGGATTTTTTTTATTACTACTCCAGTGTTTTTGCGTCTACCTTGGATTTTTTTTTAAGGACAGTTTGGTTGAAGTACACAACGTTATCAGCATGGTGCCGCTCCAAACTTGCTGTTTAACAGCAGCACAAGTTAATACACATGAAAATGGAACCTGAAAGCCCCTTGAAGCAGGCCACAGCTACAGCGTTTGGGAAGTTTTTGCGGTGCGGGAAATTCTTCAGCAACTTGAAGTGCCATCTCATTAAAAACAAAAACGTTCGCTGTTGCGTGCACTCAGCACTTCACCTCCACCCGAGACGGAATAATTTGATCAATCTCGCTTTTTTTCCTCTGACAACGAATAATCTTCATTAAATATTCCTTTAATATAGGAAGGCTTAATTAAATGCACTTTTTCAGAAGCGCCTTCTCTGGAAAACCCGATCCTCGTTTATGTGTACATGAATGGAGCACGGGCAATTGAGTCAGCGCTGACATTTCTATTCAAAAGTGCCCTGAAAATAATCAAAGGGGAGGGCTGCCGTCATTAAAAGCACTGTCCAGCTTTTGCCACCGTGCTGTAGAAAGCATCGCTTCACTTCGCACTTGACAAGATGGGTCAGCCATAAAAGGCAAAAGGCTTTGGTCTTCGTTGATGAGTGTGAAAGGCTTAATCCCACAAACAAATAAAGCTCCACCGGCCTTTGCAGATCTGTCACATCCGAATCACAGCAGAGACAACAATTTAACTTCACAGCCTGGGTAAAGAGTCCAAATGAGGTTTTTGACAAGAACTTCACTCACAAACATCTCCAGGATGGATCACCTCCCCCTGATGAGAACAACAGCACTGCAACAGGCACCAGTTCCATTGTGAGGCGGGCGCGGGGGTGGCAGAGTTGCTGCCTCGCAGCGGGGCCAGGGAGCCAGGATCGATCCTGACCACGGGCCGCTGTCTGGGCGCAGTTTGTACGTTCTCCCCAGTGACTCTGCGTGGTGTTTTCTCCGGATCTCACTGTGGAATTCTCTGGAATTCTCTGCCTCAGAGGCGGTGGAGGCAGGTTCCCTGGATGTTCAAGAGAGAGCTAGACAGGGCTCTAAAAGAATAGCGGCAGTCGGGGATATGAGGAGAACAGGAATGAGTACTTAGAAACATAGAAAATAAGAATGCAGGAGTAGGCCATTCGGCCCGTTCGAGCCTGCACCGCCATTCATATGATCATGCCTGATCATCCAACTCAGTATCCCGTACCTGCCTTCTCTCCATACCCCCTGATCCCCTGGGGATATACTGTTTTGGGGATGATGATCAGCCATGATCACATTGAATGGCGGTACTGGCCGAAGGGCCGAATGGCCTATTCCTGCACCTATTGTCTATTGTCTATTGTCTATTGTCCCCCATTCCTCCCACACCTCCACCTAAGACGTAACAGTTTATAGGTTTAATTGGCTGGTAAAATTGTAAATGTGGTCCCTAGTGTGTGTTGGGATGTGTTTAGTGTCGGGGGGAAAGGATCACATGTCAGCATGGACGGTGGGCCAAAAAAAAGGCCTGCTTCCACGCTGTGTGTCTAAAACTAAACTCAACTGGATCCTCAATTCAACTGAACAATTAAAAAAAGCCCTGAATACTGTATGTTTACGAAAGAACTACAGATGCTGCAAAAGTCAAAGGTGGACAAAAACGCTGGAGAAACTCAGCGGTTGAGGCAGCATCTGTGGAGCGAAGGAATAGGTGATATTTGGGTCGAGACCCTTCTTCAGACTGATGTGTGGGGGAGGGGACGAGGAAAGGAAGAAGGGGAGACATGTGGCCTGTGGGAGAGCTGGGAAGGGGAGGGGAAGGAGGAAAGAAAGCAGGGACGACCTGAGATTGGAGAATGTAAACACGCAAGTGAAATATGAGGTGCTGCTCCTCCAATTGCGGTGGGACTCACTCTGGCCATGGACAAGGCCCAGGACAGAAAGCAGACCCTTCCTCTCCCCTTCCCAGCTCTCCCACAGCCCCAGTCTCCCGCCTCTTCCTTTCTTCTTCCCACCCCCCCCACCCCCACATCAGTCT
>CM069134.1:126750034-126812534 GCA_035221665.1 Okamejei kenojei | reverse complement strand
TGTGTGGTGTGTGTAGTGTGTTGTGTATGTGTGTGTGTGTGCGTGTGTGTGTATGCGTGCGTGTATGTGCGTATGTGTGTGTGTGTGTGTGTGTGTGTGTGTGTGTGTGTGTGTTGCGTGATTGCGTGTGTGTGTGTGGTGTGTGTGTGTGTGTGTGTGTGGTGGAACTACTCTCGGATAAGGTTGCTGTGCCTTGTGTTACGACCGCGGGCCGGATAGACGAAGTGCAGGAGTATGGCCATTCGGCCCTTCGAGCCAGCACCCGCCATTCAATGCCATTTTCGGGTTCCGGGCCGGATCCGCCATGGCCGCGGTTCCGCCCCTGATTTGATGGAGGCTGCCCCTTCCTCGAGTGAAGCGGAAGAGGGGACCACCTTGACACGCTGACTCACCCTATGCTTGTTTTAGAATAGCAATGCCGCACCTACCTTGCAACAGAGAGGGTGCCAACGGAATGGTTTTCAGAAAGTTGTTCCGAACTGTAATATGATGCAGGATCTCAGGAGTACAGTGCGTTCTCATCGCGATGTGAATTACTACCTGCAAAAATATAATGATCCCACAACGGGAATCAGAACCCAATCGGAGTATACAAGAATCAGTACAGCCTACCGGTCATAGATTTCTTGAATGGATACAGTGTGGAAAAGGGCCTTTTGCCCAACTTGCCCACACCCGCCACATGTCCCCAGCTACACTAGTCCACCAGTCGCGCTTGTTCATATCCCTCCAAAACCGTCCGATCCTTGTACCTTTGTTAACTGTGTAGTAAACGTTGGATAGTCCCCACCACAACTAACTCCTCTGACAGCCTTTCCCTAACACCCACCCCCTTTGTGAGAAAAAGTTACCCTCAGATTCCTATTAAATCTATTCCCCCTCACCTTGAACCGCTGTCCTCTGCCCCACTAGTTCTTACCTTTCAGTCCGTTGCACATACAACACACATCCGACATTTCGCCACCTCCAACGGATCCCCATCAGCCACATCTCCCATCTCAACCTTTTTCTGTTGTCCTCAAGACCTTCTCCCGCCAACTCCCTGGTCACCTCGTCCATTCCCCATCCCAAACCACCCCCGTCCACATGTACTTTCCCTGAACCGCAGGAGATGCTTCACACTGCCCCGTGACCTCCCCCTCGACTCGGTCCTAGGACCCCGACAGTCCTTGTCAGGGGCGGGGCTGAGGTTCACTTGCACCTCCAGCCAAGTGAACACGGGCTGGCCACCTCTCTCCAACCCACCAACCCCCCTTTCCTGTTCTCCGAAGGAAGGCCGATGGGTTGGTAAGCTGCAGATGCTGGTTTTCAAACCGAATTTAGAACAAAAAGCTGGAGCAATGTTATCTTATTGAAACATACAAAGATAAGATTATTAAGGGTTTGGACACGCTAGAGGCAGGAAACATTTGTGTGGGGATCCATGAACCAGGGCCACACTGTTTAAGAATAAAGAGTAAGCCGTTAGAACGGAGATGGGGAAACACTTTTTCCTGACAAGAGTGGTGAATCTGTGGAATAGTCACTCTGCCTCAGAGCGTGGAGGCCGTGCAGGTTCTCTGGATGCTTTCAAGAAGAGCTAGAATAGGGCTTCGGAAAGATAGCGGGATATGGGGAGAAGGCAGGTTCCGAGACTGATTGGGATGATCAGCCAACGATCACAAATTGAATGGCGGTGCTGGCTCGAAGGGCCGAATGGCCAACTCCGCACGGATTTATCTATCGTCCAATGTAACTCAGCGGAACAGGCAGCATCTCTGGAGAAGGAATGGGGGTACTGGGTGGACATTTCCCGGGGGCGAGACCTATTCTACATTTCCTTGATGCCCCGCATTTCCCCTTGTGCCGTGTATTCACACCTTCACACTTCCTTATCTATCTATCTCCCTTCCCTCCCCCCCCCCCCCCCCCCCCGGATGTAAGTCTGAAGAAGGGTCTCGACCCGAAACGCCACCCATCCCTCCTCTCCAGAGATGCTGCCCGTCCCGCTGAGTTAATAGACAATAGGCAATAGAGGCAGGGGTAGGCCATTCGGCCCTTCAAGCCAGCACTGCCATTCAATGCTGATCCAGCTACTCCAGCTCTTTGCGTCTATCACGCTAAACCTATGCATGCACCGCTCTCTTCCTTGAAACACAAATTATAAACGGTGAAAGACCTCTGAGCCTTAAAAACGCACTGCGATTTACCAGTAATAATATCTGCAAATAGCTTTAGGTAAATCACTTCTATTGTTCCCGTTAAACGCGGACTTTTGATCTCAGGGGTTAGGATAATGGAAACAGTGTGAGCCCAATTGGCAAAATAGAAAGATCTACACGATGAGATAAAGTACCGCTAAGCCCAGAATTCATTTTGCCCTTTCTCATCCGCTAATTTAAATCGTTCACAGTGAAAAGAGCCTTAATCAAAATCAGTCCGAACAAAGGGAAGAGTAATTCCCCAGCCCGCACGGCAAATAATTTCATTAAAATCAGCTCAGTAAGTCACAGCGATCCACTTAGACCAAGCTTGAGTATTACACTGTAGGATTACTGGCACTTTTAAGTGCGGATTCCACAGATGGTGTCAATATTGGAAGAGGGGAAGAGTCTATTAATCAGTAGCACAACAGCTTGCGAGGAGGCTTACTGCAGCTCGAGGGTGCTCCCTCAACGAAGGCCTCATCAGAAAATCCTTGCCCTTTGCTGCGAACGCACTTTGCCCCGCCCCTCCGCAAAGAGTACTTACACTTGAGGGCCTGTCCCACTTACGTGTCCTTGGCACGCAAATTAGGCGACCTCGCCGAGACGGTCGAGCGAAGGTCGGGCGCGATCACACGCGTACGCACAGCCGTCTGGGGCGCGAGACGTCATTTGAAGATGGACACAAAGCTGGAGTGACTCAGCGGGACCGGCAGCGTCTCGGAGAGAAGAATGGTGACATTTCGTGTCCAGACGTCACCCATTTCTTCTCTCCAGAGATGCTGCCGGTCCCGCTGAGTTACTCCCGCATTTTGTGTCTGTCTTCAACTTTCTTCTTGGCCCCGCTCTGGAGTAGAAGTGGGGAGCGGATCCTGATCCGCAACACCGTGAGCCCCAGGCCGAGCTCGGCGATCGTTGCCTGCTTCTGCTGCTGTTTAGTTGACGTGCGTTCCGGCGCCTGGGTCTTGGGCCTGTCCCACTTTGGCCGTGCCAGCTCCGCGACAGGCCTTGGCGCGCGAAGGTCTCGGTCACTGCAAGACTTTCGGAGCCCCACGCGATGTCGGGAGCGCACATCTCCATACCCTTCCACGCTTCTACGTGGGACCGGCCCCACACGGCCATACGGTGCCCGTACCGCGCCCACGACCACGGTTGCGTAATGTGCGAGCAAGGACCGTAAGTGGACAGGCCCTTTAGCCTCCTCTTTCCGACCTAAAGTGCCACCGGAGGAGACAGGCACAAAGTGCTGGAGTTAAGGGCCTGTCCCACTTTCACGACCTATTTCAACGACCTTTTTTACTCGTGGACATTTTCATCAGGCTTGGAAAAAACCGCCCGACCTACTCGTGATGCCACGAGTGGACCTACGAGTAGCTTCATGAACACTAGCTACGACCTACCTAAGACCTTGTGACGACCATGCTGCGAGTACGAGTCAAGGGCAAATTCGGCAGAGGCCGTGAGTTAGGTCCGTGAAGGGTGGACAGGCCCTTAACTCAGCGGGACAGGCAGCAACTCCGGGGAAGAAGGGATGGGTGACGTCTCGGTCGACACCCGTTCTTCAGACCGAGCGTCAGGGGGGGGGGGAGGGAGAGGAGACCCCAGGATATGGAAAGGGGAAGGTGTGAAGACGAGGGATCAAAGGGGACAAAGTTCAAGGAAAATGACGAACGGAGTTTGAAGACAACACAAAATGCTGGAGTAGGTCAGCGGGTCAGACAGCACACTGGACAAAAGGAATTGGTGACGTTTCGTGTCCGAGACTTTTCTTCAAACTGATTTTGCAGGGGTCAAGGGAGGGGGGGGGGGCATAAGAAGCTGATGATAGAGGAGGGCAGGACAAGGCCTGGCAGTAAGAGGTTGAAACAGGTGAGGGAGGGTTCAGATAGGCAGATGATTGAGACCAGCCACGTTCGAATGGCAGAGCAGTATCGACGGGCCGAATGGCCTAATTCTGCTCCATCTCTAATGAGTTTAAAGGTGAGAGGGAAAAGATTTAACAGGAATCCGAGGGGCACCTTAGTCACACAGAGGGTGGGTGGGTGTATGGGACAAGCTGTCAGAGGAGGTGGTTAAATCCGGTATTATAACAACATTTTTAAAATACATTTGGACAGGTACAGTGATAGGAAAGGGTTGAAGAATATGGAGGGAGGTGTGAGCAGCAGGGATGGGGATTCTTGGGTTGGCATGGGCAATTGGGCCTAAAGCCTGTTTCCTCCTTGCTGAATGACTCCATGATTCAAGTACGGTGAATATGGTTGAAGTATATATGAAGTACCAGAGGAGATGTAGAATGCAATATTCCTTAAATTGCAGCAAGGGCAATTAAATACATTTTAAATTTAAAATGTAAGATTGACAGTGACATAAATTCAAGTAATAACTATGCTATTTGCTCTAAATATTTAAAAACTCTAAATATAATTCTTTAATCTAAATCTTTAACAAATCCTCCCTAAAATCCAAAAATCAGCAACATTGACATTTCCCCTTATTTCTTATTTTTTGTGTTTCATTCTGGGAATTCAGGTACAGCAGGCAGTGAAGAAAGCGAATGGCATGTTGTCCTTTATAACAAGAGGAGTTGAATAAGGACAAAGAGGTCCTCTTGCAGTTGTACAGGCCCTAGTAGACCACACCTGGAGTATTGTGTGCAGTTTAGGCCCCCTAGTTTGAAGTAGGACATTCTTGCCTATTGAGGGAGTGCAGCGTAGGTTTACAAGGTTAATTTCACGGATGGCGGGACCTGTCATATGCTGAGAGAATGGAACGGCTGGGCTTGTACACTCTGAGTTTAGAAGGATGAGAGGATATCTCATTGAAACCATGTAAGATTGTTAAGGTTTGGACACGCTAGAGGCAGGAAACAGTTTCCCAGATGTTGAAGGGAGTCCAGAACCAGGGTTTAAGAATAAGGATGGTACACAAAAAGCTGGAGACATCTCACGGGTGGCAGCAGCATCTAAGACGAAGAGATAGGCGACATTTCGGTCCGAGACCTTCCAGACTGGTCCAGGGATCGCTCCTAGATGCTGCTGCACTTTTTCTCCAGCTTTTTGTGTACCCTCGATTCTCCAGCATCTGCAGTTCCTTCTTTAAAAACTTTAAGAATAAGAGTAAGCAATTAGAACGAAGACGAGGAAACACTTTTTCTCACAGAGGGTAAGAGATCTGTGGAATCTCTGCCTCAGAGGGCGGTGGAGGCGTTCTCTCTGGAGTTACTTTCAAGAGTGAGCTAGATAGGGCTCCTTAAAGATAGCGGAGTCAGGGGTTATGGGGAAAGGAAGATTGGGGATTCTGCCATGATCACATTGAATGGCGGTCCTGGCTACTCCTGCACCTATTTCTATTGACCCAACACGTGTGAGAGAAAGAGACAGAGACAGACAGTCAGTCAGGTCACACACACACGTAGAGAAGTCGTAGTCCAGTCCGTCATTCACAGCTATTTTGATTCTGAGGTTTCTCTTTTTTTTCACCATGCTTTCTTTTCTCTGCATCGAACCTCCCTCCGTTCCACCACACAGAGTTTGAAAAGTCGTACCCAATTTTGTAGCCAATTTTATCCTTATGCTCTCTCATCTTTTACCTGATGTTTTATGAACATTTTGTACTGCAGAAACAGCAGGTACAGTAAAACGCAGTACAAAGGGGAGGCCTCCATTGTGTCCGGAAACGTGGCTGACTTCAGGTCAGGACTTCAGGTCAGACTGAAGCATCTGTCTATTGTCTATTGTCTATTGAATTGCTTTAAAAGTGGCAGTTGGGAAAACAGAAGACAAATCAAGAGTCTTTCGACTTTAGAGATACAGCGTAGATCCAGGCCCTTTATGCCCACCAGGTCCGTGCCAACCAGAGGTCACCCAGTACACTCACACACACTAACCTACACATTAGTGACAATTTACAATTTTACCAAAGTCAATTAACGTAAGGGCCTGTCCCACTTACGTGATTCCTTTCGGCAACTTGCCAGCGCCCATCATAGTCGCAGCAGGTCACCGAAAAATGTCAAAACGTTGAAAATCCAGCGGCGACCAGAAAAAGGTACGAACTCTTTGGACAGCGACCTCAACATTTTGAACGGACCTGCTGTGCGGGGTGCAGCAGTCGCCAAAAAGAATCACGTAGTGGGACAGGCCTTTAACCGAACACTGTGGGAGGAAAACAAAGACCTCACAGAAAACCCACGCAGGGTGGCGCAGCGGTAGAGCTGCTGCCTCACAGCGCCAGAGACACGGGTTCGATCCTGACTACAGGGCGCTGCCTGTACGGAGTTTGTGCGTTCTCCCCGTGACCTGCGTGGGTTTTCTCTGAAATCTTCAGTTTCCCCCCACACTCCAAAGACGGACAGCGGTGTATGTACTGTCGGTTAATTGGATTGTTATAAAAGTAAATTGACTCTAGTGTGTGTAGGGTGGTGTTAATGTGCGGTGATCGCTGGTCGGTGCGGACTCGGTGGGCCGAAGGGCCTGTGTCCCACTGTATCTCTATCCTAAACTAAAACGTAAGGTAAGGTAAATTCGTCAGGTGCTCTGGTTTCCTCCCACACTGCAAAGACATACAGGTTTGTAGGCTATCGGAATCAATAGACAAGAGGAGGAGTAGGCCATTCGGCCCTTCGAGCTAGCACCGCCATTCAATGTGATCGTGGCTGACCATCCCCAATCAGTACCCCGTTCCTGCCTTCTCACCCATATCCCCTGGACTCCGCTATCTTTAAGAGCCTATCTAGCTCTCTCTTGAAAGTATCCAAGAATCAAGGGATATGGGGAGACAGCAGGCACGGGGTACTGTTTTTGGATGATCTGCCACGATTTTATATTGAGTGGCGCTGCTGGCTTGAAGGGCCAAATGGCCTACTCATGCATTTATTTTCTATGTTTTCTATGCCCCTAGTGCACAGGATGGTGCCAGTCAGCGTACCTCAGTAGAGTCTGAAGAGTCGAGAGAGGTTTAATTGTCATTACGTACCGAAGGGAGCATTTAAAACTCATGCGTGTTTCCGCACGGCAGTGGGGCCGGTGTAACTCACCGGTGTGGCCTTCACGTACCTCAGTGACGCTGGTGAGACCAGTAGCAGCTTCCAGTGCCCGCACCAGCAGATGGTACAGGTGATGCTCGCTTTCATAATCAATGCTGTGTATCAGACTCAGCTCGCCATTGTGTTGGTTGATCGTGAAGATGTTGCTGGGATTTATCAACAGCGAGTAGGAGAGGGATCGTCTCTGGAATGAAACGGCTTCCACAACTGCAATTCTACCAAAAGAAAACACAAACGCTGATCAAAAGCTGTTTTTTTACTACTTTATTAATTATTAATTATTTAAACTGCAAAAGGGCCTGTCCCACTTGCCGATTTATTTTTTTTCGGCGACTGCCAGCGACTGCCGGCGTCATATCAGGGCCGCCAAAAGGTTTGGAACAGTTCAAAATCCAGCGGTGACCAAAAAGATGCTGCGCACACTTGACAAAAACGCCGCGCGCCAATACGGCGTCACGCCGCGTCATGCCCCAAATTTTTCGGTGAATGATGCCGGCGATCGCCGAAAACAATCGGCAAGCGGGACAGGCCCGTTACTAATTATTAACAACTTCTCTTATGAGAAGCAAGGAGAGGGAAGAATTACGTCATCTTTCGCTTCGCTCCTTACAAAGCCGTGTGCGACCGTGACCCGCAAACTTCTGCTGAAGTGCGGACGGCCGTTGGCTCGCTAGGAGCTCACCCGCCCTTTGACGGGTCTTGCTTTTGGTCCTGCTGGGGGTCCACAGACCCCCTCCTCACCTGGCAAACCAGGCGGGGGAGGCGGGCTAGTCGCCGACTATCCGACCATGGCACGGGTAGCACGGACACTATGGTACCCGTGGGGGGGGGGGGGGGGGGACGACGACGACGCCCTCCTGGCTTCTAAATGGGTGCACCATAGTGATCAGAGCCAGATTAGGCCATTCAGCCCATCAGATCTACTCTTGCCATCCAATCATGGCTGATCTGGAAGCAGAAAAAAATAGGTGCAGGAGTAGGCCATTCGGCCCTTCTAGCCAGCACCGCCATTCAATATGATCATGGCTGATCATCTAAAATACATTTAAATTTAAATGTAAGATTGACAGTGACGTAATTCAAGTAATAACTATGCCATTGCTCTAAATATTTAAAAACTCTAAATATAAATAATATAAATCCTTTAATCTAAATCTTTAACAAATCCTCCCAAAATCCCAAACCAGTTCCTGCTTTTTCCCCATGTTTCTTGATTCCTTTAGCCCTAAGAGCTAAATCTAACTCTAAAACATCCAGTGAATGGACAAGCTAGAAAAGCTTGGAAAAATGTTCCCAATGTTGGGCGAGTCCAGAACCAGGGGCCACAGTCGTAGAATAAAAGGGAGGCGATTTAGGACTGAGGTGAGAAAAAACGTTTTCACCCAGAGAGTTGTGAATTTGTGGAATTCCCTGCCACAGAGGGCAGTGGAGGCCAAGTCACTGGATGGATTTAAGAGAGAGTTAGATAGAGCTCTAGGTGCTAGTGGAATCAAGGGATATGGGGAGAAGGCAGGCACGGGTTATTGATTGGGGACGATCTGCCATGATCACAATGAATGGTGGGTGCGGCTCGAAGGGCTGAATGGCCCCCTCCTGCACTTATTTTCTATGTTTCAATGAATTGGCCTCCACTGCCGTTTGTGGCAGAGAATTCCACTGCCTCCATCAGGGACAATGGATTCTGTCGCATCCATCTCTCCTTCCTAACCCCATTCTCCTGCCTTCTCCCCGTAACCCCTGACACCCGTACCCATCAACATGTAAACATATTTTCCGATACACCACCGAAGCTCTGCGGGCAGCGTGATTGTAATCGTGTACCGTCTCTTCTTTGATTGGATCGCACGTAAACAAAAGCTGTTTACTGTACCTCAGTACACGTGACCATAATAAACTAGACTTTAGAGATAAGGGGTGGAAACAGGCCCCTTTGACCCACGGGGTCCTCGCCGTGCAACGATCACCTCGTACACTAGCCAGCACACTAGCATCTTCTCAGCTACCATCTACCTCACTAGAGATCCTCACAATATCTTTGATTGGACTTAATTTTGCACCGGACGTTTTTTTCCCTTTATGTGAGGAAATAACCGCGATGCTGGCTTAAATCGAAGGTTGACACAAAATGGCTGGAGTGACAGCGGGAGGATAGGCAGCATCTCTGGAGGGGAGGGTCGGACGTTGTGTCTATCTTCAGTGTAAACCAGCATCTGCAGTTCCTTCCTATGACCGTATGAAACTTGAGTAAGTTTGCACTTACAAAGATTTTTGGGAAAATCTCTATTCCTTTGCAAAATTGTGTATCAGGCACACTCCTGGTCTAATACATTTGGCTTTTGTTGGTTTATCTTGCCCCTGAAAAGTAGTAAACACTGCCCGGTCCATCATCGGCTCTGACCTCCCTTCCATCGGGGAGATCTATCGGCAGACAGCTGCCTCAAACAGGCTGGCAGCATCATCAAGGACCCACACCACCCTGGCCACACACTCATCTCCCCGCTACCTTCAGGTAGAAGGTACAGGAGCCTGAAGACTGCAACGACCAGGTTCAGGAATAGCTACTTCCCCACAGCCATCAGGCTATTAAACCTGGCTCGGACAAAACTCTGAACATTAATAGCCCATTATCTATTTATTTGCACTTTATGTTTATTTATTCATGTGTGTATATATTTATTTAATGGCATATGGACACACTGACCTGTTCTGTATTCATGCCTACTACAGACAATAGAAAATAGACAATAGACAATAGGTGCAGGAGTAGGCCATTCGGCCCTTTGAGCCAGCACCGCCAGTCAATGTGATCATGGCTGATCATCCCCAATCAGTACCCCGTTCCTGCCTTCTCCCCATATCCCCTGACTCCGCTATCTGTAACAGCCCTATCTAGCTCTCTCTTGAAAGTATCCACAGAACCTCCCTCCACCTGAGGCAGAGAATTCCACAGACTCACAACTCTCTGTGAGAAAAAAGTGTTTCCTCGTCTCCGTTCTAAATGGCTTACCCCTTATTCTTAAACTGTGGCCCCTGCTTCTGGACTCCCCCAACATCGGGAACATGTTTCCTGCCTCCAGCGTGTCCAAGCCCTTAACAATCTAGTATGCTTCAATAAGATCCCCTCTCATCCTTCTAAACTCCAGAGTGTATGTTCTGTTCGACCCTGTTCTGTTGTGCTGAGGCAATGCAAGAATGTCATTGTCCTATCAGGGACACTTGACAATAAACTCTCTTGAATCTTGAATCTATAACAATGCACAGGATTGAATTTAATTTGCTTCTTAAAATTAAAACACTTCTATCTGATGGGAATTGAAAGTCGACCAACCATTCTTCCCATTATTAGACCTTTAATTCCAGAGCTACATTTCACAGGTTTGCAGTTTAACTGAAACACTACTTTCAGATTTTTTAAACATGTGATTGCATCAGCTGCTCTATTGAGCCGTTCATTTCAGTTCAGGTTTAGATTACTTTAGTGCAGTTCAGTTTATTGTCACGTGTACCGAGGTGCAGTGAAAAGCTTTATTGTGGCGTGCGATCCAGTCAGCGGAGAGACAATACATGATTACAATTGGTTTCTTCCCAGCTGTTATCAGGCAACTGAATCATCCTGCCACAACATTGTGCCAGAGCATTGAATAAAGGAGTAGGGAAGTAATGTTAAAATTGTACAAGGCATTGGTAAGACCAATTCTGGAATATTGTGTACAATTTTGGTCGCCTAGTTATAGGAAGGATGTCAACAAAATAGAGAGAGTACAGAGGAGATTTACTAGAATGTTGCCAGGGTTCCAGCAACTATGTTACAGAGAAAGGTTGAACAAGTTAGGTCTTTATTCTTTGGAGCGCAGAAGGTTAAGGGGGGACTTGATTGAGTCTTTAAAATGATGAAAGGGATAGACGAGTTAACGTGGATACTTTTTTTCCCTTGAGGGTAGGGAAGATTCATCAAGAGGGCATGACATGAGAATATGGGATACAGATAACTTCTTCTACTCAGAGGGTGGTGGCTGTGTGGATGAGCTTTCCAGCAGTGGTGGAGGCAGGATCGATTTTAACATTTAAAAGTAAAGTGGATAGGTATATGGACGTGAAGGGAATGGAGGGGTATGGTCTGAGTGCAGGTAGATGGGACTAGGGGAAAACAAATGGTCGGCACGGACTGGAAGGGCCGAGAGGGCCTGTCTCCGTGCTGTAATTGTTATATGGTTATATGGTTATATGGTTAACCAGAGAGCGGTGCTGAACTACTATCTACCTCTTTGGTGACCCTCGGACTGTCCTTGATTGGACCTTGCTGGCTTTACCTTGCACTAAACGTTATCCCCTTATACGCTGTAAATGCTCGATTATTTTTCACACTGAAGTCTGGCTCAGCCAGTGGCACTGAGGAATAGACAAAGTGTTAGAGATTTAAATTGAGGGTGAGGACCAACTCTGCTAGGCGGAGGAGGGTGTCTGAAGAAGGGTCTCGACCCGAAACGTCGCCTATCTCCTTCGCTCCTTAGATGCTGCTGCACCCGCTGAATTTCTCCAGCTTTTTGTGTAACCCCCGCACTGAGGACTAGACTGGGTGACAGCCAAGAATAGTTTGGTGACTACTGGAGACACAGTTGACAGCACGGGAAGTCGGCGCCCGGGACGGGCTGGGTTAGCACCCCAGTCTGTGTCTTTCGTGAGAAAGTCGTCCAACAAAGCTACGGAAAGGCCTAATGAACCACCGCGGCCTAAACATCCATCAGGCGAGAGTGAAATGCTCGGAGGAGGAGAAAGAGTGGCAGCGCACGGGCCTCGAACCTGGTGAGACGCCGGAGGGGCCCGGCCAGGACTCACCCCACAGGGCCCAGTCCCCTCCACGCACTAGAGTCTCCCAACCCCTGCAGAGCGGTTACTAAGATGGCTGGTCCGTGGGCGGTTGCTGCTGGGGCCTGGTCAACCCCGGCGGGGTCGCCTGGGCGAGGGTATCGGATGTTGTGAGACCCGAAACACCCGACGACCCCAGGTCACATCACTGAGGATGCGTCCCAGCGCATCGAGAAGATGTATATTTTTCACTTGTGTTGTCTTTCCGCTGACTGGTTAGCAGGCAACAAAAGCTTTTCACTGTACCTCAATAGACTGAACTGTAGTCACGCACTCCACAGTGGCACTGATACAGGAGACAGGGAATAACAAGATAAAGTCCAGCAAATTATGATTAAAGATAGATGAAGAGTTCAGTACAAAATCCCGGAGCACCGCGCGATACGGCGCACAACTCCATACCCCTCCGCGCTTCTCAGTGGGACCGGCCCCGTGCAGCCCACACGACGCCTCTAACGCGACGAACAAGGTCTCGTAATTTGCATGCCAAGGACATGTAAGTGGGACAGGGCCCTCAGACAGGGAGGTTTTCTTTCACATAGCCTGGTGTGAAGAGTGTCCGTGATTGAATTGAATGATTGAACAGTACAGCACGGAAACAGGCCCTTCGGCCCACCAAGTCCACGCCGGCCATCGATCACCCGTTCACACTAGTTCCACGTTACCCAGCTTTCATATCCACTTGCTACACACCAGCCAGGGGAAATTCAATTCGCAGGTTCCAATTAACCTACAAAGAACCGCATTTCTTTGGGATGAGGGAGGAGGCCGGAGCACCCGGAGGAAACCCGTCTGGCCACAGGGAGAACGTGCAAACTCCACACAGACGGAGCCGGAGGTCAAGATCGAGCGACAGAAGCCAATTCACCGACGTCTGTGTCGATGAGAAAAATTAAAGCATCCAAAAAGGGAATTAAGAATGGTTTAAAATACCAAATTCATTACAATTTCACTTAGAATTGAGGCTTAAATTCTTTTACCAGCGTTTAACAAAAGCAGGACAGTAGCACAGCGGGTGGCCTGGAGTCGCTGCCTCGCAGCGCCAGAGACCCGGGCTCGATCCTGACCACGGGTGCTGTCTCTATGCAGTTTGTATGTTCTCCCCGTGACCGCGTGGGTTTTCTCCGGGTGCCCTGGTTTGCTCCCACACTCCAGAGACGTACAGGTTAATAGGTTGGTCAGCATCTGCAAATTGCTTCTAGTGTGTAGGATAGCTCTGATGTACGGGTTGGTGGGGACTCGGTGGGCTGAAGGACCAGTTTCCATACTGCATCTCTAAACTAAACTGGACTAAAGTAAAGGAAAGTGAACTAAACTAAACTAACCTATGTTTTGTATCGATGCTGGATTATGCCAAAGATAGGCACTTCTGGGGTAACTCAGCGGGTCAGGCAGCATCTCTGAAGACAAGGGAGTTGGTGAAGTTTGAGGTCGGAACCCTTCTCCAGTCTGAAGAAGGGTGACGACCTGAAACATCGCCCATCCTTTTTCTCCAGAGATGATGCCTGACCCGCTGAGTTACTCCGGCACTTTGTGTCTAAGCTGTGCTTTCCTGGAATATCGTGTCTGCCGGTGCAGGATGTGACATGTGACATTTGCGGACAACATCCGGGACGTGTCTGTTGGCTACTGAAGTTGGCGGCACCTTACACAATTAGGCTCCGTCAGTCGCTACTCACGGCAGTCCCGCTGGGGTGTTTTCAGAGACAAACACGCTGTAGGAGACGTTGGTGAACTGCGGGGGCCTGGAGCCCACCAGGACGAAAACGGAAGCGGGACGTCCTTTCTTTCCGCACTTATCGACGGCCAGCACCGTCAACACATACTCGTTGTCCCTCACCAGCGGCAAGCCAGTGGTCCTGATGATGCCGGAGCTTCTGTCAACTTCAAACCTCTCCTCTCCCCCTGCAGGTAGAAGTCACGGCAGGTTAGCCACATGAAGAGAGAACACAACGCGAGTCCGAGCCTGTAGCCAGTGAGTTATTCCCGTTACATTTCCGCTCCGCGGCGAGGAGGAAACAGGCCCTTTGGCCCAGCCCTTCGCCCACAGCGGCGACTGCGGAGGGTTGTGGTCCCGACCACAGGGGAAAATGGAGGAGGACTGGCTAAACTTTGTGCCTTCCACCACAATGATGAATGAATGCTGTGGTGGATGTTTGTGTCAACTTTTTATTGTGTATCGTATGTGTTTTTTTTAATTGAACCGCTGCTGGCAAATTCATTTCACTGCGCCTTATCGTGACGAATAAATCTGACTTGACTTGACTAAACTTGACTTGAACTCATCCGCGCCGACCCATACGAGCTGATCCCACTTGCCCGCATTTGGCCCATTCAAAGACTAAACTCATCTCAGGGCGCAGCGGTAGAGTTGCCGCCTCACAGCGCTTGCAGACTCAGGTTCGATCCCCGCCACCCGTGCTTTTCTGTACCTTCTCCCCGTGACTTACGCGGGTTTTCTCCGAGAATGGTTTTCCTCCCACACCTCCCACAGGCGTGCAGGCTAATTGGCTTGGTATAAATGTAAAATATGATCCCTGGCGTCCAATCGTGACCATGTGCGGGGATCGTTGGTCGGTGCGGACTCGGTGGGCCGAAGGGCCTGTTTCCGCTCTCTGTCTCTACACTAAACTACATTTGTAGGGAGGGACCGCGGGTGCTGCTTTAAACCAAAGATAGACTCAACATGTTGAAGTGACTCAGCGGGGACAAGCAGCATCTCTGGGGAGAAGGAATGGGCGACATTTCGGGTCGAGACCCTTCGGACTAAATCTGCCTGTAAGTGATCCATATACTTCTTTTCCCTGCATGTCCATGTGCCTATCTAAGCGTCACTATCGTATCTGCCTCCAACACCACCCCTGGCAATGCGTTCCAGGCCCCCACCACCGTGTAAAAACACCCTGTGCATCTCCAGCAAACCTTCCCCCTCTCACCTTATAGCTATGCCCTCAAATGTTGGATATTTCTACCCCGGGGAAAAGGTTCTGCCTGTCTACCGTATCTGTGTCTCTCACAATTGTATGAGAGGTCACCTCAGCCTTCGACGTTTGGCCCATTCTGTATCTTCACAAGGTCATTAGTGATAGGAGCAGAATTAGGCCATTTGGCCCATCAAGTCTACTCCGCCATTCAATCATGGCTGATCATGTCCAGATTTTAAAATGTTTTATGAACATTTAGGCACATTGCCTTTAACTTTTCTTAACTTTTATTCAAAAACTTTGCAAACATTTGAATAAATATGATGCAAATTCTTGGAAAATTATCTTGAAAATCATTTTCCATTTTTGAAGCATGAAACTGTAAATTAAGAAATATTTCTCTCTGCATTGTACTCATAGGTTCTAGGAGCAGATTTAGACCATTCAGCCCATCAAGTTTGTTCCACCATTCAATCTTTCCCTCAACCCCATTCTCTCCCCATAACATAGAAACATAGAAAATAGGTACAGGAGGAGGCCATTCGGCCCATCGAGCCAGCACCGCCATTCATTGTGATCATGGCTGATCGTCCCCAATCAATAACCCGTGCCTGCCTTCTCCCCATATCCCTTGACTCCACTAGACCCTAGAGCTCTATCTAACTCTCTCTTAAATCCATCCAAAGACTTGGCCTCCACTGCCCTCTGTGGCAGGGAATTCCAGAAATTCACAACTCTCTGGGTGAAAACGTTTTTTCTCACCTCAGTCTTAAATGACCTCCCCTTTATTCTAAGACTGTGGCCCCTGGTTCTGGACTCGCCCAACATTGGTTCATGCATCGAGCTTGTCCAGTCCTTTTATAATTTTATATGTTTCTATAAAATACCCCCTCATCCTTCTAAACTCCAGTGAATACAAGCCTAGTCTTTTCAATTTTTCCTCATATGACAGTCCCGCCATCCCAGGGATCAATCTCGTGAACCTACGCTGCACTGCCTCAATCACAAGGATGTCCTTCCTCAAATTAGGAGACAATAACTGCACACAATACTCCAGATGTGGTCTCACCAGAGCCCTATACAACTGCAGAAGAACCTCTTTACTCCGATACTGAAATCCTCTTGTTATGAAGAGGTTATAACCTCTGACACCCGTATTAATCAAGAATCTATCTATGCCTTAAAGATATTCATTGACTAGGCCTCCACAGCCTTCTGTGGCATAGAATTCCACAGATTCACCACCTTCTGACTAAAGGAATTCCTCCTCATCTCCGTCCGAAAGGATCGCCCTTTAATTCTGAGGCTGTGACCTCTGGTCCTAGACTCTCCCACTAGTGGAAACATCCTCCCCACATCCTCCCTCTCCAGGCCTCAGGAGTAAATACATGGGATCGGCTTCAACATCATCTAAAAACCTTGCATAAGATAATTTAGGATATTAGTGCGATCAGTAGTTCGAGAAGGATCTCAATTTTTCAAACGATATTATTTCTGCAGGGGTAAGTGATATTGCATATATAACGAACATTTTTTATTGAAAACCTCAAACAAACGTCATGTGGATATTAGATTTTTTTCGTTAAATAATAAAGATCCCAATCATTTTGTCCCTGACCCGCTCACAATAATCAATGGGTTCACATGAAGATATTTATCATGTTACATTTCCACACAGCCCAAGTCTTTTCTGCGAACACGAGCCTGGAAAACCCTCGATACTCCACCATTTACCCATCTTAAGGATGCCTCAGTGGTATTATCGCGACACTGTATTACCAGAGTCTTATTAGCAATGCGGGCAGTGGGCAGGTGCTGTAGACCTGCACGGGAAGGTAGACGCTCCCTCCCCCACGAGTCTCGGGCAGGTGGGGCTCGTCAGCCTGGGAAGGCAGTCCATCTAGGAGCGGGAAAACTCTGATTTAAAACCTCCACTGCCTTGTGGCCATATCCAGTCATGGAAAAGGCTCCTGGAGTAAACCTCAAGAAAAATCCGGAGTCTGGAGCCCCCAAGGCAGTTCGTCGTTGTCTACAACCTCGCTCTGGCAGCTCCTGCGACGGCGCTGGTGCCAAACTGTAACGGCCCTGCTGTTCCTTTGGATCGATCAGCGACGTGGAGAGGGGGGACGTGCTGCATGGGCAACAGCCTGTCCTCCATATGACATCGCCCAGGCTTGCATCCGACCAGGATGCATCACCCACGGTCAGTCATGACCGAGGGGGGGCCCACTATTAGCAATGTAATGTTATCCGTGAAAATGATCAGAAAAATTGTTGCTCTTCTGATTTTGCAATACCTCAAAGTCATTAACTAGTTAGCAGGTCCCCCTTTAAAACCAGTTCAAAGGTGGAACGTTATTTTGTTTTAATTTATCAAAATTGCGCTGTAAATGTTTAAAAAGTTAATGTTTTAGAAATTCTCACAGTTTAAATATTAATAAGGTCCTAAGGAACAGGAGTGGAATTAGGCCATTCGGCCCATCAAGTCAACTCTGCCGTTCAATCATGTCTGATCTATCTCTCCCTCCGAACCCCATTGTCCTGCCTTCTCCCCATAACCTCCGACACTCGTGGCTGATCGAGAATCTATCGACCCTCTGCCTTAAAAATATCCACTGATGTGCGCCCACTGATCCACTAAATGTGTTAGTTGAGTTTAGTTTAGTTTAGAGATCCAGCGGGGAAACAGGCCCTTCGGCCCGCAGAGTCCGTGCCGACCATTTGCGCCCGTTCTATGTTTAGTTTCGAGATGTACAACTCGGAAACAGGCCCTTCGGCCCGCAGAGTCCGCGCCGACCTGCCATCCCCGCACACCGGGGACAATTTGACAATTTTACTGAAGCCAATTAAACCTGCAACCCTGCACGTCTTTGGAGTGTGGGAGGAAACCAGAGTAGTTTAACTTGGCATCACGTCCAGCACAGGCATGGTGGGCTGAAGGGCCTGTTCCTGCGCTGTGTTGTTCTATTTAAGCCGCCATCATGTCAATGATTGTTCAGAGACAACAAAACACGGCTAAAAATATTTTCTTGATTTTTTCTGCTTTGTTTCCTCACTGATACGCGATGGCCTCGGAGATGATCTGTGTGTTCACACTGGGTGACATGCCTGGTCTCATTTAGCCGTGTGCAATATTTCACTTGCCCGTTGACATTAATGTCTGAGCTCTCGAGTAGACTTCTACAGGTGCACAGTGGAGAGCTTGCTGACCGGTTGCATCGTGGCCCGGTTCGGCAACTTGAGCGCCCAGGAGCGGAAAAGGCAACAAAAAGTAGTCAACACTGCCCAGTCCATCATCGGCTCTGACCTCCCCACCATCGAGGGGATCTACCGCAGTCGCTGCCTCAAAGAGGCTGCCAGCATCATCAAGGACCCACACCACCCTGGCCACACACTCATCTCCCCGCTACCTTCAGGTAGAAGTTACAGGAGCCTGAGGCCTGCAACACCCAGGTTCAGGAATAGTTACTTCCCCACAGCCATCAGGCTATTAAACTCAATTCAAACAAAAATCTGAACATTAATAGCCCCATTGCACTTTATCTGTTTATTTATGTGTGCATATATATATTCATTGGTATATGGACACACTGATCTGTTCTGTATTTATTTATGCCTACTATAGTCTGTTGTGTTGAAGCAAAGGAAGAATTTCATTGTCCTATCCGGGACACACGACAATAAACACTCTTGAATCTTGAATCTTGGCAGCAAAGTGGGCACCAGGTGACAGCAAAGATGTTGACAAACTGGAAAGGGTACAGAGAAGATTTGCCAGGATGTTGCCAGGACGAGAGGGTGTGCGCTACAGGGAGAGGTTGAGTAGGCTGGGTCTCTATTCCTTCGAGCGCAGGAGGATGAGGGGTGATCTCATAGAGGTGTACAACATCATGAGAGGAGTAGATCGCAGAGTCTCTTGCCCAGAGTAGGTGAATCGAGAGCCAGAGGACATAGGTTTAAGGTGAAGGGGGAAAGACTTAATAGGAACCTGAGGGGACACTTTTTCCCACAAAGGGTGGTGGGTGTATGGAACGAGCTGCCAGAGGAGGTAGTTGAGGCTGGGACTATCCCAACGTTTCACTGACAGGTACATGGATAGGACAGGTTTGGAGGGATATGGACCAAACACGCGCAGATGGGACTAGTGTAGATGGGACATGTTGGCCGGTGTGGGCAAGTTGTGCCAAGGGGCCTGTTTCCACACTGTATCACTCTATGACTCTAAGTGCTGGTCAGGTTCACACAAGGTAGGGGACAAAAAACACACAAGTAAAACATTAATGGTAATATAATACCTGACAACTTGGAGAAAGCATGTGAGCATCTAACCCCACCCCAAGGGCGAGGGCACCTCCACATCAGGTGCAGGGGTGTTGGTAGAGGGATGGACCATAACGAGAAAGCAGGGAGTTCGTGGGCAGCACGGTGGCGCAGTGGTAGACCTCACAGCGCCAGAGACCCAGGTTCGATCCTGACTACGGGTGCTGCCTGTACGGAGTTTGCACGTTCTCCCCGTGACCTGCGTGGGTTCAATCCGGGTGCTACGGTTTCCTCCCACACTTCAAAGACTTACTGGTTTGAAGTAAAATAGTAAGTGTGTGTGTGTGTGTGTGGGATAGTCGCTAGTGTGCGGGATAGTGCGAGTGTACGGGGTGATCGCTGGTCGACGTGGGCTCGCTGGGCCGAGGGAAGGGCCTGCTTCCACGCTGGAGTCTGAGGAAAATGGAGAAAGGAGAACCTTTTTGGTAGAATGAGGAGAGGGGAAAGACAACCGGACAACTTGTGTACTTGACACTGGTGGATGGATGAGGAAAGGCATGGTCCGAGGTACATGGATATCTACGCGTGAGTGCGGCATGGGAGATAGACAATAAACAATAGGCGCAGGAGTAGGCCATTCGGCCCTTCGAGCCAGCACCGCCATTCACTGTGATCATGGCTGATCATCCACATTCAGTACCCCGTTCCTGCTTTCTCCCCATATCCCCTGACTCCGCTATCTTTAAGGGCTCTATCTTGAAAGTATCCAGAGAATTGCCTTCTGAGGCGACTGCCTTTTGAGGCAGAGTATTCCACAGACTCACAACTCTCTGGGTAAAAAAAGCTGCTCCTCATCTCCGTTCTAAATGGCCTACCCCTTATTCTTAAACTGTGGCCCCTGGTTCTGGACTCCCCCAACATCGGGACCATGTTTCCTGCCTCCTAACCCTTAATAATCTTACGTTTCAATAAGATTCCCTCTCATCCTTCTAACTTCCAGAGTATACAAGCCCAGTCGCTCCATCGTATCAATATATGACAGTCCCGCCATCCCGGGAATTAACCTTGTAAACCTACGCTGCACTCCCTCAATAGCAAGAATGTCCTTCCTCAAATTTGGAGACCAAAACTGCACACAATACTCCAGGTGTGGTCTCACTGGGGCCCTGTACAACTGCAGAAGGACCTCTTTGCTCCTGTACTCGACTACTCTGGTTATGAAGATATAATAGCAAGTTAGGGAAAATAAAATTGATTGAGTGAATTGATTGAAAGATACAGCATCTATGTCCAATATCCCACAGTCTTGTTTAGTTTGGTTTGGACATGCAACATGGAAATGGGCCCTTTGTCCCACCTAGCTCTCGGCGACCACCGATCACCCATTCGCTCTAAGTTCTATGTTATCCCACTTTAGCACAATAGGGGCAACATACAGAGGGGCAATTATTGGCTTAACATATGATGAGCGTTTGATGGCACTGGGCCTGTACTCGCTGGAGTTTAGAAGGATGAGGGGGGGGGGATCTCATTGAAACATACAGAATAGTGAAAGGCCTGGACAGAGTGGGTGCGGAGAGGATGTTTCCACTAGTGGGAGAGTCTAGAACTGGAGGACATAGTGTCAGAATTAAAGGACGTTCCTTTGGGGAGATGAAGAGCAATTTCTTCAGTCAGAGGGTGGTGAATCTGTGGAATTCATTGCCACAGAAGGCTGTGGAGGCCGCCTTTGTTTTTTTTAAGGCAGAAATAGACAGATTCTTGATTAGTACGTGTGTCAGAGGTTATGGGGAGAAGGCAGGAGAATGGGGTTAGGGGGGAAGAGATAGATCAGCCATGATTGAATGGTGGAGTGGACTTGATGGGCCGAATGGCCTAATTCTGTTCCTATAACCTATGAAAATGAATTAACCTGCAAACCTGCAGGTCTTTGGGATGTGGGATGAACCCGGAGCAGCCAAAGAAAACCAACCTCCTCACTGGAGGGCAGTCACGGTGGCGCAGCGGTGGAGTTGCCGCCTTACAGCGAAAGCAGCGCCGCAGACCCGGGTTCGATCTCGACTACGGCTGCTGGCTGTACGGAGTTTGTCCGTTCCCCCCGTGACCTGCGTGGGTTTTCTCCGAGATCTTCGGTTTCCTCCACATTCCAAAGACGAGCAGGTTTGTAGGTTAATTCGCTTGGTAAGTATAAAAATTGTAAAAAATGTAAAATTGTCCCTGGGCCGAAGGGCCTGTTTCTGCGCTGCATCTCCAATTAAACTAAACTGGGTGAGGCCTACACAGTTTACAGAGGACTCTGTGGCCTATTATGACATCCAAACTTTTCCACATTCGACTGGTGCCCCTGTGGCATGCTGGGACTCTAACTTGGTTCAGAATTTTCTCTTGGGTAGCATTGCAAAGGTCATAAGTGGATTTCTTACACATATCATGATAGCCTGGCTTGAATGCCATGGCCTTGGACCAGGCAGGTGGGACATGTTGGCTGGTCGGGCCAAGTTGGCCAAAGGGCCTGGTTCCACACTGTATCACTCTATGACTCTATGACTATAACAATTAACCCACAAACTGGCGTGTCTTTGGGATATAGGATGAAATCCGAGCACCCTGAGGAAATAGATGTGGTCACAGGGAGAACATGCAAACTCCACGCAGACAGCACCTGTGGTCTGGATCGAACCTTTGCAAGGCAGCAGCTCTCCCAGCTGTGTCGCCACCCTGATATATATCAACGTATGCCAACAAAACATTCCCACTTGCAGAGAAAACCAGAGGTAGGTTTACGAGAATGATCCCAGGAATGAGTGGGTTAACCTATGATGAGCGTTTGACGGGACTGGGCCTGTACTCGCTGGAGTCTAGAAGAATGGTGAGGGACCTCATTGAAACTTACCGAATAGTGAAAGGCCTGGATAGAGTGGATGTGGAGAGGATGTGGAGTGGGAGAGTCTATGACTAGAGGTCACAGCCTCAGAAATAAAGGACGTTCGTTTAGGATGGAATTGAGGAGTAATTTCTTAAGTCAGAGGGTGGTGAATCTGTTGAGTTCTTTGCCACAGAAGGCTGTGGAGGCCAAGTTAGTGGATATTTTTAAGGCAGAGATAGATAGATTCTTGATTAATACGGGTGTCAGGGGTTATGGGGAGAAGGCAGGAGAATGGGGTTGGGAGGGAGAGATAGATCAGCCACGATTGAATGGCGGAGCAGATGGCTGCGGAGGCCAAGTCAGTGGACATTTTTAATGCGACCGGCCGACTTTCTTGCTTACCTTCCGTTAGAAAGTATTCCATTCCATCGGCAGAGTGATCGGAGTCATCCCAGGCGGATAGCTGGAAAACCGGGGAACCCTTGGCGGCATCCGGAGCTACGACTGTTAAATACGGGAACAGCTGCATTGTCCACACGGGAAAACATTCCCTCGACAACATAATCGTCAGATGGCAAAGGTACCAATCATCACCTGCAACAAGCAGCACATTTAGATCATGACCTTTTCTTACATCCGATGCAATTATTTTCCAATTAAATCTTAACGCTCAGTTTGCAGTTTGAGTTCCGTTCATTGTCACGTGTACCGAGGTACAGTGAAATGCTTTTTGTCGCGTGCTAACCAGTCAGCGGAAAGACAAGACTTGATTACAATCGAGCCATTTACACTGTACAGATCCATGATAAGGGAATAACGTTTAGTGCAAGGTAGTACACTGGAATTTGGAAGGATGAGCGGGGATCTTAGTGAAACATGTAAGATTATTAAGGGTTTGGACGCGCTGGAGGCAGGAACACATTCCCAAGCACCAGGGGCCATGGTTTAAGAATAAGGGGTAAGCCATTCAGGACGGAGATGAGGAAACACTTTTTCACACAGAGAGTGGTGAGTCTGTGGAATTCTCTGCCTCGGAAGATGGTGGAGGCCGGTTCTCTGGATGCTTTCAAGAGAGAGCTCTTAAAGGTAGCTGAATCAGGGGATATGGGGAGAAGGCAGGAACCAGGGTACTGATTGTGGATGATCAGCCACGATCACAGTAAATGGCGGTGCTGGCTCGAAGGGCCGAATGGCCTAATCCTGCACCCTTTGTCTATTGTCTAAAGCCAGCAAAGTCCGATCAAAGGGTTACACAAAAAGCTGGAGAAACTCAGCGGGTGCAGCAGCATCTAAGAGGCGAAGGAGATAGGCGACGTTTCAGGGTCGAGACCCTTCTTCAGACTGGTCAGGGATCAGGGAAACGAGAGATATAGACGGTGATGTGGAGAGATAAAGAACAATGAATGAAAGATATGCAAAAAAGTATCGATGATAAAGGGAACAAGCCATTGTAAGCCATTGTAAGCTGTTTGTGGTGTGAAAATGAGAAGCTAGTGCGACTAGGGTGGGGGAGGGAGAAAGAGATAGAGGGAATGCCAGGGCCCGAGGGCTGAGGGAGAGGTGGGAAGGGGAGGAGACAGCAAGGGCTTACAGAATTGAGAAAATTCAATGTTCAAGCCCAAAGGATGCAGACTCCCCAAGCGGAATATGAGGTGCTGTTCCTCCAACTCCAAAAGTCCGATCAAAGATAGTCCGAAGGTCACCAAAGCGGTAGGTAGCAGTTCAGCACTGCTCTCTGGTAGCTGTAGGATGGTTCAGTTGCCTGATAACAGCTGGGAAGAAACCAATGGTAATCATATATTGTCTTTCCATGACTGGATCGCACGCAAAAAAGCTTTTCATTGTACATCAGTACATGTGACAATAAACTAAACTACACTAAACTAATCCAAACGAAACAAAAATAAACTACTCAATACTGCAGCTGATAAAGGAATACATTAGTTTAGTGTAGTTTAGAGATACAGCACGGAAACAGGCCCTTCGGCCCACCGGGTCCGCGCCGACCAGCGATCCCGCACATTAACACTATCCTACACACACTAGGGACAATTTACATTCATACCAAGCCAATTAACCTACAAACCTGTACGCCTCAGGGGTGTGGGAGGACACTGAAGATCTCGGACAAAACCCACGCGGCCACGGGGGAGAAGGTACAAACTCCGTACAGACAGCGCCCGTGGTCGGGATCGGACCCGGGTCTCCGGCGCTGCGAGCGCGGTGAGGCAGCGACTCTACCGCCGCGCCACCTGTACCGTCCTCGCACGATAAGTGAATTACGTTTAGTGCACGGTAAAGCCAGCAACGTCCGATCAAAGGTAGTCCGAGGGTCACCAACGAGGTAGATAGTAGTTCAGCACTGCTTTCTGGTTGTGGTGGGAATGGTTCAGTTGCCTGATAACAGCTGGGGAGAAACCTGTAAATCTCCCCTTTAAAAACATGCAATGACTTGGCCTCCTGTGCAATCTGTCAATGAATTCCACAGATTCACCGCCCTCTGACGCAGCGGCACGGAGAGCAGCGGTACAGTCGCTGCCTTACAGCGCCAGAGACCCAGGTTCAATCCTGACTGTCCGTACAAAGTTTGTACGTTCTCCCAGTGACCACGTGGGTTTTCTCCGGGTGCTCCGGTTTCCCCCCCACACTCCATTTTGGGCTCCTAATCTGAGGAAAGACATTCTTGCCGTAGAGGGGGTACAGAGAAGGTTCACCAGACTGATTCCTGGGATGTCAGGCGTTTCATATGAAGAAAGACTGGATAGACTCGGCTTGTACTCACTAGAATTTAGAAGATTGAGGGGGGATCTTGTACAAACTTGCAAAATTCCTAAGGGGTTGGACAGGCTGGATGCAGGAAGATTATTCCCGATGTTGGGGAAGTCCAGGACAAGGGGTCACGGTCTAAGGATAAGGGGGAAGTCTTTTAGGACCGAGATGAGAAAATCATTTTTCACACAGAGAGTGGTGAATCTGTGGAATTCTCTGCCACAGGAGGTCGTTGAGGCCAGTTCATTGGCCATATTTAAGAGGGAGTTAGATGTGGCCCTTGTGGCTGAAGGGATCAGGGGGTATGGAGAGAAGGCAGGTACAGGATACTGAGTTGGATGATCAGCCATGATCACATTGAATGGCGGTGCAGGCTGGAAGGGCTGAATGGCCTGCTCCTGCACCGATTTTCTATGTTTCTATGTTTCCAAAGATGTACAGGTTTGGAGGTTAGTTGGCTTTGGTAAAAATATTGTAGTCAGGATCGAACCTAGGTCTCTTGCGCTGTAAGGCAGCAACCTTTGTGCAGGCAGAGGAGATTAGTTTAACCTGGCATCAGAAGGTCATAAGGAGTAGAATGAGGCCATTCGGCCCATCATTTCTACCCTGCCATCCAATCGTGTCTGATCGATCTCTCCCTCCTAACCGCATTCTCCTGCCTTCTCCCCATAACCTCTGACACCCGTACTAATCAAGAATCTATCTATCTCTGCCTGAAAAATATCCACTGACCTGGCCTCCACAGCCTTCTGTGGCAAAGAATTCCACAGATTCACCACCCTCTGACTAAAGAAATTCCTCCTAAAGGAACGTCCTTTAAATTCTGAGGCGATGACCTCTAGTCCTCGACTCTCCCACTAGTGGGAACATCCTCTCCGCACCAACTCTACCCGAGCCTTCCACTATTCTGTCCGTTTCAATGAGGTCCCCCCATCATTCTTCTCGACTGCAGCGAGTCAGTGCCGACAAATGCTCATCATACGCTAACCAGTCACTCATTCCTGGGATCATTCCTGTAAACCTCCTCTGGACCCTCTCCAGAGCCAGCACGTCCTTCCTCGGATACAGGGCCCAACATGGCTTTGATCGGCATGAAGGGCCAGTTCCCATGCTGTACAGTTCTATGGATACAAAGCATGATGCCTCCACTTGAATGACTCCAAGATGTCCATGACTCTGATGCTGCCTGCGAAACTAATACATATACTTACCCTTCTGTGAACGCAAGGAAGCTGCTATTTTAAATTTTACTTCCAGCTTAATTTCAAGTGTGTCCTCCAGTTTTACATTGCTGGCTTAATTAAGGATAATAATCTGTATTTCATCTGTTCTATTTAATATTTTACACATTCATGTGAAGGTCCTTCTTAATTGCATCTATTCAAACCGCAAAGCCCAGGCCGCTCTAATCTCTCCTCATTCCTGTTTCATTTGGCCACGGTGTTGCTTGTTTGTGTCCCGGCTGAGTCCATGAAAGTGTGAGCTTGCTTGTGTGATGGCATGCCAGCCCCAGTCAGACAATCACCAAGTCATTCGGGACTCGAGCGCAATCTAAACTGGCATGTCAATGCAGGTTTGAGGGAGCACTGGCTTGCTGGCAAGCTGCACTGCCGTGCATGCAACAAACAGCTAACAGGAAATGCAGATAGAAAATAGACAATAGACGACAAGTGCGGGAGGAGGCCATTCGGCCCTTCGAGCCAGCGCCGCCATTCAATGTGATCATGGCTGATCATCCCCAATCAGTACCCCGTTCTCCCCATATCCCCTGACTCCGCTATTTTTAAGAGCCCTATCCAGCTCTCTCTTGAAAGCATCCAGAGAACCGGCCTCCACCGCCCTCTGAGGCAGAGAATTCCACAGACTCACCACTCTCTGTGAGAAAAAGTGTTTCCTCGTCTCCGTTCTAAATGTCTTACCCCTTATTCTTAAACTGTGGCCCCTGGTTCTGGACTCCCCCAACATCGGGAACATGTTTCCTGCCTATAGAGTGTCCAAACCCTTAATAATCTTATATGTTTCAATAAGATTCCCTCTCATCCTTCTAAACTCCAGAGTATACGAGCCCAGCTGCTCCATTCTCCCAGCGTATGACAGTCCCGCCATCCCGGGAATTAACCTTGTAAACCTGCACTGCACTCCCTCAATAGATGCTGGTTTAAACCGAAGATAGACAAAAAAAGGTGGAGTAACTCAGCGGGGCAGGCAGTATCTATGCAGCGAAGGGATGGGTGACGTTTTGTGTTGAGACCCTTCTTCAGACAGTTCCTTTATCATCGTTACTTTTTTGCATATCTTTCATTCATTGTTCCTTATCTCTCCACATCATCGTCCATGTCTCTCGTTTCCCTTATCCCTAGCTGGTCTGAGGAAGGGTCTCGACCCGAAACGTCACCCATTCCTTCCCTCCAGAGATGCTGCCTGTCCCACTGAGTTACTCCAGCATTTTGTGTCTATCTTCGGTGTAAACCAGCATCCGCACTTCCTTCCCACACTGCATAGTTTAGTTTGGTTTGGTTCGGTTTGGAGATACAGCGCGGAAACAGGCCCTTCGGCCCATTGAGTCCGCGCCGACCAGCGATCCCCGCATATTAGCAACATCCTTCATGCGCCAGGGACAATTTTCAATGATACAAAGCCAATTAACCTACAGACCCCATGAATGAGTGGGTTAACGTGTGAGAGAATGTTTCCACGAGTGGGAGAGTCTAGGATTAGAGGTCACAGCCTCAGAATTAAAGGACGTTCCTTTAGGAAGGAGATGAGGAGGAACTTCTTTAGTCAGAGGGTGGTGAATCTGTGGAATTCTTTGCCATGGAAGGCTGTGGAGGCCAATGGATATTCGTAAGGCAGAGAGTGACACATTCTTCAATACTACGGGTGTCAGAGGTTATGGGAAGAAGGCAGGAGAATGGTGTTAGGAGGGAAAGATAGATCAGCCGTGATTGAGTGGCAGATATAGACACAAAAAGCTGATGTCACTCAGCGGGATAAGCAGCATATCTGGAGGGAAGGAATGTGACGTTTCGGGTCGAGACCCTTCTGCATCTCTGGAGAGAAGGAATGGGTGACGTTTCAGGTCGAGACCCTTCTTCAGACCCAAAACATCACCCTTTCCTTCTCTCCAGGGATGCTGCCGGTTCCGCTGAGTTACTCCAGCTTTTTGTGTCTATCCTCGGTTTAAACCAGCATCTGCTGTTCTTTCTTACACTTGATTGAACGGCGGAGTAGATTTGATGGGCCAAATGGCCAATTCTGCTCCTAGAACTTATGACCTAAAGGCCCGGCTCATCAAACCAGATCCCCTCCTGATAATATTTAACTGGTGTCATAAAGACATAAGAAATCCATCTGTCTACCTTAAAAAGTATCCATTTTTAGGCCTCCAGAGCCTTCTGTGGCAAAGAATTCCACTGATTCACCACCCTCTGACTAAAGAAATTTCTCCTCATCTCCTTCCTAATTAATTCTGAGGCTGTGACCTCTAGTTTAGTTTAGTTTAGAGATACAGCGCAGATACAGGCCCTTCGGCCCACTGGGTCCGCGCAGACCAGCGATCCCCGCACAGCAACACTATCCTACACACAATTTTACATTTACACCAAGCCAATTAACCTACACACCTGCTCGGAGAAAACCCGCGCATGTCACGGGGAGAACGAACAAACTCCGTCCAGACAGCACCCGTAGTCGGGATCGAACCCGTGTCTCCAGAGCTACAAGCGGTGTAAGGCAGCGACTCTACCGTTGCGCCTCCGTGCCGACCCTGGTCCTAGACTCTCCCACTAGTGGAAACATCCTCTCCACATCCACTCTATCCAGGCCTTTCACTATTCTGCAAGTTTCAACGAAGATCCCCCTCTCATCCTTCCAAACTCCAGCGAGTAGAGGCCCAGTGGCCTCAAACGCTCACCATATATTGATATGATGTGGATGAGGAGCGGTGATTTTGTTGAGCATCTGGGAGAAGGTCAATGAGTGAGGCTTCGGTAGTGACTAGGCCTCAAGCGGAAAACCAGAGAGGCCTCACTGCCAAAAATATGCAGACAGCATCTGACATCTGGCAAAACTAGGCCAAAGCTTCATCTTCTGTCACAGCGAAGGCATTTAAAATCAATTATAATTACTTTAAATATTTGAACGAAAATTACTGAAAAAAATAAAATTAATTAAGACTACATTTGAATTAATTAAAATTAATTAACATTTAAATTAAATGAAACATTAAATAAACACTGAATTTTTAAAAATCCTTACAGAATACTGAATACTCAATACAGGCGTTTGAAAACGCAGGTTCAGGGACAGTTTCTTCCCAGCTGTTATCAGGCAACTGAACCGTCCTCCCATCTGTAAGATTGTGGTCCTGATCTCCCATCTACCTCATTGTAGACCTTGGAACTAATTTTAATCGGACCGCAATGTTATATCTTCGCACTAAATGTTGTAACTACCGTGTGGTGGTGCAGCGGTAGAGACGCTGCCTTACAGCGCCGGAGACCCGGGTTCCATCTTGTCTACGTTGCTATCTGTACGGAGGCTATACATTCTCTATGTGACCACGTGGGTTTTCTCTGGGTGCTCCGGTTTCCTCCCACACTCTAAAGAGGAACGTGTTTATAAGTTAATTGGCTTCTATAAATTGTCCCGAGTGTGTAGGACAGTGCTGTTGATGATCGCTGGTGGGCGCGGACTCGGTGGGCTGAAGGGCCAGTTTTCATGCTGTATCTCTAACGTTGGAATGGATGGCCAGCACCATTGGTCTCAATGTTTAGAATGGGACATACTGCACTACAATATCCTGCGCTCTGCATCTTCCCCTTTGCTTCACCTATTGTACTTCAGTTTGGCCTGGTTAGAAACATAGAAACATAGAAACATAGAAATTAGGTGCAGGAGTAGGCCATTCAGCCCTTCGAGCCTGCACCGCCATTCAATATGATCATGGCTGATCATCCAACTCAGTATCCTGTACCTGCCTTCTCTCCATACCCCCTGATCCCTTCAGCCACAAGGACCACATCCAACTCCCTCTTAAATATGGCCAACAAACTGGCCTCAACTACCTTCTGCGGCAGAGAATTCCACAGATTCACCACTCTCTGTGTGAAAAACGATTTTCTCATCTCGGTCCTAAAAGACTTCCCCCTTATCCTTAAACTGTGACCCCTTGTCCTGGACTTCCCCAACATCGGGAACAATCTTCCTGCATCTAGCCTGTCCAACCCTTTAAGAATTTTGTAAGTCTCTATGAGATCACCCCTCAATCTTCTAAATTCCAGCGAGTACAAGCCGAGTCTATCCAGTCTTTCTTCATATGGAAGTCGTGCCATCCCAGGAATCAGTCTTGCATCTATGTATGGTACATCTGACCTGTTCGGATGGCGTGCAGGACAAAGCTTTTCACTGGATCTCAAAAGAAGGACACAAAGTACTACAGTAACTCAGCAGGTCGGGCAGCAGGGCTGGAGAACAAGTAGCGCCGATTTTGTTTCAGTTCGGGACCCTTCTTTGAGCTGGATCAGAAGAAGGGTCCCGACCCAAAACGCAACCATGTTCCACGATCCATGTTCTCCAGAGCTGCTGCCTGGCCCGCTGAGTTACTCCAACACTTTGTGTCCTTTTTTGGTAAACCAGCATCTGCAGTTCCTTGGTTATATATTCACTGTACCTCCTTACTTGTGACAATAGTAAACCCAAGCCGAAAGAGCCTGTCCCACATGCCGTTTTTCTCGGCGACTGCAGGTGGCAGGTCACCGACAAAGCGGCGACTGGACCCCACCTAGGACAATGTCTACGAGAACCTACCGCTTAGTTGACATCAAGCTACCACACCGGCGACAACCTACGACAACCAAAGTCAACCTACGTCCACCCCCGCGACCAGCTACGACACCTGAAGACAACTGAAGGCAATTCAGTCGCCGGTACCTGTCGCCGGTTGACGTAGGTTGACGCAGGTAGTCGCCAATGGAATTCACCGAAGTCAGCACCGGCGACAACCAACGTCGCCTGGCGACAACCCGCGTCATCCTGGCGGCAACCTACGGCAGCACCTACGACAGGAGAAGACAAGCTGCGTCAAGCCCACTGTCGCCAAAAGGCTTTGAAAATTTCAAAATCCAGCGGCGACCAGAAAAACGTTACGACTGTTTAGGCGACCACTCACGACCATACAGGCGTCACCCCGCGGGCTTGTGGCGACAGCCTGGTCGCCTGTAGTCGCCGAAAGAGTCGCCTAAGTGGGACAGGCCCTTACATAAACTGAATAATTTCAGGCCAGTCCGAGACTCAACAGTAGGGACAAATAATTCTAAAAAAAATATGTTCTTGTGAATATAAGAAGAAGGAGCAGGAATAAGCCAAATTTCCCCCATTTATTGCAGGTGGGGGGGGGGGGGAGGCGTAAAAGTCATTTATAAGAAGGTCAGGCAATAACCGTGGGACATCCGGAGCTACAAAGAGTTTGAGCCTTGTTTCGGAAGGAATATTCTTGCCTTAGAGGCAAAGCAGTAGAAAAGCTTGCTTGAGATGCTATAAAGAATATTTTGCTTTTGTTAATCAAGTCAGGGAGACTTGGCTATTAAACATTAATTAGGCCACACCGAGAGCACTGGGTGTTTGAAAGCAAGAGTGTGCGAAAACAACTCGATGTTAGGGGCAGCGCAGCGGTAGAGCTGCAGCCTCGCAACACCGGAGACCCGGGTTCGATCCCAACCTGGGGTGCTGCCCGTGTGGAGTTTGCACGTTCTCCCCTCTGACCACGTGGGAAACCTCCGGGTGCTCTGGTTTCCCCCCCACGTCTTTTTCCAAAAGACGTGCGGGTTTGTAGGTCGATGGGCCTCTCTATACATTGCCACTATTTACACAGTTACACTGTGGGCTGCCCGATCATAAACGCGCACAGTCTTTCCGTTAAGTGGATAGCGCGCAACAAAAAGCTTTTCGTTGTACCTCCGTACACGTGACAATAAACAAAACTAACTAGTGGGGTAACGGGTGTGGGTGGAGGGACTCGGTGAGCCACAGAGGCTGCTTCCATGCTGTATCTCTAAACAAAACTAAAAATACTGGAGGTACTAGAAATCGGAAACAAGAATATAAACGCTGGAACTACTCAGCAGACTGGGTAGCAAATTATTCAGAGTCAGAAGGAGAGTCAATGTTTCTGAAGAGTGCAGCATGTCCAACCTGACGCAGGATTTGTGAAGAGATTTAGTTTAGAGACCCAATAATAAGAGGTGTCGCTCCAACCCTAGCAACAGGTAGGAAATGGACTCCAGCAGCAGTGGTGCTGGACGCAAAATCTGCCCTCCAACACCGGGACATAGTGGGCCTTGTCCAACAAGGCCCAGGGGGCCTTTGGCCTGGGAGCAATGAAACCTACCTGGCAAAAGGCTACTCCAGCTGAACGTCGGCACCTGGTGGTGGAGGAGGTGCGCCACCAGGAAGAAGCAGCCAGGTGTGCCAAAGCCACATCCCAAACCAAAACAAGGCCGCTGGATGAGGTGGGATGGCGATGAGAGGAGGACGATCACATGGAGAGAGCTGTGGAGCATGGAGTCAAATACCATCCTTCATCCGGGAAGGAGAGAAACGGAGGACTAACCCCTCGCCTCTCAACTCATGCCCACTGAACGCAGCCAGGGACTGGGAAATGTGTGTTGACCTAGGCCAGAGGCTTTCGTTCCCAGTTGAAATCGCAGCTACCAACCTGCGACCAGACCTCGTTCTCTGGTCCAACTCCTGTCGCCGTGTTTTCATCATTGAGCTGACGGTCCCCTGGGAGGAGGCTGTGGACGAGGTTTATGAAAGGAAAAAGCTTTGATATTCAAACCTTGCAGCAGAGGCAGAGGAGAGAGGTTGGAGTGTAAGGGTTTGTCCAGTGGAGGTAGGGTGCAGGGGCTTTGTAGCCAGTTCCACCGCAAGGCTCCTGAGGAAAGTAGGAGTCAGAGGGCAGGCACAAAGGAGGGCAATAAAAGAACTTGCCAATGCCGCCGAACGGAGCAGTCACCGGCTGTGGCTGAAGAGAAAAGATGCTGTCTGGGCTGCCACATGACCATCTAGAGGCTAACCATAAGAACGTACTAACTCCATACAGACAGCACCCGTAGTTAGGATCAAATCCGGATCACTGGCGCTATAAGGCAGCAACTCTGTTTCCATGCTGTATTATGCGCCAACTGTATTAGCCGGGACATCCCGTATATTGGGCTAAATTGGTTTGTCCCGTACGAGGCCGCCCTTGTCCCGTATTTGACTGCTACTACTCGGGTCGAGGGGACTGTCGGGTCGGAGCGCCGCGTCCGACCCCGCCTCACCCGTCCCGACGTAGTGCAGCCCATGGAGTGCAGCAGCAGCAGCAGCAGCAGCAGCGCCTCGCCCGTGGCCCCGTCGGTCGGTCGACAGCCCGGCCAGCTGTCCGACCTTCAGACCTTCGCTTACCGCCATCATCACCACCACCGCTCCTTCTCACGGCCGACCATCGGTTCATGAGTTGGACGGGGCGCCGGACCACAACTCCTCAGCTGGCCCAAAGGCCGGGCTTTGTGAGCAGTCCAGCGCCCGGGCCAACTCATCATTCACCCAACCACGGCCAAGTTGGTCAACAAATTGCCATCGGGAATTTGTCCCGTATTTGGGAGTGAGATTGTTAGCAACCCTACCTGTACTATATCAAAGATGTGCAGGTTTGTAGGTTAATTGGCCTCTGGAAATTGTCCCTCATGTTCACAAGGTCATAACTTCACAAGTTATGTGGAATTAGGCCATTCGGCCCATCGAGTCTACTGCGCCATTCAAGCATGGCTGATCTCTGCCTCCCAATCCCATTTTCCTGCCTCCTCCCCATAACTCCTGACACCCGTTGTAATGAAGAATTTGTCCATCTCTGCCTTAAAAATATCCACTAACTTGGCCTCCACAGCCCTCTGTGGCAATGAGTTCCACAGATTCACCACCCTCTGACTAAAGAAGTTCCTCCTCGCCGCCTTCTAAAAAGAGCGCCCTTTAATTCTGAGGCTGAGACCTCTGGTCCTAGACTCTCCCACCAGTGGAAACATCCTTTCCACATCCACTCTATCCATGCCTTTCATTATTCTGTGTGTTATTTGTGTGTGGGATGGAATGGGTGATCGCTGGTCGGCGTGGACTGGAGTAGGCCCAAGGACCTGTCCCTAACCTGAACTAAACCAAGGGACGTCTCTCAGACTCACAGTGCAAGCAGCAATACGACGCCTCTGGGATTCAACCTGGGTGAGAAAAAAATTGTCAGTCCTGTGATCTTTTGAACTTCAAGCCTCAGATCTCATTTGGGATAGGCGCTTTGAAAGTAATAAATTAAAAAAGGCTTTGACATCCGCGCCTCCGACACGAACAGCTGGTAGACCCATCAGCTGCCGGTGAAGATAATTTTTCTAAAGTGGTAACTATGGGACATTAATTCCCAGTTTGAGTCCGCTTTGGCATTTCATGAGGTAAACTGCTCTCAATGACGGTCCCCGTGATGGACTGAGCAGCTCAAAGAGAATGGAGTCCAAATTCCTTTCAGCAGCACGGGGCTTTAGAAATCAATGGAGTCTTGATAGCGCTAAAATTTGAGGCAAAGAAAAGCGCACAGTGGGAGGTGGCTGTCGGGACAAAATACCCCCTTGCCAGCTCTCCGTAACCACGGAGGCCCATCTGCTTGGTGGGATTCAGCGCTAATTAACATGGCCCCTTTCTTCCATTGTCCTGGTCTGCAGTTCAGAGCTCCCAGCCGTCAGTGTATCTCCTCTGGGTGTGTTGCTGTCCAATTGGCAACACCGATCCTTTTCATTACGAGGAGTGATCAGTGTGGCTCAGCGACACCAGTCATGGAAGTGTGCCACAGATATAATGATCAGAGTTAAAACAGAGGCCGAGCTCTTCTTTTTTAGTTTTGTCTAGTTCGGGGGCACGGCGCAGAATCAGGCCCTTCGGCCCACTGAGTCCGCGCTGACCAGCCATCCCCGCACACACTAACACCGTCCTCCACGCACGGGGGACAATAGTACATGTACACCAAGACAATTAACCTACAAACCTGCACGCCTTTGGAGTGTGGGGGAGGAAACCGAAGATCTCGGAGAAAACCCCACGCGGGTCACGGGGAGAACGTACAGACAGCGCCCGTAGTCGGGGTCGAACCCGGGTCTCGGGCGCTGCAAGCGCTGTAAGGCAGCAACTCCACCGCTTCTCTACCGTGCCTCCCTGGATAGACACAAAGTGCTGGAGCAACTCGCCGGGTCGGGCGGCAACTCTGGAGGGAAGGAATAGGTGACGTTTTTGGCTGAAACATAGAAACATAGAAAATAGGCGCAGGAGTCGGCCACTCGTCCCTTGGAGCCTGCACCGTCATTCAACATGATCATGGCTGATCATCTAAAATCAGTACCCCGTTCCTGCTTTTTCTCCATATCCCTCGATTCTGTAGCCCGAAGAGCTAAATCAAACTCTCTCTTGAGTACATCAAGAAGAGTCGAGGTCCTTCTGCAGACCACGCTCCACAGACGTACCGGCTTGTAGGTTAATTGGCTTTTGGTAAACTTGTAAATTGTCCCTAGTGCGTGTAGGATACTGGTAATGTGCGGGGATCGCTGATCGCAGACTATAGACACAAAGTGCTGGAGTAACTCAGTTGGTCAGGCAGCATCTCTGGAGTTTAGTTTAGTTTAGTTTTAGAGATACAGCGTGGAAACAGGCCCCTCGACCCACATGGTCCGCGCCGACCGGCCATCCCCGCACATTAACACTATCCTACACACACTGGAGACAATTTACAAATTTACTGAAGCCAATTAACCTACAAACCTGCACGTCTTTGGATTGTGGCGGGAAACCGAAGACCTCGGAGAAAACCCACGCAGGTCGCGGGGAGAGCGTGCAAACTCCGTACAGGCAGCACCCGTGGTCGGGGTCGAACCCTGGCCTCTGGCGCTGCGAGGTGGCAGCTCTACCGCCGCGCCATCGTGCAGGGGTGGGTGACGTTTAGGGGGTCGAGGCCCTCTTCAGCCCGCGAGGCGCTGCTGGGGGGAGGGGCGGGCCGGAGAGGACGGAAGGGAGAGAAGTATTGACTGACGGCAGCCCCTTGAGATAAAACACAAATAGTTTGTCGTTCGGCAAACAGACGCGTTTTTCATTTGCGTACCTCTGCAGAATAAACAGCGACATGCTGCCATTGATGTAGAGTCCGCGTAGATAATCGCGCACATCATTTGGACAGCACACTGGGAATCTCAAATTTGCACAGCTAAACAAACAGCTAGTTAAAGCCATCACAGTGACAACCCACTCCTGACACGCTCATCAAACGCTCCCTCTTAATTAACACTGCCATGGATAATACATACCAGGACTTCTGTGAAAGCGTCGACTGGGCTTGTATTCACTGGAATTTAGAAGGATGAGAGGATATCTTATAGAAACATATACAATTCTTAAGGGAAAAGGTTAGATGCAGGGGAAAAATGTTCCCCATGTTGGGGGGGAGTCCAGAACCAGGGGGGGTCACAGTTTAAGAATAAGGGGTAAGGCTATTTTGGACAGAGATGAGGAAAAACTTTTTCATCCAGAGAGTTGCGAATCTGTGGGATTCTCTGCCACAGAAGGCAGCGGAGGCCAATTCACTGGATGTTTTCAAGAGAGAGTTAAATATAGCTCTTCCGGGCTAACGGAATCAAGGGGTATGGGGAGAAAGCAGGAACGGGGTACTGATTTTGGGTGATCAGCCATGATCACATTGAATGGCGTTGCTGGCTCGAAGGGCCGAATGGCCTGCTCCTGCACCTATTTTCGATGTTTCTATGTTTCTATAGTCTGTATGCCAATGAATAAAACAGATGCACGCATGTCTTCTGCATCCTAAAGGACATTGGTGAAATGTTTCGTTTATAGATAACACCCTTCGGACCACAGAGTCCATGCTGACCAGCGATCCCCCACACACTAGCGCTCTCCTACATCCTAGGGGCAAACCAATTAACCTACAAACCTGCACGTCTTTGGAGCACCTCTGGAGGAAAGGAATAGGTGACGTTTCGGGTCGGGACCCTTCTTCAGACCATTTCTCCAGAGATGCTGCCTGAGCCACTGAGTTACTTTGTGTCTTGTGGTGAATGTACCAACTGAATGTACCAAAAAAAAAAACTCTGCCCAGAAAGAAATGTTGTGGGAATCAACAAAATAAATGTCGTTACCCACCAATGCTCAGCAGATAGTGTGTAAACAAATAATTGATATTGCCTGGAATATTGGCAATATTTTGCTCACTTATTTTTGGGGATAAGTAAGTAGGTAAGTAAGTTTATTGGCCAAGTATTCACATACAAGGAATTTGTCTTGGTGCTCTGCCCACAAGTAACAACATGACATACAGTGACAGTCACGAATGACTCCGAAAACACTAAACAGTAAAAATAATAAAACATTAATGATAAAACACCATTGATCAAGCATGTAACCATATAACCGTATCCAAGGTCCATCGACCATCTCCAAGGCACAACAGAGGATGTACTTCCTGTGGCAGCTGAGGAAGCACAATCTGCCACAGGCAACGATGCTCTGGTTTGGCTCAGCCACCAAGCACGACACCTGGGGGCTGCAGCGAATCAGAGATGCAGCATGTAAACAGGCCCCTTGGCCCACCGGGTCCATGCCGACCAGCAACCCCACACACTATCCTACACACGGGACATTTTACAGAAGCCAATTAGCCTATAAACCTGCAGTGTGGAGTGTGGGAGGAGACCGGAGCACCCGGAGAAAACCCACACAGTCACAGGGGGAACGTACAAACTCCATACAGACAGCGCCCGTAGTCAGGATCTAACCCCAGCCTCTGGCGCTGTGAGGCAGCAACTCTACCCACTGCACCACCGAGCTGCCCTTGTGTAGAGGAAACGCTGGTCTCCCGAGAACTGTAGAGTCACACAGCACGGAGGCAGGCCGTTCGACCCACCTTAACCAAGCCCAGCAAGTTGGGATGTTGAGCCAGTCCCAAATACCTGCTTTGGCTCTACACCCCTCTAAACCGTCCCTACCCACATTCCCCTTCCCATTCCCACACTGACCTATCCGTCCTGGGCCTCCTCCATTGTCAGAGTGAGGCCCAGCGCACATTGGAGGAGCAGCACCTCATAGAACGCTTGGGCAGCTTACACCCCAGCCGTATGAACATTGACCTCTCTAACTTCACGCAACCCTTGCGTTCCCTCTCTCTCCACCCAAGTCGTTGTGCTAGTTTTAACGCCGTCTTGTTGAGTTTCATTGTCGGTAAACGTAGAAACACAGACAATAGATGCAGGAGTAGGCCATTCGGCCCTTTGAGCCAGCACCGCCATTCAATGTGATCATGGCTGATCATCCCCAATCAGTACCCCGTTCCTGCCTTCTCCCCATATCCCTTGATTCTGCTAGGCCAAAGAGCTCCATCTAACTCTCTTTTGAATGCATCCAGTGAATCAGCCTGCACTGCCGTCTGAGGCAGAGAATTCCACAGATCCACAACTCTCTGGGTGAAAACGTTTTCCCTCATATAACCATATAATCTCAGTTCAAAATGGCTTATCCCTTATTCTTAAACTGTGACCCCTGGTTATGGACTCCCCCAACATCGGGAACATGTTTCCTGCATCTCGCGTGTCCAAACCCTTAATAATCTAATGTGACAATAGACAATGGATGCAGGAGTAGGCCATTCGGCCCTTCGAGCCAGCACCGCCATTCACTGTTTCTATAAGATTTTCCTCTCATCCTTCGAAATTCCAGCGAATACAAGCCCAGGCGACCTATTCATTCATCATATGTCAGTCTCGTCATCCCGGGAATTAAAATTGTGAACCTACGCTGCACTCCCTCAATAGCAAGAAAGTCCTTCTTCAAATTAGGAGACCAAAACTGCACACAATACTCGAGGTGTAGTCTCACTAGGGCTCTGTACAATTGCAGAAGAGCCTCTTTGCTCCTATACTCAAATCCTCTCGTTATGAAAGCCACTTCACTGCCTGCTGTACCTGCATGCTTACTTTCAGTGACTGGTGTACAAGGACACCAAGGTCTCATTGCACTTCTAACAATGGCCTGTTTCCTTTATCACCGTTACTGTTTTGCATATCTTTCACTCATTTGTTCTACACCTCTCCATTTTACTGTCTGTAGCTCTCATTTTCATTCCCCCAAACATCTCAGTCTGAAGAAGGGTCTCAACCCGAAACGTCACCTATTCCTCTTACCCAGAGATGCTGTCTAACCCGCTGAGTTACTCCTGCTTTTTGTGTCTATCTTTGCTTCAAATCAGCATCTGCAGTTCCTTCCTAAACCTCTCCATATTATCCTTCTTATCCCAGCACGGTGAGGAAATTCCCAAATCGGGAACAAATGGTATCATAACCTACAGAAATATAACCTTATTTGTTCCGCAGCCCAAGGCAGACTATTGCAGTAAAATAGATTTAAGGATCAATTCTCCATGGGTTTCTCAAACAATCATGGATTTAAGAAATGGATTTCACAGCTGGTAGAACTGCTGCCTCTCAGCGCCAGAAACCCTAGTGCGATCCTGACCTCGGGTGCTGGCTGCGTGGAGTTTGCTCGTTCTCCCTGTGACTGCGTGGGATTCCTCCGGGTGCTCTGGTTTCCTCCACGTGCAGGTTTGTAGGTTAATTGGCCCTCTGTCAATTGCCCCTTACGTGGTCGGGCGTGGGTGAGAAAGTGGGATAGCATAAAACTAGTGTGAACGGGTGATCGATGGTCGGCGTGGGCTGGGTGGGCCAAAGGGCCTGTTTGCGTGCTATATCTTTATAGCAAACATAAAAACAAGGTACTGCACAGCACTGGAGTGCAGACGCCTGATCTTAAGATCAGCATGGAGGCCATTTTTAATTAACAAATAGGTATAATTGGTCAAGAGAGATTCAGAGTCAACAAGACTTTTGTCCGGTTTAGTTTACAGATACAGCGCGGAAACGGGTTCCGTCGGCCCACCGAGTCCACAACAACTTGCGATCCCCACACATCAGCACTGTCCTCCACACACTGGGGACAGTTTACAATTACACCAAGCCGATTAACCCTACAAACCCGTACGTCTTTGGAGTGTGGGAGGAAACCAGAGATCCACGCAGGTCACGGGGAGAACGTACAAACTCCGCACAGACAGCACCCGTGGTCAGGATTGAACCCGGGTCTCTGGCGCTGCAAGGCCGCAACGCTACCCGCTGCGCCACCGTGCCGCCCATATGGTCATATCTGGAACAGAACAATGGGATTCTTTAGGGGCTGTCCCACTTGGGCGACCTAATTGGCAAGTTTAGAAGAGTTTAGGAGAGTTGAAAAAAAGTCATGTTGAAGACCTCCTTCGACCTCATTTAAGATTAGCTACGACTAACTTCGGGAAAATAGGACACCGAATAGTGGAGAGTGAAGACGACCTCCCTTCGACTAGGATGAAGACTACCTACAACTACCTTCAACTACCCTCGATTGCCTACGACAAACATGACGACCTACTTCGACCTACCACGACTAAACCTACGAGTTAAAAAGTATCGACTTTTCCCATGGCGAACTTTTTTTACTCGCGGGCATTTTTAAACACATTGAAAAAAACGCCGCGACCTAGCTGAGGCCTCGAGTACGCGGGGACCACTCTCGAGCATGAAGGAGAGTTACGAAGACCTCCTTCGACCTCGTGTCGACCAATGCCGCGAGTATGAGTCGAGGGCAAACTCGCCAGAACTCACGGATTAGGTCGCCCACGTGGGATAGGCCCTTCTCTTACAGCAACAGCACAACAGATTTGTATACACGGAACTCAATAGATAATATGATGAGCGAACAAAAAAAAAGTTCAGTACAGAAGGTGGCACGGAGCAGAATTAGGCCATTCGGCCCATCGGGTCTACTCCGCCATTCAGATAGGGCTCTTAAAGGTAGCAGAGTCAGGGGATATGGGGAGAAGACTGATTGTGAATGATCAGCCATGATCACATTGAATGGCGGTGCTGGCTCGAAGGGCTGAACGGCCTACTCCTGCATCTATTGTCTATTGTCCATTCAATCATGGCTGATTCATCTTTCCCGACCAACCCCGTTCTCCTGCCTTCTCCCCATAACCCCTGACACCCGCACTAATAAAGGACATGTCAATCTCCTCCTTAAGAAATACTCATTGACTTGGACAGACACAAAAAGCTGGAATGACTCAGCGGGACAGACAGCGTCTCTGGAGAAAGGGAATAGGTGACGTTTCGGGTCGAGACCCTTCCTCAGACTTGGCCTCCGCAGCCCACTGCGGCAATGAATTCTGTGGCAACGGCGATACTCCAGTCGGCGGCAAAGCGCTCCGCATTTGCCTGAGCTCCTCCGTGATTGATGGGCTTGTTAACGAGATTAGTTGCACTGCATACAATAACATTTCAATGAGCCACGGACTGGCAGGAGAAACTCTGTTAACTTCTGCCATGGTAGCGGGAGGTAGAGAGCCTGCGCCAAAGGCCCAACAATGCAAAATATTACATTCCCACAATGTGCTCCGATCCAACACTGCTCCATTATGAAAGGAATTAAAGGGGCGTCATGGCACTCGATTAATTCTGCGACATATTTCGTCCAATGCAAGTTAAATCTCCGCGCTATTCCAGACTGTCTTAGTTCAGTGAAGTTTAGTTTAAGAGATACAGCGTGTAAACAGGCCCTTCAGCCCGCGTCCACCAACAACTAGCTCTACCCTATAAACTCGGGATAATAGCCAATAGACAAGGATTTTTTAGGTTTTCCATAAGATCCCCTCTCGTCATCATGTATCTATCTGTACACTGTGAATGGCTCGATTGTAATCAATAGACAACAGGTGCAGGAGGAGGCCATCCGGCCCTTCGAGCCAGCACCACCAATGTGATCATGGCTGATCATCCCCAATCAGTACCTCGTTCCTGCCTTCTCCCCATATCGCCTTTTAAGAGCCCTATCTAGCTCTCTCTTGAAAGTATCCAGAGAACCGGCCTCCACCGTCCCTCTGAGGCAGAGAATTCCACAGACTCACAACTCTCTGTGAGAAAAAAGTGTTTCCTCGTCTCCGTTCAAAATGGCTTACTCCTTATTCTTAAACTGTGTGGCCCCTGGTTCTGGACTCCCCCAACATCGGGAACATGCTTCCTGCCTCCAGCGTGTCCAAACACTTAACAATCTTATATGTTCCAATGAGATCCCCTCTCATCCTTCTAAACTTGGATAGTTTGTACTTTACAGAGGAGACTTATTGTGCCGCCCCTTACTTTAAATAAAACGTGCTTTATATATTCTGCAAAGTTGTATTTTCATATATGTGCCTATATTTGGCTGCAGTCTTTGAAAGCTCCATCTTTGAAAGGGTCACGGAAGTTGAGGGCAATTTCATACAGTATTTCTTTAAAAAAACCAACATTCACCAAGAATTGCACACAGAATGCTGGAGTAACTCAGCGAGTCGGGCAGCACCGATGGAGACAAAGAAGGAGGTGACGTTTTCGGCCGAGATCCTCCTTCCATCCCAAAATGTCACCTATCAACGCTTAAAATTATAAAAGGACTGGACAAGCTAGATGCAGGAAAAATGTTCCCAATGTTGGGCGAGTCCAGAACCAGGGGCCACAGTCTAAGAATAAAGGGGAGGTCATTTAAAACTGAGATGAGAAAAAACTTTTTCACCCAGAGAGTTGTGAATTTGTGGAATTCTCTGCCACAGAGGGCAGTGGAGGCCAAGTCACTGGATGGATTTAAGAGAGAGTTAGATAGAGCTCTAGGGGCTAGTGGAGTCAAGGGATATGGGGAGAAGGAGAAGGATTATTGATTGTGGATGATCAGCCATGATCACAATGAATGGCGATGCTGGCTCGAAGGGCCAAATGGCCTCCTCCTGCACCTATTTTCTATGTTTCTATTTGTTTCTATGTTTCTATTTAGATGCTGCCTGACCCGCTGAGTTACTCCAGCATTTTGTGTGTCCATCTTCGGTATAAACCAGCATCTGCAGTTCCTTCCTACCCATTCCCGCTACATAAGGACAATTGGATTTAGGGAGGTGTTTTCAGAAAAGTAGATGGGGGTGCAGTGTTGGGAAATGCTTAGGTATATCCGTCACAATTCAATAAATAGCTTTAATCATAGGTTTAAGGTGAGGGACGAAAGATTTATTAGAAACCTGATGGTAACTTTTTCACACAACGGGTGGTGGGTGCATGGAACGAGCCACCGTGGGAGGTAGTTGAGTCTGGGACTATCGTAACATTTAAGAAACATTTAGACAGGTACATGGATAGGATAGTGAAGAGAGCGAATGGTATGTCGGCATTCATAGCAAAAGGATTTGAGTATAGGAGCAGGGAGGTTCTACTGCAGTTGTACAGGGTCTTGGTGAGGCCACACCTGGAGTATTGCGTACAGTTTTGGTCTCCTAATCTGAGGAAAGACATTCTTGCCATAGAGGGAGTACAGAGAAGGTTCACCAGACTGATTCCTGGGATGGCACGACTTCCATATGAAGAAAGACTGGATAGACTCGGCTTGTACTCGCTGGAATTTAGAAGATTGAGGGGTGATCTCATAGAGACTTACAAAATTCTTAAGGGGTTGGACAGGCTAGATGCAGGAAGATTGTTCCCGATGTTGGGGAAGTCCAGGACAAGGGGTCACACAGTTTAAGGATAAGGGGGAAATCTTTTAGGACCGAGATGAGAAAAACATTTTTCACACAGAGAGTGGTGAATCTGTGGAATTCTCTGCCACAGAAAGTAGCTGAGGCCAGTTCATTGGCTATATTTAAGAGGGAGTTGGATGTGGTCCTTGTGGCTAGAGGGATCAGGGGGTATGGAGAGAAGGCAGGTACGGGATACTGAGTTGGATGGTCAGCCATGATCATATTGAATGGCGGTGCAGGCTCGAAGGGCCGAATGGCCTACTCCTGCACCTATTTTCTATGTTTCTATGTTTCTATGACAGGTTTGGAGGGATATGGACCATGCTCAGACAGGTGGGACTGGTGTAGCTGGGACAGGTTGGCAGGTTGGACAGAAGGGCCTGTTTCCACGCTGTGCCACTCTATGACTCTCTGAGATCAGTTTGCAACTGGTGTATGAATCTAAAGTAGAAGAGGGAAAATGATACCCGGGTGTTTTCTCTCGTTATTCTGAATCAATGTAACATAGGCTTGCAAAGTCACTTCAGGGAGCTTGGTGAACAACATTCTGCTCAGACCCGACATGCTCAGCAATAACATGTTTTATTATTAATGTTTAATAGTTTAAGTGTCATTCTTAATTGTCACTGTGTGTCGTGTTGTTACCTGCGAGGCGGAGCACTGAAGCAAATTCCTTGTATGTGTCCACACTTGGCATTCATTCATTCATTCATTTTGGTTTAGTTTAGCTCAGTTTAGTTTAGATACAGCGCGGAAACAGGCCCTTCGGCCCACGGAGTCCGCGCCGACCAGCGACCCCCGCACATTAACGCTATCCTACTCACACTGGGGGCAATCTTGTACATTTGCACCAAGCCGATGGACCTACAAACCTGCACGGCCTTGTGGAGTGTGGGAGGAAACTGAGGATCTCGGAGAAAGCCCACGCAGGTCGCGGGGAGAACGTGCAAACTCCGTACAGGCAGCGCCTGTAGCCGGGGGTCTCTGGCGCTGCGAGCGCTGTAAGGCAGCAACTCTACCGCTGAATGGGATATTAATGGCCATCTACAAGGCCAAATGCCCTCTGAAGTCTGCCGTCGGGGTGTGAGACATCTACAATGATCATGCTCTATGGTCCAGAAGCCGTGTGTTTGCGGCCTTGTGGCCACCTAATCAGAGCCAACTGTCCGGTGAGCGTTTCTGAAACGGAGCGTGTGTGCCTTGTGTTCACGCAGCGGTCCATCAATAGGGGGTGAAGTAGTCCACCGGGTGTGAGGCTGATCATTTATCTCGAGTTGCCTCCATTGTTCCGCTAATGGCATTCGACCAACTTGTGGGCTGTCGTTTTCGACAAAGATTGAGTAGAGCAAACTTTGCCTAATGCTCCATTAATTTTAGTCTGAAAGGAAGATATACTGCATCGTGGGATTTCACCGCACGGATCTGCTTCGCTGCTAAATTCTCAAAAACAGCCCGTCTTAAAGTAATTCAGCGGGTCAGGAAAGAATTCTGGGAAAAAGGTAAAAGGTGAACCGTTCTTCAGACCCCGAACTTCAGAGTCTGAAGCTAGGGTTCCGACCCAAAACATCGCCCATTCCTTCTCTCCAGAGATGCTGCCTGTCCCGCTGGGTTACTCCAGCGTTTGTGTCTATCTTCGGTTTAAACCAGCATCTGTCCAACACATCACCTATTTCTTTCTTCCCTCGTGTGTGTAGGATAGCGCTAATGCGCTGGGATCGCCGGTCGGCGTGGATGCGGTGGGCCGAAGGGCCTGTTTCCGTGCTGTCTCTCTGAAACTAAAAACTAAAAGATGCACCTTCTAAGCTAGTTTCATTTGCCCGAGTTTGTCTCATATCTCGGGTCGCCAACTTTCACACTCCCTAAATAAGGGACAAAGGGTCAAAATGAGGGACAAATTCCCGACGGCGATTCGTTGACCGACTCGGCTGAGGCTGGGTGAATGATGAGCCGGCCCGGGTGCTGGACTGCACACAGAGCCCAGCCGGCGGGCCATTCTCCTGCATTCTCACTGTAACCCCTGACACCCGTACTAATCAGGAATCTAACTATCTCTGCCTTAGAAATATCCACTGACTTGGCCTCCACAGCCTTCTGTGGGAATGAATTCAACAGATTTGTCACCCTAAGGGGCCTTTTTCTTATCCAGCTCTCTCTTCAAAGCATCCAGAGAACCTGCCTCCACCGCCCTCTGAGGCAGAGAATTCCACAGACTCACCACTCTCTGTGAGAAAAAGTGTTTCCTCGTCTCCGTTCTAAATGGCTTACCCCTTATTTTTAAACTGTGGCCCCTGGTTCTGGACTCCCCCAACATCGGGAACATGTTTCCTGCCTCCAGCGTGTCCAAACCCTTAACAGTCTTATATGTTTCTATAAGATCCCCTCTCATCCTTCTAAACTCCAGAGTGTACAAGCCCAGCTGCTCCATTCTCTCAGCGTATGACAGTCCCGCCATCCCAGGAATTAACCTTGCAAACCTACGCTGCACTCCCTCAATAGCAAGAACGTCCTTCCTCAAATTTGGAGACCAAAACTGCACACAATACGCCAGGTGTGGTCTCACTAGAGCCCTGTGCAACTGCAGAAGGACCTCTTTGCTCCTATACTCGACTCCTCTTGTTATAAAGGCCAACATACCATTCGCTTTCTTCCCTGCCCGCTGTACCTGCACGCTTATAGTTTCCGCGCTGTATCTCTAAACTAACACTAAACTAAGTGTAGCAACAAATAGTCCGTGGTTCTTCTATTAACATCTATTGTAAGCAAGTTCACAAAAGCAATAGAAAAATACTTGTACGTACAGAGTTTGTTTCACTGAGATATTACCTCAGTTGAGTGAATGTAATTATCAACAAGGGCTTGTGAAGATAGAACTTGAGAAATGGAGGCCGGAAGGTTAACGGTGAAATAATGAGACTTCCAATATCACAGAGTGTTATCACGTAATAAATAGAGATCGACAGTTTCTGCAATGATCAGAAGGTTTTGTACGGGAGGTCACACACACCTAATCAAGCGTGAAAAGCTTTGCAAGGGAACAGAAAATATTTTATGCTTATGTGTTAAAGATTAGAGCGGCCAAGTCAAAGTTTAATAGCGGGAACTGGGGGAAGGGGTATATATCATAGGTTTAAGGTGAAGGGGGAAAGATTTATTTGGTAACTGAGGGGTATCTTTTTCACACAGAGGGTGGGTGGGTGCAAGGAACAAGCTGCCGGAGGAGGGAGTTGAGGCTGGGACTATCGCAACGTTTAAGAAACAGTTAGACAGGTACATGGATAGGACAGGTTTAGAAACATAGAAACATAGAAAATACGTGCAGGAGTAGGCCATTCGGCCCTTCGAGCCTGCACCGCCATTCAATATGATCATGGCTGATCATCCAACTCAGTAAGCTGTACCTGCCTTCTCTCCATACCCCCTGATTCCTTCAGCCACAAGGGCCACATCCAACTCCCTCTTAAATATGGCCAACGAACTGGCCTCAACTACCTTCTGTGGCAGAGAATTCCACAGATTCACCACTCTCTGTGTGAAAAACGATTTTCTCATCTCGGTCCTAAAAGACTTCCCCCTTATCCTTAAACTGTGTGACCCCTTGTCCTGGACTCCCCCAACATCGGGAACAATCTTCCTGCATCTAGCCTGTCCAACCCCTTAAGAATTTTGTAAGTCTCTATGAGAAACCCCTTCCTCAATCTTCTAAATTCCAGCGAGTACAAGCCGAGTCTATCCAGTCTTTCTTCGTGTGGAAGTCCTGCCATCCCAGGAATCAGTCTGGTTTGGAGGGATATGAACCAAACGCGGGCAGGTGGGACCAGCGTAGCTGGGACATGTTGGCCGGTGTGGGCGAGTTGGGCCGAAGGGCCTGTTTCCTTCACTCTATAACTCTATGTGGGTCTGAGTGCTGACAGAACGACCATATTCAAGCACGTAGACAAACATGCTGGAGAAACCCAGCGGGTGAGGCAGCATCGATGGAGCGAAGGAATGGGTGACGTTTCGGGTCGAGACCCTTCTTCAGACTTGACCCGAAACGTCACCCAATCCTTCGCTCCGTAGATGCTGCGTCACCCGCTGAGTTTCTCCAGCATTTTTGTCTACCTACGGTTGTTCCAGCATCTGCAGTTCCTTCTTAAACAAATATTCAAGCAAATTGTCACATTGAAAATACAAATAAGACAATCCTGTACATTTTTTTCTCCAAGTCATTAAAATGTGCCATCATTTATTCTTGCTTTTAGTTATTAATCAGATCCAATCTGTCATTTTTAACCAGAATAAAACACTATAGAAATTCAATAGCTTTATAAGACGGAGATGGAGGTAGATACACAGAGTCTCTTGCCCAGAGTAGGGGAGTCGAGGACCAGAGGACATAGTTTAAGGTGAAGGGGGAAAGTTTTAACAGGAATCTGAGGGGACTTGACTGAGACCTGAATATTTGAATAGATGAAGAAATATATATAAAAAATCATGAATATATCTCCAAGGACGGATTAATGGGTAATATTCCATTCTCCATCAAACTTTTCATACTCTTTTTTCTATTTTCTTATACATATAAAAAATTAGAAAAAAGTATAGAAACACATTATCTAAAATTCTTAATATCAGTACGAATATAAATATCATTAACTCCATGAAAATATTATTAGTGTCGTGTATTTTCAATTATATAAAATTGTGTATTTTCAATTATATAATAATTTTAAATTTAAAATCAATGATAATACAAACATTGTTAACATTATGAAAATATAATGAATATCATAAAAGTTTTATTAGTATTACGTATTATTAATTACATAAAATTTGGTCCTATATTTAAAAATCAGAGACAATATAAATATCATTAATAGTACGAGTATATTGCTAATACTATGAATGTATCATTAATACCATGTATTCCCAATTATATAAAATATACAACCTTGAAATTTATAATTAATAATAATACAAATAATATCAACAGTATGAATTTATCATTATTATCATGTATTTTTATTATTGTAAAATAATGTACTTTGTTATTATTTTGTTTCTATAAAAAAAAAATTAAAAAAAAGGAATCTGAGGGGTAACGTTTTCACACAAAGGGTGGTGGGTGTATGGAACAAGCTGCCGGAGTAGGTAGCCGAGACAGATGTCGCCCAAAATGTCACCCACCCTTTTTCTCCAGAGATGCTGCCTGTCCCGCTGAGTTCTAGCCCTGTCCCACGGTGCGAGTTCATTCCAAGAGCTCTCCCCAGTTTAAAAAAAAATCAAACTCGTGGTAAGCACGGAGAATGAACCTAGCGGGTACGTCGGAGCTCGGGGACGTCTCTTAGCGGCTGGTAACGCTAACGGCAGGTACTTGGATAGGCTCGCTAACGGCAGGTAAGCGCGGGAAAACGCGTGAAGATTTTTCAACATGATGAAAAATGTCCACGAGAGCCCCGAGTGCCTTGGAATGAACTCGTACCGTGGGACGGGGGTTTTACTCTGGCAGGTTGTGTCTACCTTTGACTTAAACCGGCATCTGCGGTTCTTTTCCCCCAAGTGCTGCCCGTCCCGCTGAGTTGCTCCAGCGTTTTGTTTCCATCTACTTGAAAATAACCTTAAACCCAAACCGTAAAAGCCGTAGCCATGAGCCTGTGGCTGGTAAACGAGGTACCGTGTGATGTGTTACTTGAGAGGTATTTGGTGCTGGGAGAGGCCAGACCTCTCTTCCAGAATCCCACTTAGTTTTCATCTCCTCTGGAGCCAGACAGCGTGATGACAGCTGTGAAAAATGACGGCCCCCCGGTGACCTGCACTGTAACCCTGACACAGTATATAACAGCGAGTGGCGGGACTCTGCAGACAGGCACCGAAACCGCTTGGATCATTAACTCTCACGGCACCGAAACAAAATCCCCTCCCGGAACCAGAGAAAAGAAAAAGGCCCCTTAGGGTGACAAATCTGTGGAATTCATTCCCACGGAAGGCTGCGGAGGCCAAGCCAGAGGATATTCTGAAGGCAGTGATCGTTAGATTCTTGATTGGGGCTATAATGAGAAGGCAGGAGAATGGGGGGTTTGTGGGGGCAGTGGTAGAGAGTTGCTGCCCAGGTGCGACAGATGCCCCGGTCCGATCCTGACATCTCTGGACGCTTTCAAGAGAGAGCTAGATAGGGCTCTTAAAGATAGCGGAGTCGGGGGATATGTGGAGAAGGTAGGAACGGGGTACTGATTGGGGATGATCAGCCATGATCACATTGAATGGCGGTGCCGGATCGAAGGGCCGAATGGCCTACTCCTGCACCTATTGTCTATTGTCTGTCTGTGCGGTGTTTGTACGCTCTCCCTGTGACCGCGTGGGTTTTCTCCGGGAGCTCCGGTTTCTTCCCACGCTCCAAAGACGTTCAAGTTAGTAGATTAATTGGCTTTTGTGTAATTGTGGGGCAACATTTTCACGCAGAGGGTGGTGGGTGGGGTTGCCAACTATCCCGTATTAGCCGCGACATCCCGTATATTCGGCTAAATTGGTTTGTCCTACACGGGACCGCCCTTGTCCCGTATTTGACTGCTACTACTCGGGTCGGAGCGCCGCGGCCGGCCCCGCCTCACCCGTCCCGACGTAGTGCAGCCCATGGAGTGCAGCAGCAGCAGCAGCAGCGCCTCGCCCGTGGCCCCGTCGGTCGGTCGGCAGCCGGGCCAGCTGTCCGACCTTCGGACCGTCGCTTACCGCCAACACCACCACCACCCCTCCTTCTCACGGCCGACCATCGGTTCATGAGTTGGACGGGGCGCCGGACTTTGCGCGCGACATCGCGCGGCCCCCGGGCAAAAACTCCTCAGCTGGCCCGCCGGCTGGGCTTTGTGTGCAGTCCAGCGCCCGGGCCAACTCATCATTCACCCAGCCACGGCCCAGTCGGTCAACGAATTGCCGTTGGGAATTTGTCCCTTATTTTGACCTCTTGTCCCTTATTTGGGAGTGAGAACGTTAGCGACCCTAGTGTTGGGAATATGGAACAAGCTGCCTGAGGTGGATAGATGGTTGAGACAGATAACATAACAACATTTAGATTTACAGATAAAGAGTGAACAGGCCCTTCAGCCCACCGAGTCCGCTCTGACCAGCGCTCCCGATGCACTGGTTCGATCCTACACAAGGGACAATTTACAGCAGCCAATTAACCTGCAAACCTGTACGTCATTGGAGCGTGGGAGGAAACCGGAGCGCCCAGAGGAAACCCACACAGGTCACGAGGAGAATGTACAAACTCCGTACAAGACCGAACCTGGATCTCCGGCGCTGCCAGGCAACAGTTCTCCCGCTGTGCCACTGAGCCGGCTTAAAGACACTTGGACTGGGCCGTGGATGGGAAAGGTTCAGAGGGACAAAAGTGGGGAAATGGGACATCTTAGATGGGGCAACGTTTTGGTTGACATGGGCGAGTTGGGCCGAAGGGCCTGTTTCTCTGCTCTGTGACCATGTGACTATTGCAATGGCAGATGCTAGCAACATTGCAGAGACTATCGCAACGTTTAAGAAACATTTGGACAGGTACATGGATAGGACGGGCTTAGTTAGAGGGGTATGGGCCAAACGCGGGCAAGTGGGACTAGTCTGGACCTGGATGTAGTACGCTGAAAAGCTCAAGGTAGAGCATCACTCAGCAGTGGACAATTTTTAAAAACTTTTTATCAAGCCAATTAACCAAGCCAATTAAGCTACAAACCTGTACGTCTTTGGAGTGTGGGAGGAAACCGAAGATCTCGGAGACCGCCCACGGCTAGTGTAGATGGGGCTTGTTGGTCGGTGTGGGCAAGTTGGGCCGAAAGGCCTGTTTCCACGCAGAGTGCCCTCATGAGTCCATGGCAATCGTGCCCCAAAAGGAATATTTTTGAGACGATGTTTTCAAGTGACGCTGAACACACCCGGGGATGAGTCGCAGAGACATCTAAGGAGCAAGTTGTTCATGTGGACATCTGTGCGATTGCAATTTCGACGCAGCACTCTGACTAAAGGGTCTTTTTCAGACACAAAGTGCTAGGAGTAACTCCAGTGGATCAGACAGCATCCCTGGAGAACTCCCGGGATTACGGTGAGCGGAGGGAAAGATTTAACAGGAGCCTGAGGGGTAACTTTTTGACACAAAGGGTGTTGAGTTGATTTTTAGCTTAGTTCAGTTTAGTTTAGAGATACAGCGCAGAAACAGGTCCTTCGGCCGACCGAGTCCGCACCGACCAGCGATCCTCGCGCACTAACGCTATCCTACACGCATTAGGGACAGTTTACAATTTAACCCAAGCCCAATGAGCCTACAAACCTGTACGTCTTTGGAATGTGGGAGGAAACCGGAGCTCCCGGAGAAAACCCACGCAGGTAACGGAGGGAGCGTACAGACAGTACACCGCCAGGATCAAACCCGGGTCTCTGGCGCTGTAAGGCAGCAACTCTACCGCTGCACCATCGTGTATGGAACGAGCTGCCGGAGGAGGTGGTCGAGGCAGGTACCATCGCAACGTTTAAGAAACATTTGGTCAGCCAGATGGGTAAGGTAGGTTTGGAGGGAGGGGAGCCAAACGCGTGCGAGTGGGACTAGTGTCGATGGGGCATGTTGGTCAGACCAAATCAGCCAAAAGTCTATCATACCACCCCCAATGGACCATTGAGGGCTCAGCTGGGCTCAATAGCCCTCCTGTAGCATTGTGCCAGAGAAACAGAGCATTATTGCGTTATTAACTATTGGCTACGGTTTAGCATAAACTCAATCTCATTCAGAATCCTTGCCCAAGACAACTATTCCCAACGCATATAATCACGGCATATTACATTAGCGGACCAAAGTGCGATTTTTTTCTTTGAATATCATGAATGTAGAGAAAACTACCCGCCAACACAAGTCACAAAATACATGAAAAAAACGCAAAAAGCTGGAGTCCGCAGAAGGGTCCCGACCCGGAACGTCACCCATTCCTTTTCTCCAGAGATGCTGTCCGTCCCGCCGAGCTACTCCAGCTTCTTGTGCCTGTCTTCCGTTTAAACCAGCACCTACAGTTCCATCCTACACCAAATAACCCCCCTGGTTCCATGCTTAAGAAAGAACTGCAGGTGCTGGAAAAATCGAAGGCAGACACATAATGCTGGAGAAACGCGGCGGGCGAGGCAGCGTCTACGGAGCGAAGGAATAGATGGAGCGAGGGAAGATGGCGCCGCCTATTCCTTCGCTCCACAGGTGCTGCCTCGCACGCTGAGTTTCTCCACTCTTGGGTCTATGTACTCAGTTAAAACAGCCTTGCTCTGCTAAGGTAATGATTGCAATGGTTGTCTTTAATATTACTAGAATTCTTGGCCATTCTGAATATCAACAAATATATAAGGATCAATAAATATCAATGAATCCTACATGGCAGAATGCTTACAAGACAGACGTGCATACAATCTGGAGAGATGCACAATCCCATCGTTTAAGAAACAGTTAGACAGGTATAACCATATAACCATATAACAATTACAGCACGGAAACAGGCCCTCTCGGCCCTTCCAGTCCGTGCCGACCATTTGTTTTCCCCTAGTCCCATCTACCTGCACTCAGACCATACCCCTCCATTCCCTTCACGTCCATATACCTATCCACTTTACTCTTAAATGTTAAAATCGATCCTGCCTCCACCACTTCTGCTGGAAGCTGATTCCACACAGCCACCACCCTCTGAGTAAAGAAGTTCCCCCTCACGTTACCCCGAAACCTCTGTCCCTTAATTCTCATGTCATGCCCTCTTGTTTGAATCTTCCCTACCCTCAATGGGAAAAACGTATCCACGTCAACTCTGTCTATCCCTTTCATCATTTTAAAGACCTCAATCAAGTCCCCCCTTAACCTTCTTCAAGTCCCCCCTTAACCTTCTAAAGGTACATGGATACGACAGGTTTGGAGGGATATGGACCAAAGGCAGGGAAGTGGGATTAGTGTAGCTGGGACATTGTTGGCCGGTGTGGGCGAGCTGGGCTGAAGGCCCTGTTTCCTATCACTCTATGACTCTATGAGTCTATCATAAGATCATAAGTGATAGGAGTAGAATTAGGCCATTCGGCCCATCAAGTTTACTCCGCCATTCAATCATGGTCGATCTACCTCCTAATCCCATTCTCCTGCCTTCTCCCCATAACCTCTAACACCCGCACTAATCAAGAATCTATCTATCTCCGCCTTAAAAATATCCACTGACTTGGCCTCCACAGCCGTCTGTGGCAAAGAGTTCCATGCCTTCACCTCCCTCTGACTAAAGACATTTCTCCTCATCTCCTTCCTAAAAGAACGTCCTTTAATTCTGAGGCTGTGACCTCTAGTCTGAGACTCTCCCACTAGCGGAAACATCCTCTCCACATCCACCCTTTCCAAGCCTTTCACTATTCTGTGTGTTTCAATAAGGTCCCCTCTCATTCTTCCAAACGCCAGTGAGTGCAGGCCCAGTGCCGATAAACGCCCACACGTGATGGCTCCCACTGATTGTCGCCGGAAGCTTGCGGCCTTTTCAGGACGGACGATGACAGCGACGTCAAGGTCGACACGAAAGAAGAAGTGGCTGACCTACTCCCTCCTGGGATCCTTCTTGTAAACCTCCTCCGGACCCCCTCCAGAGCCAGTACATGCACGGTGGCGCAACGGTAGAGCTACTGCCTCACAGCGCCAGAGACCCGGGTTCGATCCCGACCGCGGGCGCTTGTCTGTACGGAGCTTTGCACGTTCTCCCCGGGACCCGCGTGGGTTTTCTCCGGGATCTTCGGTTTCCTCCCACGCTCCAAAGACGCGCAGGTTTGTAGGTTAATTGTCTTGGTATCAAGCTAAAATTGAACCTAGTAGTGTAAATGTGTGCGGGGATCGCTGGCCGGCACGGACTGGGTGGGCCGAAGGGCCTGATTCCGCGCTGTGTCTTTAATAAGGGAGGTTCTACTTCAGTTGTACAGGGTCTTGGTGAGACCACACCTGGAGTATTGCGTACAGTTTTGGTCTCCAAATCTGAGGAAGGACATTATTGCCATAGAGGGAGTGCAGAGAAGGTTCACCAGACTGATTCCTGGGATGTCAGGACTGTCTTATGAAGAAAGACTGGATAGACTCGGTTTATACTCTCTGGAATTTAGGAGATTGAGAGGGGATCTTATAGAAACTTACAAAATTCTTAAGGGGTTGGACAGGCTAGATGCAGGAAGATTGTTCCCGATGTTGGGGAAGTCCAGGACAAAGGGTCACAGCTTAAGGATAAGGGGGAAATCCTTTAAGACCGAGATGAGAAAGACTTTTTTCACACAGAGAGTGGTGAGTCTCTGGAACTCTCTGCCACAGAGGGTAGTTGAGGCCAGTTCATTGGCTATATTTAAGAGTGAGTTGGATGTGGCCCTTGTGGCTAAGGGGATCAGAGGGTATGGAGAGAAGGCAGGTACGGGATACTGAGTTGGATGATCAGCCATGATCATATTGAATGGCGGTGCAGGCTCGAAGGGCTGAATGGCCTACTCCTGCACCTAATTTCTATGTTTCTATGTTTCTATGTTTCTATGTTTAATCCAAAAATCCTTCCTCGGATATGGTGCCCAAAATTGCTCACAAAATAATGCTTAAAATGCTAAGATGCTTAAAAACAAACATTTTTTTTTTAGTTCTAAGTGATTACTGTTCCCCACAGGCCCTGCACGCACCTCATGCTGTACTGAGCAATTTAATAATAATCTGCTCCCGACTCACAGTCCACACAATCTCGCCCGCATTATTATTGTTATTCTGACGGCGGATTCCCAGACAGAAGATTACAAAACAGCAGTGTTTTCACCTGGAGGTGGCAAATCAATTTTAAAATTCAACGGCCAATAAAGTCAACATGGGGAACGTTGATGAGATTTATAAGCGTCATGCTTTTTAATTTTTTTTTTCCTGTGAGCTGTTTCACGGCAATTTTCTGATCTTAGAGTCGCAGAGTGATACAGCGTGGAAACAGGCCCTTCGGCCCAACTTGCCCACACCAGCCAACACGTCCCATCTAGAGTACACAAAAGGCTGGAGAAACTCAGCGGGTGCAGCAGCATCTAAGGAGCGAAGGAGATAGGCGACGTTTCGGGTCGAGACCCTTCTTCAGACTGGTCAGGGATCAGGGAAACGAGAGATATATACGGTGATGTGGAGAGATAAAGAACAATGAATGAAAGATATGCAAAAAAGTATCGATGATAAAGGGAACAAGCCATTGTAAGCTGTTTGTGGTGTGAAAATGAGAAGCTAGTGCGACTAGGGTGGGGGAGGGAGATGGAGAGAGAGGGAATGCCAGGGCCCGAGGGCTGAGGGAGAGGTGGGAAGGGGAGGAGACAGCAAGGGTTAACAGAATTGAGAAAATTCAATGGGGGGTTGGAGAAACAAGCCATCTAAGAGGAGAAAATGCAAGCACAGAGGATCCCCAAGCGGAATATGAGGTGCTGTTCCTCCAACTTGCGGTGTTGCTCACTCTGGCCGTGGAGGAGGCCCAGGACCGAGAGGTCGGATACGGAATGGGAGGGGGAGTTGAAGTGCTGAGCCACCATCTACACTAGTCCCACCTGCTTGCGTTTGGCTCACATCACTCCAAATTATGTACCTGCTTCTTAAATGTTGGGATGGTCCCAGCCTCAACTACCTCCTCTGGCAGCTTGTTCCATACACCCACCACCCTTTGTGTGAAAAAGTTACCCCTCAGATTCCTTCCCCCTTCACCTTGAACCTATGTCCTCTGGTCCTCGATTCACCTTCTCTGGGCAAGAGATTCCGTGCATCTACCCAAGCTATTCCTCTCATGATGTTGTACACCTCTATGAGATCACCCCTCATCCTCCTGCGCTCCATGGAATAGAGACCCAGCCAACTCAACCTCTCCCTATAGCTCACACCCTCTAGTCCTGGCAACATCCTCGTAAATCTTTTCTGAACCCTTTCAAGCTTGACAATATCTTTCCTATAACATGGTGCCCAGAACTGAACACAATATTCTACCTGCGGCCTCACCAACGTCTTATACAACTGCAACATGACCTCCCAACTTCTCTACTCAATACTCTGACTGATGAAGGCCAAAGTGCCAAAAGCCTTTTTGACCACCTTATCCACCTGCTACTTGACCTTCAAGGAACCATGCTCCTGTACTCCTAGATCCCCTGCTCTACAACACTCCCCAGAGGCCGACCATTCACTGTGTAGGTCCTACCCATGCTCGATGTCCCAAAATGCAACACCTCACGTTTCTCTGCATTAAATTCATTCAACCATTCCTCCGCCCACCTGGCCAATCGATCCAGATCCTGCTGCAATCTTTCACACCCACCTTCACTATCTGCAAAACCACCCACTTTTGTATCATCAGCAAACTTGCTAATCTTGCCCTGTTTGTTCTCATCCAAATCATTGATGTGGATGACAAACAGTAACGGGCCCAGCACCGAACCCCGAGGCACACCACTGGTCACAGGCCTCCAGTCTGAGATGCAACTTTCCACCATCACCCTCTGCTTCCTTCCATGGAGCCAATTTGCTATCCGTTCAGCTATCTCTCCTTGGATCCCGCGCGATCTAACCTTCCAGAGCAGCCTACCGTGCGGAACGTTGTTGAACGTCTTACTGAAATCCAATTTCCTCTCTAGTTTCCCACAACGTCCTCGGATATATCTGATCAAAGGCCTTGGAGATTTGTCTACCTTCATACACGACAGTACCTTCAGTACTCCTTCGACAGTAACCCTGACTGTTCTCATGACACTTCCAGTGACTGCTCCAAGTTCCTCCGTCCCACCGTGGTTCTCCTCGGTCAATACACAGGAGAAATACTATCTTAGGACCTTGCCCATCTCCTGCAGCTCCACACAGAGGTCCTGAGAGGTCCCACTCTCTCTCTCTAGTCACCCTTTCCCCCCCTTATGTATTTATAAAATCTTTTGGGATTTTCCTCAATCCTACCCGGCAGAGCTATCTCCTGGCCCCTTTTTGCCCTTCTGATTTCCTTTTTTAGTTTTCTCCTTAGTTCCCGAAACTCCTCCAGGGATGCACTTGATCCCAGCTGCCTGTACCTGTCCCATGCATCCACCTTGTTTTTGACCAACGTCTCAATTTCCCTCGTCAGCCAAGCCTCCTTACGTCTGCCTGCTTTGCCCTTCACTCTAACGGGGACGTACACATCCTGAGCTTCCTTCAGTACGCTTTTAAAAACATCCCACCTGGCCGATGTTCCTTTCCCCTCTAATAACCTGCTCCAGTCAACTTGAGCGAGACCTTCTCTCAATCCCTCAAAGTTGGCCTTACCCCAGTTGAGCATTTTAACATGCGGACCCTCTCCTTCCCGATCCAGAACTATCTTAAACCTAATCGAACTGTGGTCACTGGTCCCAAAAGGCTCCTCCCCCCACACTTCATTAACTTGCCCTTCCCAATTTCCCAATACTAGTCCAGCGTTGCCCTCTCACGTGAGGGGGACCGCCACATACTGCTTAAGAAAACTCTATTGACACAAAACGCTGGATTAACTCAGCGGGACAGGCAGCCCCTCTGGAGGGAAGGAATGGGTGACCTTTCGGGTCAAGAACCTTCTTCAGGAAACGTCACCCATTCCTTCTCTCCAGAGATGCTGTCTGTCCCGCTGTCTGAGTTACTCCAGCATTTTGTGTCTGAGAAGGAACTGCAGATGCTGGAAACTCCCGCTGAGTTTCTCCAGCATTTTGTGTCTATCTTTGGAGTAAACCAGCATCTGGAGTCGTAGAGTGATACAGTGTGGAAACAGGCCCTTCGGCCCAACTTGCCCACATCGACCAACATGTCCCAGCTGCACAAGTCCCACTTGTCTGCGTTTGGTCCACATCCTTCTAAACCAGTCGAATCCATGTATCTTTCTTAAGCGTTGTGATAGTCCCTGCTCCAACTACATCTTCTGACAGCTCGTTCCATACACCCACCACCCGTTGTGTGAAAAACTTACCCCTGTTTGCCCTTTCACCTTGAACCTATGTCCTCTGGTTCTCGATTCCCTTATAGGGCTGTCCCACTATATGAGTTCACCCAAGAGCTCTCCCGATTTTAAACAAAAATCAAACTCATGGTAAGCACGTATAATGTACATAGCGGGTACGTCGGAGCTCGGGGATGTCTCTTAGCGGCTCGTAACGCTAACGGCAGGTACTCGGGAAACGCGGTAAGCTCGGGAAGACTCGTGAAGATTTTTCAACATGTTGAAAAATGTCCACGAGAGCCCCGATTACCTATGAGCGGCCATTACCGGTAATTCTCCGAGTTCCAATCAGGAGAAACTCTGGAGAACTCTTGAATTAGCTTGTACAGTGGGACAGCCACATTACTCTGGGCAAGAGACTCTGTGCATCGACACGATCTATTCCTCTCATGATTTTGTACACCTCTATAAGATCTCCCCTCATCCTCCTGTGCTCCAAGGAATGGAGTGACCATGTTAGCTACATGGATAGGACAGGTTTAGGGGGATATTGGCCAAATGCAGGATGATGGGACTAGTGTAGATGGGACATGTTGGCCATGTGTGGGCAAGTTGGGCCGAAGGGCCTGTTTCCACACTGTGTGACTCTAGAGACAATAGACAATAGACAATAGGTGCAGGAGTGGGCCATTCGGCCCTTCGAGCCAGCACCGCCATTCAATATGCTCTTGGCTGATCATCTACAATCAGTACCCCGTTCCTGCCTTCTCCCTTGATTCCATTAACCCTAGGAACTAAATCTAAAGGACCTGTCCCACTTTCTCGACCTAATTCACGAACTCTGCCGAGTTTGCCCTTGACTCATACTCGCAGCATGGTCGTCATAAGGTCGTAGGAGGTCGTAGGCAGGTCGTAGCAGGCCGTGATGCGAGTCGTAGGCACTCGTGGCATCAAGTAGGTCGGGGCGTTTTTACAAACATGATGAAAAATGTCCACGAGTCGTGAAAGTTGGACAGGTCCTTTACTCTCTCTTGAATACAACACGGTTAATAATCTTCTTGGTCCCCGATGTAGGTCAGGGCAGCAGATGTGTTTGTCCAACGTCTCTGTTTCATCCCAATAGTGGGAATGGTGCAGTGAAAGCTGACATTCCAATGTGAATGTGAGATCAAATCATCCATTCATCCAATGTGTGGGCAAGTTCAAATCATCCATTCATCCAAGACTCACAGCAGTTGAGTTCTGACGCTCCGTAGATGCGTGTTTGAACTGCCCCAGTGGGTAACAGCTGAGTATTTTCGAAGGACATACCCAGCTTTTGAAAATGTCGCAGGGTCTGTGCGTGAAAATGCCCTTTTTCAACTTGTGTGAAGGGGCAAAGGAAAGAGCGCTCACGTCGCGGCCCTGTTTCCACCAACCTGCCCACACCACACACAATACAATCAATATAATACAATCCGTTTTATTCGTCACTTGTGCAGTGAAATGAATTTGCCAGCTGCGATACAATGAAAAACACACAAAAACACACTAAAAATGTAACACAAACATCCACCACAGCATTCATCACTGTGGTGGAAGGCCCAAAGTATGGCCAGTCCTCCTCCATTTTCCCCATGGTCGGGACCTCAACCCTCCGCAGTGGCCGCTGCGGGCGTCCAGACAAAGTAAGTCCAGGTAAGTCCTGAATCGGTGCCTCCCCACCGGAGACCGTGGCTTCAGGCTGGTGTAGGCCGCAAGAAGCACGAGAAACGACAAGACAGACACCATTGTACGCAGATGCCTAGAAGTGTGTTCAGCTCTGGCCGAACAACTTCTCGTCTTGTGTGTGGACTGGATAAGAAGAAGAACTTGTGTGAAAACGGGGTATTTTCAAGCGCAACTCTTTTAGTTTAGGAAGGAACTGCAGATGCTGGTTTAAACCGAAGATAGACACATAATGCTGGAGTAACTCAGCGGGACAGACAGCATCTCTGGAGAGAAGGAATGGGTGACGTTTCAGGTCTGAAGGAGGGTCTCGACCCGAGACGTCACCCATTCCTTCTCTCCAGAGATGCTGCCTGACCCGCTGCTTTACTCCAACATTTTGTGTCTATCTCCCGTTCAGTTGAATTTAGTTCCTAACCTTCATACTGAGTCTGAAGAATAGTCCCTACCTGAACCGTCACCCATCCATGCTCTCCAGAGATGCTGCCTGACCTGCTGAGCTACTCCAGCACTCTGCGTCCTTTTTTTCCAACGTTTCACGCATGATAAAATGTGCAATTAACTTTCACTGTACTCATGTATTTTAATGGAATCATTTTCAATGTAAATGCAATTGTAAAAAAAAAGTTTCTAAAATTACATTAAATAAGTTCGTAAGTTCATCTTTACACTGTGAATGGTTCAATTTTCATCATGTATTGTCTTTCCGCTGACTGGATAGCACGCAACAAAAGCTTTTCACTGTACCTCAGTACACGTGACAATAAACTAAACTGAACTGTACCCACGGTTCGCCATGTTAACTACTACTTTCATTATTAGGTCACAAGGCCTTAGGTGATAGGAGCAGAATTAGGCCAATCGAGCCATTTACAGTGTATAGATACATGATAAGGGAATAACATTTAGTGCAAGGTAAAACCCACAAAGTCCGATTAAAGGGTACACAAAAGAGAAACTCAGCGGGTGCAGCAGCATCTAAGGAGCGAAGGAGATAGGCGACGTCGGGTCGAGACCCTTCCTTCAGACTGGTCAGGGATCAGGGAAACGAGGAGACACAGACGGTCAATGAATGAAAGATATGGAAAAAAGTATCGATGATAAAGGGAACAAGCCATTGTAAAAAATGAGAAGCTAGTGCGACTAGCAATGCGGACCGAGCGGAGGTGTTCGGCGAAACGATCGCCAAGCCTCCTCTTGGTCTCACCAATATAGATCATCTGGCATCTGGAGCAGCGATGCAGTAGATGAGGTTGGAGGAGGTGCAGGTGAACCTCTGTCGGAAGGACTGCTTGGGTCCTGAAACTGGAGGGGGGAGGTGAAGGGACAAAGTCCGATTAAAGATAGTCCGAGGGTCACCATTGAGGTAGATAGTAGTTCAGGACTGCTCTCTGGTTGTGGTAGGATGGTTCAGTCGCCTGATAACAGCTGGGAAGAAACAGTCCCTGAATCTGGAGGTGTGCGTTTTCCCACTTCTGTACCTCTTGCCTGACGGGAGAGGGGAGAAGAGGGAGCGGCCGGGGTGCGACTCGTCCTTGATTATCAATGGATTATCAACCAATTCTCTGCCACAGAAGGTAGTTGAGGCCAGTTCATTGGCTATATTTAAGAGGGAGTTAGATGTGGCCCTTGTGGCTAAAGGGATCAGGGGGTATGGAGAGAAGGCAGGTACAGGATACTGAGTTGGATGATCAGCCATGATCATATTGAATGGCGGTGCAGGCTTGAAGGGCCGAATGGCCTACTCCTGAACCTATTTTCTATGTTTCTATGTATGCTGCTGGCCCTGCCGAGGCAGCGTGAGGTGTAAACGGAGTCCATGGAAGGGAGGTCGGTTTGCACGATGGTCTGGGCTGCGTCCGCAATGCGCTGCCGTTTTCTTGCGGTCTTGTGGATGGAGCCCGTTCCCAAACCAAACCGTGCAGCGCTCTTCACTGCAATCTTTTGTGGTCGTCACTTTGGTCTAATTTCACGGCAAACTGTTCCACCTTGTTTTGATCCAGTGTGTGTCCCGCGGGGCAAGTAAGCAAAACCCCCCCCTCCTGCTGTAACATCAACACTGAATTCTTTTGTGAGCTGCGCTTTTAAATGCTTATCAACATCAATCAAGCAAAAACCTTTGTTGATGACGTGTATTTTGCAAAAGGGGCATTTAAAAAGCTTGGGATGAAGGGGGGTCTAACAGGCCGAAAGCCTTCCTGCTGTGTGGAAAGACCCGTTTCTTGTTCAACTATTCAGACTAGTCCCATTCCCAGTCCCT
>CM069134.1:126692534-126745034 GCA_035221665.1 Okamejei kenojei | reverse complement strand
AATTCTCCAACACCAGGAAGGCTTGAAATAAAAATTCAGCTCCGTTCCGTCCCAATTATGTGCAATTCACATCCTTGCAAGCTGTTAACAAGCTAGGAATGTTTCCTCTTCCAGCACGCCAGCCCCATCTCCGAACCTCATCTCTTGAAGATAGCGGAGTCGGGCGACAAGGGGAGAAGGCAGGAACGGGGCACTGATTGGGGACGATCAGCCATGATCACAGTGAATGGCGGTGCTGGCTCGAAGGGCCAAATGGCCTCCTCCTGCACCTATTGCCTATTGTTTATTGTCTCTGTCACTAAACATAGAAACTTAGAAAATAGGTGCCGGAGTGGGCCATTTGGCCCTTCGAGACAGCACCGCCATCATGGCTGGTCATCCAAAATCAGTACCCCGTTCCTGCTTTTTCCCCATATCCCTCGATTCCGTTAGCCCTAAGAGTTAAATCTAACTCTCTCTTGAAAACATCCAGTGAATTGGCTTCCACTGCCTTCTGTGGCAGAGAATTCCACAGATTCACATCTCTCTGGGTGAAAAGGTTTTTCCTTATCTCAGTCCTAAATGGCCCACCCCTTATTAAACTGTGACCCCTGGTTCTAGACTCCCCCAACATCGGGAACATTTTTCCTGCATCTAGCCTGTCCAATCCTTTAAGAATTTTATATGTTTCCATAAGACTCCCTCTCATCCTTCGACATTCCAGTGAATACAAGCCCAGTCGACCCATTCATAAATCAGTCCCACCATCCAGGGAATTACACGGTGTAATAACGAGGAACTGCAGATGCTGGTTTATACCAAAGATAGACACAAAGTGCTGGAGTAACTCAGCGAAGGAACTGCAGTTGCCGGTTTACATTGAAGATAAGACACAACGTGCTGGAGTAACTCAGCGGGTCGTGCAGCTTTTCTCCGGAGAAAATGAACAGGCGATGTTTCGGGTTGGGACCCGAGCTCACTTACCTCATCTAGAAGGTCGGGAGAGGATCCAAGGGTCTTGACCCGAAACGTCAACTATCCATTTTTTTCAGAATGAAGGAGGCTAGACCACCAGTTACCGGGAAATTGGTGATGGACCCGCACTTGACAACCAAATGATTTATATTTCATGTTCCTATGTCTTTGACTACATGTGGAAAATTATTCTGGATCACCCTGACAACACTGCCAACCTCTCCGAAGATAAGACACAAACGGCTGGATTAACTCAGCGGGACAGGCAGCATCTCTGGCGAGAAGCAATGGGAGACGTTTCGGGTCGGGACCCTTCTTCCTCCTATCTTGGGTTTAAACCAGCACCTGCAGTTCCTTCCTACATTGCAAACGGTTCGATGGTAATCACGTATTGTCTTTCTGGTGACCGGTTAGCACGCAACAAAAACTTTTCACTGCACCTCGGAACACGCGACAATAAACTAAACTGGAATGAATTGGACTGACTCCTAATTGCTCCTGAGGAGCTGATGGTAGACAACAGGTGCAGGAGTAGGCCATACGGACCTTCAAGCCAGCACCGCCATTCAATGTGATCATGGCTGATCATCCCCAATCAGTACCCTGCTCCTGCCTTCTCCCCATATCCCCTGACTCCGCCATCTTCAAGAGCCCTCTCTCTAGCCCTCTCTTGAAAGGCCAGAGGTCACAGCCTCAGAATTAATGGGCGCTCTTTTAGAAAGGAGTTGAGGAGCAACTCTGACTGGAGGGCAGTTAATCTGTGGAACTCATTGCCACAGAGGGCTGTGGAGGCCAAGGTCAGTGGATATTTTTCAGGCAGAGATAGGACAAATTCTTGATTAGAACGGGTGTCAAGGGTTATGGGGAGAAGGGTGGAAAATGGGATTTGGAGGCAGGGATCAGCCATGCTTGAATGGGGCGGAGTAGACTCAATGGGCCGAATGACCTAATTCTACTCCTATAACTTGTGAACTTGTGACCCTGATTGCTATGGTGGTATTTTCACAGGTGGAACGAGAGATCCAGAATATTGACGTGACTTATATGCACATCAAAAGTGTGTAGGACTTGGGGCAATGTAGAGGGCGGAAGAACATAGGGAATAGGAAGTAGGCCATTCATGCCCTTGAGCCTGCCCTAGCCTTCAACAGTATCCTGCCTGATCTTTTTATCTCAGACAGCAAATCCCTGCCCTATCTCTCTTGAATCTTTAATATCCAGAGATGTATTGATTCTTGTTTAGAATGCTGAGCCCTCTGGTGCAATGAGCTCCAAAGCTCCACCAACCTCTGAATGAAGAGATTTTTCTTTATCTCAGTTCAAAATGACTTTAGATTTCAGAGAAGCAGCGCGGAGACAGCTCCTTCGGCCCACAGAGTTCGCACCACGACCGGCGACACGCCACACGCTAGCTCTACCCCACACTACGCACTGGGGGCAATTTTTTCAATTTCGCCAAAGCTAATTAATCTACAAAACCTGCAGGTCTTTGGAGTGTGGGAGGAAACCGGAGCACCCGGAGAAAACCCACGCGGTCACGGGGAGAACGTACAAACTCCATACAGGCAGCACCCGTGGTCGGGATCGAACCCGGGTCTGCGAGGCGGCAACTCCACCTCCATTGTCCTCCATTCCCCGAGTGAGGCCACACACAAAACTGGAGGAAGGGCACAGCTGGGGTAGCTTACAACCTATCGGTATGAACATTGAATTCAACAATTCTAGCTAACCTCTCAAAAACTCCCCCTCCCCTCCTCTCTTACCCCCTCCCCCACTCCCACCACCACTGCGCCCAACCTAGACTCTCACCCATTTCTCCTCCATCCACACTTCCCCCCCTCCCACCTCCTTCCTCCCTCTGGCTATAGAATCCGCAGCTCCTCAAACCTGTCTCATACCTTCTTTTCTTCTCTCTGGCCTTTGTTCCAACCATTTGCCTGTCAACCCCCCCTCCCCCACCCGCTCACCTCTGTCAACGTATTGCGTGTCACGCTTAGCCCTGCCGCTTCCGTTTTCCAGCATTCTTACTATTGTTTAGTTGGTCGAGTTGAGTTGAGTTTATTGTCACGCGTACCGAGGTACAGTGAAAAACGTTTGCCGCGTGCTATCCAGTCAACAGAAAAACTACACATGATGACAATAGTGGCCTAATATTTGTACCAAAAACATATGATGAGCGTTTGTCGGCACTGGGCCTGTACTCTTTGGAGTTCAGAAGAAGAGGGGACCTCATTGAAACGTACAGAATAGTGAAAGGCTTGGATAGAGTGGATGTGGGGAGGATGTTTCCACTAGTGGGAGAGTCCAGGACCAGAGGTCACAGCCTCAGAATTAAAGGACGTTCTTTGAGGAAGGAGATGGGGAGGAATTTCTTTAGTCAGAGGGTGGTGAATCTGTGGAATTCTTTGCCACAGAAGGTTGTGGTGGCCAAGTCAGTGGATATATTTAAGGCAGAGATAGATAGGTTCTTGATTAGTTAGGGTGTCAGGGGTTATGGGGAGAAGGGGGTTAGGAGGGAGAGATGGACCAGCCATGATTGAATGGTGGAGTAGACTTGATGGGCCTAATGGCCTAATTCTACTCCTATCACTTACGAACTTATGACCTTTTCTTCCAGGGAAACCTAATGGGCCTGTCCCAACTACAGACGACTAGCTTGTCGCCACATGGTCGCCGGGAGTCGTCCCCTCAGTCGCGCAAAAAGTCGTAGCGGCTTTCCGGTCGCCGCTAAATTTTCAAGATGTTGACCATTTTTTGGCGACGGTGGGTTTGTCGCCAATGAGCGTAACTTTAGTACCAAAAAAATCAAAAGTTAATACACGGTCCCTAGATGCGGGACGTATAAAATATTAAACTGATAAGAACAGATTTTACAAATGACCTTAGCCAAAAAGGCAGATAAGCCTCCTCCCTACAATCAGTCTGACGAAGCTGCGTACACAATTCTCTGCAATTTCTTGTGGTCTTGTATGGTGCTGTCCCTAAACCAAGCTGTGATGCGTCCCGATAGAAAGCTTTCCACGGCAATGCCTCCTTCTACAACATACTTGCCACCTCAGAGGCCAGCCTTGTGAATCTTGGCTGAAATCCCACTGTAACAAACATATCCGTATAGAGATAGGGGGTAAGCCATTTAGAACGGAGATGAGGAGACACTTTTTCTCACAGAGAGTGGTGAGCCTGTGGAATTCTCTGCCTCAGAGGGCGGTGGAGCTAGATAGGGCTCTTAAAGATAGCGGAGTCAGGGGATTATGGGGAGAAGGCAGGAACGGGGTACTGATTGGGGATGATCAGCCATGATCACATTGAATGGTGGTGCTGGCTCAAAGGGCCAAATGGCCTACTCCTGCACCTATTGTCTATTGTCTATTGAGATGAGATCTAAGCTGTACCCAATAGTGCTCAGTTATTACCGAGACCCGAGGTAAATTAGTTTAGTTTAGTTTAGAGATAAATGGCGGAAACAGGCCCTTCAGCCCACCGAGCCCTCGCCGACCAGCGATCCCTGCACACTAACACTGCCCTACATAAATTAGGGACAATTTACACATTCACCACGCCAATCGACCTACAAAACTGCACGCCTTTGGAGTGTGGGAGGAAAACCGAAGATCCCGGGGAAAACCATCGCAGGTCACGGGGAGAACGTACAAACTCCGTACACACAACACCCGTGGTCGGGATCGAACCCGGGTCTCTGGCGCTGCGAGGCAGCAACTCTACCGCTGCGCCACAGTGCAGCAAGGCATCTTACCTCTTGAGTTCAATTCCCTAGCCATGAACCAGTGAGGAAAGCTAATGGCATGTTGGCCTTCACAACAAGAGGAGTTGAGTATAGGGGCAACAAAGACCTTCTGCAGTTGCACAGGGCCCTGGTAGGACTGCACCTGGAGTATTGTGTGCAGTTTTGGTCCCCTAATTTGAGGAAGGATTCTTGCTATTGAGTGAGTGCAGTGTAGGTTCACCAAGTTAATTCCCGGGATGGCGGGACTGACATATGATGAAAGAAAGGAGCAACTGGGCATGTACACACTGGAATTTAGAAGGATGAGGGAGGATCTTATTGAAACATATAAAATTCTTAAAGGAATTGGACAGGCTAGATGCAGGAAAAATGTTCCCCGATGTTGGGGGGAGTTCAGAACCAGGGGGTCACAGTTTAAGAATAAGGGGTTGGCCATTTAGGACTGAAATGAGGAAAAACCTCTTCACCCAGCGAGTTGTGAATCTGTGGAATTCTCTGCCGCTGAAGGCAGTGGAGGACAATTCACTGGATGTTTTCAAGAGAGAGTTAGATTTAGCTCTTAGGGCCAAAGGAATCAGGTATATGGGGAAAAAGCAGGAACGGGGTACTGATTTTAGATGATCAGCCATGATCATATTGAATGGCGGTGCTGGCTCGAAGGGCCGAATGGCCTCCTCCTGCACCTATTTTTCGATGTTGGTGAGCTTCCATCCCACCACAACCAGAGAGCGGTCCTGAACTACCATCTCCCTCTTTGGTGACCCTCGGACTATCCTTGATCGGTCTCTGCTGTCTTTACCTTGCACTAAATGTTATTCCCTTCATGTATCTGTACACTGTAAACGGCTCGATGGTAATCGTGTATTGTCTTTACGCTGACTGGACAGCGCGCAACGAAAGGCTTTTCACTGCACCTCGGTACACGTGACAGTAATAAACTAAACTAGTTTAGCTTCGTTTAGTTTAGTTCAGAGATACAGCGCGTACAGTCCGTTCGGCCCACCAAGGCCGCGCTGACCAGCGATCGCCCCGTACACTAGCAGTGTCCTCCAATCTACAATTTTTACCGAAGCCAATTGACCTACAAACCTGTACGTCTTTGGAGTGCGGGAGGAAGCCGGAGCACCCGGAGAAAACCCCCACGAGATAAAGTCCAGTAAAGTCTGATTAAACATAGTCCGAGGGTCTCCAATAAGGGAGATGGCGGCTGAGGGCCGCTCCCCAGCTGTTGATATAACGGCTCAGTTGCCTGCTAACAGCTGGGAAGATTCTTCCCCGGCTAACTACAACCTTGGAGCAGCATTTTTCCATCGGAGTTTCAATGTTTGTGTGACCAAGGTGCTGACAATAATGACTCGCTGTTTAAAGTGTTTGTTCTTGCTTATCTCACATTCCAATGTTAACGCAACTTTCCCATCTAACTCAATCCTCACGAGAAAAATAGATCAGGTAGGTGCGCAGAGGAGGAAGGGACTGCAGATGCTGGGACGCCAAAAGCCGGAGTAACTCAGCGGGACAGGCAGCATCTCTGGAGAGAAGGAATGGCTGGCTTTTCGGGTCCGTTAAAAGGGTCTCGTCCTGAAATGTCATCCATTCCTTCTCTCCAGAGGTGCTGCCTGCCCCGATGGGTTATCCCGGCTTTTTGTGTCTGTCTTTGGTAGATGCACGGAGCCTCTTGCCCAGTGTAGGTGAATCGAGGACCAGAGGACAAGGGTTCAAGGTGAAGGGGAAAAGATTAACAGGAATCTGAGAGGAAACCTTTTCACACAAGGTGGTGGGTGCATGGAACGAGCTGCCAGAGGAGGTAGTTGAGGCTGGGACTACCCCAACTTTTAAGGAACAGTTAGACAGGTACACGCATAAGACAGGTTTGGAGGGATATGGACCAAGCGCGGCCCGGGCAGGTTGGACTAGTGTAGCTGGGACATTTTTGGTCGATGTGGGCAAGTTGGGCTGAAGGACCTGGTTCCACACTGTATCACTCTGTGACTCTAGTCCAGGGGTCGGCAGCCCGTAACCCGAAATCATCTGGCCCGCAGGCGGATCTTTCCCCCCCGTAATCATCCGGCCCGCCGATCGCCGAGCACGGCCGAGCTCTGGCCGTACCGCATCCTGCGCAAAGCCGCCGGCACGGCCGCGCACCTTCTGTGAACACGTTTAAGAAAGAACCGCAGATGCTGGAAAAGATGGAAGGTAGACAAAAAATGCTGGAGCAGCTCAGCGGCTGAGACATGCAACGACTGCATGAGGCTGGCCCAGCATTTTCGTCTACCTTCTGTGAGCACGTGATGTGATGATGCCTGCCATCCGGGGCGGGATGAGGGCGGGATCCATGTGCACGCGTTTTTAGATGTGGCCCGCCATCCGCTCACAGACGTGCGTCCCGGCCCCTGTGCAGAACTAGGTTGCCGACCCCTGCTCTCAAGTCCCACCTCATCACTTAATCGGCTTTGTTCAAAGTTGAATCTCCAGATTCAGATTTAGCCACACCGCTCTTAAATTTAACATGAAATTGTATATTTTGATGAATCTTCCCTGAAGAATTCTTAGTGATAAGGCTGCTAATTAATCGTGTCCAATTACCACGGCACTTGATCAGGAATATCCTGCCCGTGGTTGATTTCTCAACAGATTGTACTGGGAAATTGGATTCCATGACCTTGCGCTCTAATCTACTCGTGTGAAATTGAAGATTAAAACCTCCATTATTCCGTGATATTATTTTCTTTTGCGTTTCTTTGATTTCCTGTTTTGCCCAACGCAGTTATTACTCTTTGAGAGACTCAGGGCGGCACGGTGGCGCAGGGGCAGAGTCGCTGCCTCGCAGCGCCGGAGACCCGGGTTCGATCCCGACTGCGGGCGCTGTCTGTGCGGAGTTTGTACGTTCTCCCCCGTGACCGTATCCGGGCGCTCCGGTTCCCTCCCACGTTCCAAAGGTGCACATGTTTGTGGGTTAGCTGGCTTCTGTGTGCCGGATGCAATAGTGGGGCAACACAGAACCAGTGCGAATGGGTGATCGATGGTCGGTATGGACTCGATGGGCCGAAGGATCCGTTTCCACGCTGAATGTCTAAAGTAAATGACTAAAGTAAATATGCTGCCTGTCCCTGCTGAGTTACTCCAGCACTTTGTGTCCTTTTGTGTAAACAAGCATCTGCAGTTCAATAGACACAACATAACAACATTAGAAACATTGAAAAATAGGCGCAGGAGTAGGCCATTCGGCCCTTCGATCCAGCACCACCATTCAATATGATCGTGGCAGATTATCTAAAATCAGTACCCCGTTCCTGCTTTTTCCCCCATATCCCTTCATTCCTTTAGCTCTACGAGCTAAATCTAACTCTCTCTTGAAAACATCCAGTGAATTCAACAGGTTGACAACTCTCTGGGTGAAGAGGTTTTACCCTACACTGAACTTTATTCATTTTATTCCCTCATCCTGTATCTACACACTGTGAGTGGCTCGATTGTAATCGTGTATTGTCTTCCCGCTGACTGGTTAGCACGCAACAAAAGCTTTTCACTGTACCTCGGTCCACGTGACAATAAACTAAACTAAACTCAAACCAGCATCTGCAGTTCCCTCCTACACATTAAAAGTGTAGACTAGGAACATTGAAACATAGAAAATAGGTGCAGGAGTTGGCCGTTCGGCCCTTCGAGCCAGCACCGCCATTCAATATGATCATGGCTGATCATCCAACTCAGTATCCTGTACCTGCCTTCTCTCCGTACCCCCTGATCCCTTTAGCCACAAGGGCCACATCTAACTCCCTCTTAAATATTGCCAACGAACTGGCCTCAACTACCTTCTGTGGCAGAGAATTCCACAGATTCACCACTCTCTGTGTGAAAAATGATTTTCTCATCTCGGTCCTAAAAGACCTCCCCCTTATCCTTAAACTGTGACCCCTTGTTCTGGAGTTCCCCAACATCGGGAACAATCTTCCTGCATCTAGCCTGTCCAACCCCGTAAGAATTTTGTAAGTCTCTATAAGATTCCCCCTCAATCTTCTAAATTCCAGCGAGTACAAGCCAAGTCTATCCAGTCTTTCTTCATATGGAAGTCCTGCCACCCCAGGAATCAGTCTGGTGAACCTTCTCTGTACTCCCTCTATTCCGTTGATTCCGTTAGCCCTATGAGCCATTTCCAACTCTCTCTTGAAAACATCGAGTGAATTGGCCTCCACTGCCTTCTGTAGCAGAGAATTCCACAGATTCACAACTCTGGATGAAAAAGTTTCTCCTCATCTCCGTCCTAAATGACCTACCCCTTATTCTTAAACTGTGACCCCCCTAGTTCAGGACTCCCCCAACAATGGGAACATTTTTCCTGCATCTAACCTGTCCAATCTTTTAAGAATTTAATATGTTTCTATAAGATATCGTCTCATCCTTCTAAATTCCAGTGAATACAAGCCCAGTCGACCCATTCTTTCATCATATGTCAAGCAACATGCTGGTGCAACTCAGCGGGACAGGCTGCATCTCTGGTGAAAAAGGATGGATTACATTTTGGGTCGAGATACTTCTTCAGACTATGAAGACTGAAGAGTCTGGGGAAGGATCCTGACCCAAAAGGTCATCCATAATTTTTCTCCTGAGATGCTGCCTGTCCCGCTGAGATACTCCAGCACTTTGTGTCTATCTTTGGTATAAACCTGCAGTTCCTGGTCTGTGCAAAGTTCGATAGATTGAATACAATGGTCACTGCAACACTAGAATCAAAGAGACCACTGCCATCCTGATGGGGCTGTCCCACTGCACGAGCGAATTCAAGAGTTCTCCCGAGTTTTCCCTGATTCGAACTCGGAGAATTATGGTAATGGCCGCTCGTAGGTACTCGGGGCTCTCGTGTTGAAAAATCTTCACGAGTCTTCCCGAACTTACCGCGTTTCCCGAGTACCTGCCGTTAGCGTTACGAGCCGCTAAGAGACGTCCCGAGCTCCGACGTACCCGCTACGTACATTCTACGTGCTCACCACGAGTTTGATTTTTTTTTTAAACTCGGGAGAGCTCTTGAATTAGCTCGTACAGTGGGACAGGCCCTTTAAGAAAAGCTTGTTGAGGAAGGAACTGCAGATGCTGGTTTACACCGAAGATGGACATAAAACTCCGCGGGACAGGCAGCATCTCTGGTGAGAAGGAATGAGTGACGTTTCGGGTTGAGACCCTTCTTCAGACTGTCAGGGGAGAGGGAGTCGAGAGATATGGAGAGGCAAGATGTGAAAACAACAGATCAAAGTAGACGCTGGTCAAGGAAGGTTCAATGTTAGCTGAGGGGAAGGCATAAGGATGCACGTGATTAGCAAAATTAATCAGGAGAATGATAGCTAGGAATGGGAGAGAGAGAGAGGGAAAGCAAGGGTTACTTGAAGTTAGAGGTTCAATATTCATACCGCTGGGGTGTAAGCTGCCCAAGCGAAATATGAGGTGCTGTTCCTCCAATTTGCGCTGGGCCTCACTCTGACAATGGAGGAGGCCCCAGAACAGAAAGGTCAGACAGACATAGTGTTGCCAACTGACCCGTATTAGCCGGGACATCCCGTATATTGGGCTAAATTGGTTTGTCCCGTACGGGATCGCCATTGTACCGTATTTGACCGCTACTACTCAGGTTGAGGAGACTGTCGGGTCGGAGCGCCGCGTCCGGCCCGCCTCACCCGTCCTGACGTAGTGCAGCCCATGGAGTGCAGCAGCAGCAGCTCCTCGCCCGTGGCCCTGTCGGTCGGCAGCCCGGCCAGCTGTCCGACCTTCGGGCCTTCGCTTACCACCGACACCACCACCACCCCTCCTTCTCGCGGCCGATCATCGGTTCATGAGTTGGACGGGGCGCCGGACTTTGCGCGCGAGGTCGCGCGGCCCGGGCCAAAACTCCTCAGCTGGCCCGCCGGCCGGGCTTTGTGTGCAGTCCAGCACCCGGGCCGGCTCATCATTCACCCAGCCACGGCCCAGTCGGTCAACGCATTGCCGTCGGGAATTTGCCCCTCATTTTGACCTTTTGTCCCTTATTTGGGAGTGAGAAAGTTGGCAACCCTAGTTTACACTGAAGATAGACACAAAGTGCTGGAGTAACTCAGCGGGACAGGCAACATCTCTGGAGAGAAGGAATGGGTGACGTTTCGGGTCGAGACCCTTCTTCAGACAGGTCAGTGTGGGTATGGGAGGGGGGGGGTTAAAGTGCTTCACAACCGAGGAGATTGCCAGGGCCTTATTTATCTTATTTAAAACTTTGTGAAAGCGCTGTCACGATGTTTAAACAATGCTGACGCGGTCTCTGGGATATCGCCAGTAATGAAGGACGTCGTCACCTGCAGCATGTATGTGGAATCCAGTCTTCGTGACGACTGTGGGAAGCGTTCAAGTGCCTCTGGTGCCAAGCTGTCTCAGGGAATAATTCCCTCTGTCGTAAGTGCCTCAGCGTGCAGTGCTAAACAAACATCACCGTCGCTGCAGCTGACCCAGCAAGGGACCATCTCGGAGAATTGCCTGAGCTGATGGAAACCTCAGGAGCGATTAGCAGCACGACTCCTTTTGTGAAGAATACATTAAACTGGAGTGAATGCATTGTGAATCCGAACTGGAGAGAGCTGGAAGGAACTGCATGAGTCGCAGAGTGAAACAGCCCTCAACTTGCCCACACCGACCAACATGTCCCAGCTACACTAGTCCCACCTGCCTGCCTATGGTCCATATCCCTCAATAGACAATAGACAAACTAACTAAGTTTATTGACCAAGTATTCACATACAAGGAATTTGCCTTGGTGCTCCGCCCACAAGTAACAACATGACATACAGTGACAGTTACGAATGACTCAGAAAACACTAAACATTGATAATAATAAAACATTAATGATAAAACACCATTGATGAAGCATGTGAACCAACAAAATACCAGATCAAAGGGAGGCTACAGATTTTTGTCTGTTGAGTAGAGCAACTACTCGCGGATAAAAACTGTTTTTATGTCTGGCTGTGGCCGCTTTGACAGTCCGGAGTCGCCTTCCAGAGGGAAGTGATTCAAAGAGTTTGTGGCCAGGGTGAGAGGGGTCAGAGATGATCTTGCCCGCTCGCTTCCTGGCCCTTGCAGTGTGCAGTTCATCAATGGAGGGAAGGTTGCAGCCAATAACCTTCTCTGCTGAGTGAGTGACTTCTCTGCTATGACTAAGTGTGGACTAGAAGATAGACAAAATGCTGGAGTAACTCAGCAGGCAAGGCAGCATCTCTGGAGAAAGGGAAACAAAATTCTTAAGGGGTTGGACAGCTAGATGCAGGAGATTGTTCCCGATGTTGGGGAAGTCCAGGACAAGGGGTCACAGCTTAAGGATAAGGGGGAAATCCTTTAAGACCGAGATGAGAAAGACTTTCTTCACACAGAGAGTGGTGAGTCTCTGGAACTCTCTGCCACAGAGGGTAGTTGAGGCCAGTTCATTGGCTATATTTAAGAGTGAGTTGGATGTGGCCCTTGTGGCTAAGGGGATCAGAGGGTATGGAGAGAAGGCAGGTACGGGATACTGAGTTGGATGGCCATGATCATATTGAATGGCGGTGGGCTCGAAGGGCTGAATGGCCTAGCACCTAATTTCTATGTTTCTAGGTGACAGATCGGACCTCTTCTTCAGACTGAAAGTAGATGGGTTTTTTGGGGGGGGGGGGTTGTGGAAATTAACTGGAGGTATGAAAAGGCCAGAGCAAGTTTATTTCCACCCCAACCCCGATTACGACCCGAAACGTCACCTATTCTTTTTCTCCAGTTACTCCAGCACCTTATGTCTATCTTCAGTGTAAACTTGGGTTGCCAGGTTTCTCGCTCCCAAATAAGGGACAAAAGGTCAAAATATGGGACAAATTCCCGACGGCAATGCGTTGACCGACTGGGCCGTGGCTGGGTGAATGATGAGCCGGCCCGGGCGCTGGACTGCACACAAAGCCCAGCCGGCGGGCCAGCTGAGGAGTTTTGGCCTGGGCCGCGTGACCTCGCGCGCAAAGTCCGGCGCCCCGTCCAACTCATGAACCGATGGTCGCCCGCGAGAAGGAGGGGTGGTGGTGGTGTGGACGGTAAGCGAAGGTCCGAAGGTCGGACGGCTGGCCGGGCTGCCGACCGACCGACGGGGCCACGGGCGAGGCGCTGCTGCTGCTGCACTCCATGGGCTGCACTACGTCGGGACAGGTGAGGCGGAGCCGGCCGCGGCGCTCCGACCCGACAGTCCCCTCGACCCGAGTAGTAGCAGTCAACTACGGGACAAGGGCGGTCCCGTACGGGACAAACCAATTCAGCCCAATATATGGGATGTCCCGGCTAATACGGCACAGTTGGCAACCCTAGTGTAAACACACTGAAGGTTAGAAGCACAACGACATTTCCACTTCATTAGAAGGCTCAGGAAGTTCGGCAAGTCCCCAGCAACCCTCACCAACTTCTACAGAAGCTCCATAAAAAGCATTTTATCGGGATGCATCACAGCTGGGTTTGGGAACAGCGCCATCCAAGACCGCAAGAAATTGCAGAGAATTCTGGACGCAGCCCAGACCCATGACACAAACCGACCTCCCTTGCATTGACTCCATTTACACCTCACGCTGCCTCGGCAAGGCCAGCAGCATCATCAAGGACGAGTCGCACCCCGGCCACTCCCTCTTCTCCCCTCTCCCATCAGGCAAAAGGTATAAAGGTTTGAAAACACACACCTCCAGATTCAGGGACAGCTTCTTCCCAGCTGTTATTAGGCAATTGAATCATCCTGCCACAACCAGGGAGCAGTCCTGAACTACTATCTACCTCATTGGTGACCCTCAGACTATCTTTGATAGGACTTTGCTGGCTTTACCTTACACTAAACTTCATTCTCTCATCATGTACAGTGGGTTGCAAAAGTTTTCATACCCCTTGAACATTTCCACATTTTGTCACGTTACAACTACAAATGTAAATGTATTTTATTAGGATTTTATGTGATAGACCAACACAAAGTGGCGCATAATTGTGAAGTGGAAGGAAAATGATACATGGTTTTCAAATTTTTTTTACAATTAAAAACTGAAAAGTGTGGCGTGCAAAAGTATTCAGCCCCCTTTACTCTGATACCACTAAATAAAATCGAGTGCAACCAATTGCCTTCAGAAGTCACCTAATTAGTAAATAGAGTCCACGTGTATAATCTAATCTCAGTATAAATACAGCTGTTCTGTGAAGGCCTCAGAGGTTTGTTAGAGAACATTAGTGAACAAACAGCATCAAGAAGCCCAAGGAACACACCAGACAGGTCAGGGATAAAGTTGTGGAGAAGTTTAAAGCAGGGTTAGGTTATAAAAAAATATCCCAAGCTTTGAACATCTCACGGAGCACTGTTCAATCCATCATCCGAAAATGGAAAGAGTATGGCACAACTGCAAACCTACCAAGACATGGCCGTCCACCTAAACTGACAGGCCGGGCAAGGAGATGGATGGAGCCAAATACAGGGCAATCTTGGAAGAAAATCTGTTAGAGTCTGCAAAAGACTTGAGACTGGGGCGGAGGTTCACCTTCCAGCAGGACAACGACCCTAAACATACAGCCAGAGCTACAATGGAATGGTTTAGATCAAAGCATATTCATGTGTTAGAATGGCCCAGTCAAAGTCCAGACCTAAATCCAATTAAGAATCTCTGGCAAGACTTGAAAATTGCTGTTCACAGACGCTCTCCATCCAATCTGACTGAGCTTGAGCTATTTTGCAAAGAAGAATGGGCAAAAATTTCAGTCTCTAGATGTGCAAAGCTGATAGAGACATACCCCAAAAGACTTGCAGCTGTAATTGCAGCGAAAGGTGGTTCTACAAAGTATTGACTCAGGGGGGCAGAATACTTTTGCACGCCACACTTTTCAGTTTTTTATTTGTAATAAAATTTGGAAACCATGTATCATTTTCCTTCCACTTCACAATTATGCGCCACTTTGTGTTGGTCTATCACATAAAATCCCAATAAAATACATTTACGTTTGTGGTTGTAACGTGACAAAATGTGGATGAGTTCAAGGGGTATGAAAACTTTTGCAAGCCACTGTAGGTGTGCACTGTGAGTGGCTCAATTGTAATCATGTATTGTCTTTCCGCTGACTGGTTAGCACACAACAAAAGCTTTTCACTGTACCTCGGTACACGTGACAATAAACTAAACTAAACTCAAACCAGCAACTGCAGTTCCTTCCTACACATTAAAAGTGTAGACTAGAAACATAGAAACATAGAAAATAGGTGCAGGAGTAGGCCATTCGGCCCTTCGAGCCTGCACCGCCATTCAATATGATCTCTTGAAAACATCCAGTGAATTGGCCTCCACTGCCTTCTGTAGCAGAGAATTCCACAGATTCACAACTCTCTGGGTGAACAAGTTTCTTCTCATCTCATTCCTATTCTTAAACTGTGACCCCTGGTTCAGGACTCCCCCAAACATCGGGGAACATTTTTCCTACATCTAGACTGTCCAATCCTTTAAGAATTTTGCAGGTTTCCATAAGATCCCCACTGATCATCATGTATCTATCTGTAAACTGTGAATGGCTCGATTGTAATCAATAGACAATAGGTGCAGGAGTAGGCCATTCGGCCCTTCGAGCCAGGACCGCCATTCAATGACATCATGGCTGATCATCCCCAATCAGTACCCCGTTCCTGCCTTCTCCCCATATCCCCTGACTCCGCTATCTTTAAGAGCCCTACCTAGCTCTCTCTTGAAAGTATCCAGAGAACCTGCCACCACCGCCCTCTGAGGCAGACAATTCCACAGATCTCACAACTCTCTGTGAGAAAAATGTGTTGTCTTTCCGCTGACTGGTTAGCAAACAAAAAAAGCTTTTCACCGCATCTCGGTACACGTGACAATAAACAAAACTAAACTCAACCCGGCATCTGCGGTTCCGTCACGCACATTAAAAGTTTAGACTATTTCTGGGTTGAGTCTGTAGGTGTTCTCTGCTTGAGCTGTTTCTTTGTTCTTTAATATATATCTGTTACATTCTTCACATCAAACAGCTGGACCTGTGACAGGGGTAGTAAATCATTCTCAGGCACACACCATACTCTCATTATCAGTTGGCGGATGAAAGCTCTGGATGAATCCCAGGCAAGGGGGCACTTCAAGCAACGGAAGAGTGTTCCGTTATCGACTTCAAAAATGCAAGGACCATTAAAGTTAATTTTTTCATCTTTTTTTTTTCCTTTCCTTTGGACTTAAGTGTCAGAATTCTAAAGAAAATAAGGACCAGGTGGGTTGTAAAAACATGAGCTCAACCCCTATCTGCTGGGGGCCCCAGATCACATTATCTATTCCATCTGCCAGCACTAATATTTCAGCGGTAAATCTGACAGAGATCGTTTGTGCCACCGGCTCTCGTCCCCGAATGTTGCTGCCGAATCCTAAAGATAATAATAATAATAATAATAAATACTTTATTAATCCCCTAATTCAGGGGAAATTCAGATGTCCTTGCAGCACACTGATAAAAATACAACATAGCATTAAAGAAGAAGGTTAACATTAAAACATAAAAACATCCCCCCCAAAATGGTTCCCACTGTGGGGGAAGGCACAGCGTCCAGTCCCCACCCCCATGTCCACTCATAGTCGGGCCTATCGAGGCCTCCACAGTCGCCGCTACGGAGGCCCGATTTTCCAGGCCCTTCTCGCCGGGTGAAGGGGTGCTCCGGCGTCGGGAGAACCCTCTCAGCGGCTTGTTGGCGCCAGGGACGGCCGCCTCCTTACCAGAGACCGCGGCTTCCGAGCCAACAGGCCGCGCCGGACGTAGCTCCACACGCCGGGCGATCTCGGCCTGAGGTCCCAGGCTCCCGATGTGAAGTTCGGCACCACCGCCCGCCGTCCTTTGAGGAGCGCCGGGATTTTTCCGCACCGCATCCGAGGAGGGATGAGCCGGCCCTGGAAGGGGGTCTACGAGAATGATCCCAGGAATGAGGGGGTTAATGCATCATAATGGCACTGGGACTGCACTCGCTGGAGTTTAGAAGGATGAGGCGGGAAGGCGGGGAGGGGGGGAACTTCATTGAAACTTACCGAGTAGTGAAAGGCCTGGATGGAGTGGATGTGGAGAGGATATTTCCACTAGTGGGAGAGTCTGGGAATGGAGGCCATAACCTCGGAACTAAAGGACGTTCCTTTAGGAAGGAGATGAGCAAGAATTTCTTTAGTCAGAGGATGGTGAACCTGTGGAATTCTTTGCCACAGAAGGCTATGGGGGCGAAATCAATGGATATTTTAAAGACATATAGATGGATTTTTGATTAGTACGGGTGTCAGGGGTTATGGGGAGCAGGCAGGAGGATGGGGTTAGGGGGGGAGAGATAGATCAGCCATGATTGAATGATGGAGTAGACTTGATGGGCCGAATGGCCTAATTCAGCTCCTATCACTTTTGATCTTTTGACCTTATGAATGCCCACATTCTAACAAATGCAATCAAATCATCACAAACTTACTTCAAGAAGGCTGAGCATAGCTGATCGAGTATGTAAGATTATAAGGGGCACAGACAGGGCAGACAGTCACAACATTGTTCCCTGGTTGACATTTTTTTGTTTGTTTTAGAGATACACCGCGGAAACAGGCCCCTCGGCCCACCGGGTCCGCACCGACCAGCGATCCCCGCACACTAACGCTATCCTACACACATGAGGGACAATTCACATTTACACCGAGCCAATTAACCTACAGACCTGTGCGTCTTTGGAGTGTGGGAGGAAACCGAACATCGCGGAGAAAACCCACGTAGGTCACGGGGGGGGGGAACGTACAGACTCCAGACATATAACCATATAACAATTACAGCACGGAGACAGGCCCTCTCGGCCCTTCCAGTCCGTGCCGACCATTTGTTTTCCCCTAGTCCCATCTACCTGCACTCAGACCATACCCCTCCATTCCCTTCACGTCCATATACCTATCCACTTTACTTTTAAATGTTAAAATCGATCCTGCCTCCACCACTTCTGCTGGAAGCTCATTCCACACAGCCACCACCCTCTGAGTAAAGAAGTTCCCCCTCACGTTACCCCTAAACTTCTGTCCCTTAATTCTCATGTCGTGCCCTCTTGTTTGAATCTTCCCTACCCTCAATGGGAAAAACTTATCCACGTCAACTCTGTCTATCCCTTTCATCATTTTAAAGACCTCAATCAAGTCCCCCCTTAACCTTCTGCGCTCCAAAGAATAAAGACCTAACTTGTTCAACCTTTCTCTGTAACATAGTTGCTGGAACCCTGGCAACATTCTAGTAAACATACAAGCGCCCGTAGTCGGGATCGAACCCGGGTCCCTCTAAGGCAGCGTCTCCACCTCTGTGTTGCCCTGTTGAGGATGCATCTTTGAAGTGAGAGGGGCAGAGTTCAAAGGAGATTTGTGGTGCATTTTATTCCACAGTTGCCAAATGTGGTGGTGGAGGCAGATGCAACAGCGGCAATTCAGGGTCGGCACGGAATCAATGGAGTGTGCGCAGGCACATAAGAGCTGGTCGGCATCACGTCCAGCACTGACGATGTGGGCCGAAGGGCCTGTTCTTGTGCTGTACTCTTTCTATGTTGCAGGCTCGTCACAGGATATCAAGACACGAGCTCACATTCACAAAACATCTCGCGGGCCCCAACATACAAGGTCTGTGCCATTTTGGAACCCTAGTTGGCATCATGACAGCGGCAGAGGTGCTGCCTCACCGCACCAGAGTCCCGGGTTCGATCCTGACTACGGGTGCTGCCTGTACGGAGTTTGTACGTTCTCCCCGTGACCTGCTTGGGTTTTCTCCGGGTGCTCCGGTTTCCCCCCACACTCCAGGTTTCTGCAAAATCATAAAATTGTCCCTAGTGTGTGTAGGATGGTGCTGGTGTACGGGGCGATCTCTGGTCGGCGCGAACACGGCGGGACGAAGGTCCTGTTCCCACAGCGGTATCTCAAAACTCTAAAGGGCCTGTCCCACTTAGGCTTTTTTTTAGGCGACTGCAGGCGACTAGGCTGTCGCCAAATGGCCGCCGGGGTGCCGCCTGTATGGTCGCGAGTCGTCTCCACAGTCGCCCAAAGAGGCGTAGCGTCTTTCTGGTCGCCGCCGGATTTTCAACATGATTTGAATTTTCGGCGACAGTGGGTTTGGCGCCAATGAGCGTAGCTAGACTTCTGCTGACGTGGGTGCTGTCGTAGATTGTACGTTGTTGCCAGGATGTCGCAGGCTGTCGCCGGTGCTGACTTCGGTGAATTCCATTGACGACTTCCTATGTCAACGTATACGCCAACCGGCGACAGGTAGCGACGAGTGAATTGCCTTCAGTTGCCGCCGACTGGGTCGCAGGTGGCCGCAGGTTGCCGTAGGTGGGCGGCCAAATGGGTCGCCGGTTGTCGGTAGCTTGCCGTAGGTTGACGTCGACTAGGTGGTAGGTTGTGGTAGACATTGTCGTACGGGGGGTCCAGTGTCCGGTTTGTCGGCGACCTGCTACGCCTACGACAGGCGTGTTTAAGAAGGAACTGCAGATGCTGCAAAATCGAAAAGTGCTGGAGAAACTCAGCAGGATCTATGGAGCGAAGGAAAATAGGCAACATTTCGGGCCGAAACCTCAAACGCCTATGACAGTCACTGGCGGTCACCTAAAAAAATCGCCTAAGTGGACATGCCCTTAAAACTAAACTCGAAAGGATTCTGACCTGAAACGACACCCGCCAGTCTGAAATAGGGACAGAAAATGCTGGAGTATCTCAGCGGGACAGGCAACATCTCTGGAGAGAAGTCTAAAGTCTAATAGTAAAGCCTTAACCATTTATTTTAAAAATGAGCTGCTCTTCTTTCTTTGCTACCCAGCATTGGCAAACTGTCAGAGGAAAGAGCAAAGTAGAATTCTTTTTGTTTCGGAGCAAAAAAGAGAAACAAAATCATCTTAAAAACGGCACTTTCAGATATTGGATCCAGCTGTCTTCCCAATTAGTTTTAGTCTTCACAGTGGATGACACATAGGGTATGTTGGGACCTTGATGGAACCTTAATTATAGAGTAACATTTTTTAAAATGTCACCACAGATATAAATCTCCATAAATACCCGTATTTGTTGCAGTTTGCATGAATACAACTTTTTATTTTTCCAGGAAGTTTAGTTCAGTTTAGAGATACAGCGTAGAATCAGGCCCTTCAGCCCATCGAGATCACCCCGTACATTAGTTCTATTCCACACACCAGGGACAAGTGTAGGGCGGCAGGGTGGCGCAGCGGTAGAGTCGCTGCCTTACAGCGCTTGCAGCGCCAGAGACCCGGGTTCGATCCTGCCTACGGGCGCTGTCTGTACGGAGTCTGTACGATCTCCGTGGGTTTTCGCCAAGATCTTCGGTTTCCTCCCGCACTCGAACGACGTTCAGGTTTGTAGGTTAATGGGCTTGATATAAGTGCAAATTGTCCCGAGTGTGTGTGTAGGATAGTGTTAGTGTGCGGGGAACGCTGGTCAGTGCGGACCCGGCGGGCCGAAGGGCCTGTTTCCGCGCTGTATCTCTAAACTAAAATTTAGGAAGGCCAATTACCCTACAAACCCGTCTGGAGAAGGGTCCCGACCCGATACGTCACTCATCCTTTTTCTCCAGAGATGCCGCCGGTCCCGCTGGGCATTTTGTGTCTACCTTGTAAACCAGCATCTACAGTTCCTGCCTACACATAACCTACAAAGGTATACGTCTTTGGAGTGTGGGAGGGAACCAGAACACCCGGAGAAAACCCACGCGGTCACTGGGGAGAAGGTACAAACTCCGTACAGACTGCACCCGTCTCTTGCACTATGAGGCAGCTCTACCCCTGGGCCTCCTTGCTGCCCTATATGTTGGTAGGTTTCAATGTAAAGACTCACAGCAGTCACATATTGCTAGGGGCTGTCCACGTTGGATTCAGATAATGCAGGAGTAAAATAAGCTATGCCACTGAAAATAATTACAAGTAAAATCTAGGAATTTAATGCCATTAACAGACTGAAGGTAAACAGTCAGATTCTTTCTCATCAGATGGAAACGGTAAAGTCTAGAGGGCACAGCTTTAAGATGAGAGGGGCAAGGTTTTACACTGCACGGACTGGGTGGGCAGAAGGGCTTGTTTCCGCGCTGTATCTCAAAACTAAACTAAACATCACGAGTAAATTACCAAGTATTTATGTCTTTAATTTCTCCAAATCAACAAATGCTATTCAGGACGGAGCATAATCGTGCATTTAAATCAGAAATGGTTGTTTGCTTGTTATTTTGTCATTTTTGGTTCCAGAGAAACTGAGCAAATTAACAACAAATGGATCACCAAGGAAAAGACAAGTAAACATAAAGTAAGCTCACGGTAAGGGCGGCGCAGCGGTAGAGTTGCCGCCTCACAGCGCCAGAGGCCCGGGTTCGATCCTGACTACGGGCGCTGTCTGTACGGAGTTTGCACGTTCTCTCCGTGACCTGCGTGGGTTTCCCCCGGGATCTCCAGTTTCCTCCCGCACTCCAAAGACGTGCAGGTTTGTAGGTTAATTGGCTTGGTGTCATCATCAGCGGTCACTCGAAACGAGTATGACTGTCCTATTTTGGGACGTCGCCTGTGCGTGACTTTGTTTAACGTGGGGAGACTGGTGCACGGACAGCCACCCCACGGTCCTTGACAGATCTGGGTCAGGATCCAGTGGCATGGAGTCCAAGACGACCGGAGACCCTTTTCTGCTGCAGCCTTCATCCGCCTTCCCAGCCGCTGTGACGCTCCACTAAGGTCAGCCATCGTCCTCCGCCTGTTCCACCGTTGAGGTCTTGGTTGGATTGCTCTTTGTCAGAGACCTCCCCCCTCGACCTTACCGCCATGGGCGGCCCTACCAGGAGCGTAGCTCCAGACGGCATCGCTCTCAGGATCTCAGGACCACACAAGCTTCTCCACCATGAGGGAAGCTTGTGTCCCCTGGTGTGTGTGGGAGAGCGTTAGTGCTCACCATTACCGATTCCCAGAGGGGGATCTTATAGAAACTTTGTACACTCTGGAAATTCTTAAACATGTAAGGGTTGTCGACTTTTAAGAATAAGGAGTGAACCATTCTTGATGCAGGAAAATTGTTCCCGATGTTGGGGAAGTCCAGAACATGGGGTCACAGTCTAAGGATAAGGGGGAATTCCTTTTAGGACCGAGATGAGGAAAACATTCTTTACACAGAGAGTGGTGAGTCTCTGGAATTCTCTGCCACAGAAGGTAGTTGAGGCCAGTTCATTGGCTATATTCAAGAGTGAGTTGGCTCTTGTGGCTAAAGGGATCAGGGGGTATGGAGAGAAGGCAGGTACGGGATACTGAGTTGGATGATCAGCCATGATCACATTGAATGGTGGTGCAGGCTCGAAGGGCCGAATGGCCTACTCCTGCACCTATTTTTTCTATGTTCTATGTTTCTAAACCATTTAGAACGGAGACGAGGAAACACTTTTTCTCACAGAGTGGTGAGTCTGTGGAATTCTCTGCCTCAGAGGGCGGTGGAGGCCGGTTCTCTGGATACTTTCAAGAGAGAGCTAGATAGGGCTCTTAAAAATAGCGGAGTCAGGGGATATGGGGAGAAGGCAGGAACGGGGTACTGACTGGGGATGATCAGCCATGATCCCATTGAATGGCGGTACTGGCTTGAAGGGCCGAATGGTCTACTCCTGCACCTATTGTCTATTGTCTATTGAAATTTTTTTTTCTCTTTCTCTCTCTATATAATCAAAATTATTATTTAATCACTATTCTCATTGATTAAAATCTATTCTTTTCTTTTATTTTTTCTATTTTCTAAAAAAATAGAAGTTTATAAGAATTATTCATAACATCCGTATACTTATTGAAATAAGTTGGTTGTGTATTTGAAAAGTTGTTATACCGTTGTTATGATGGACTACTTCTAATAAAAATTATTTCAATTATTTAAAAAAAAAAAAAAATTTTGGTTTCCCGTTATTTTTCAATCTTTGGTTGCACAGAAGAAAGTTGGCAAATAGATCGGAGAGGAGAAGACAAGTTTAGCAATTTTTGCGAAACATGAGGTGAGCTGAGAGGTTGCCTGGGCGTGACACAGAGGACTGCCACGGTGCGTTAGCAGAGTTCCTGCCCCCTAATTCCCCATTAACTGTGAACGATGAACATTTCTCCCCGACTGCAAAGCTGCTGTCAGCACTCGGGCTCGGCTTTCAACTGCACACACAAACATTTTTTCATTTTTTTAGTCACGGTCATTACATTTTCTGCATGCTTAATATCCTTCTAACGTTCCGTGACTGACTCCTGAAGACTTCAAGGAGAACGAAGCAGAACCACAGGGGAAAGAAGCGGGGAAAATCCACGGGAGCTTGAGGGGGGGGGGGGGGGGGGGGGGGGGCGGAGAGAGAAGTGCGATGGTCCTGGACGTTTTCTTTTAGAATGCAAAGTCTAAATTCAATTCCATTCAATGCAATCTTTAATTGTCATTGGGCAGCGTACAGTACAGAGACGACGGAATGCAGTTAGCATCTCACCCAGAGGAGCGAACATAGAATAATGAAAATATATATATATGTGCAAAGAGTAAGTCAATTATAGCTAGTTCGCAAATTCTCGTGAGACAGGGGGCGTCGCGATGTGCCACCGCCATTTTGGCCCTAAAGTGACCAGAGGCTCAATTGTACAGCAATCAAAGACTATCGTAGGTCGACTGGGCGGCACGGTGGCGCAGCGGTAGAGTTGCCGCCTTACAGCGCCAGGGACCCGGGTTCGATCCTGACCACGGGCGCTGTCTGTACGGAGTTTGCAGGCTAATTGGCTTCGGTAAAAATATCGTGTCTCTCTTTGGAGAAAGATGTTCCCGATGTTGGGGGAGTCCAGAACCAGGGGCCACAGTTCAAGAATAAGGGGTGAGGCCATTTGGAGCGGAGACGAGCAAACACTTTTTCTCACAGAGAGTTGTGAGTCTGTGGAATTCTCTGCCTCAGAGGGCGGTGGAGGCCAAGGGATACTTTCAAGAGCTCGATAGGGCCCTTAAAGATAGCTCCTCTCTCTATGATCACATCAATGACGGTGCTGCCTCGAAGGGCCGAATGGCCACTCCTGCACATATTGTGATTTGGCTATTAGGTTTTAAGCTGCCTGTGGACTATGAGGTGCTGTTCCGCTAATTCACTAAATTCACAACTCTGGGTGATCAAAACGTTTTTTACTCACCCCAGTCTTAAATGACCTCCCCAATTTATTCTAAGACTGTGGCCCCTGGGTTCTAGGCCTCACTCGCCCCCATAGAATGGGAACATTTTTCCTGCATCTAGCTTGTCCAGTCCTTTTATAATTTTATATATTTCTATAAGATCCCCCTCATCCTTCTAAACTCCAGTGAATACAAGACTAGTCTTTTCAATCTTTCCTCATATGACAGTCCCGCCATCCCAGGGATCAATCTCGTGAACCTACGCTGCACTGCCTCAATCACAAGGGTGTCCTCCCTCAAATTAGGGGACCAAAACTGTATGCAATACTCCAGATGTGGTCTCACCAGAGCCCTAGACAACTGCAGAAGAACCTCTTTACTCCTATACTGAAATCCTCTTGTTATGAAGGGTCAAGGAGAGAGCGTTCACGTCGCGGCCCTGTTTCCACCAATCTTTCCACCACCGCTCACAAGAAACACAAGAAGCGACAAGACTTGTGCAGATGCCGAGAAGCGTGTTCAGCTCTGGCTGAACAACCTTGAATCTTGCGTGTGGACGCGACAAGAAGAAGATATTTCCGTGTCGTATCTCCGTCCGCGCTGCGGCCTAACATCGTGGAGCTGGCGGCCTTTTGCCGGGGATCGACTTCGGGAGCTCCAACCGCGGGACTTTGACATGGTGGAGCTCGCGGTCCCTTGGTTAGGGACCGACTGCGGGAGCTCCGACCGCGGGAGCTCCCACCGCCCCGATCACGGGGGTTTCGACAGCCCCGACGCAGGGGCTTCGATCGCCGGCTGCGGATGGTTCGACTGCCCCGACTGCGGGAGAATAAAGAGCGAAGAAGGTTGGACTTTGTTGCCTGCCATCACAGTGGGGAATGTGGGGAATCCACTGTGGTGGATGGTTATGTTAACTTTTATGTGGTTGTGTGTTTTGTTGCATTTTTCAGTATGACTGTATGGGAATCGAGTTTCACTGTATCTTAATTGGCATACCTGATGGTAAAATACCCTTAGAACTTTTGAAAGGCCCTTCGGCCCACACTGACCAGCGACTCCTGCACATTAATACTATCCCACGTACACTGGGGACAATTTTTGAAAAACATTTATACCAAGCCAATTAGCCCACAACCCATGTACGTCTTTGGAGTGCGGGAGGAAACCAAAGATCTCGGAGAAAACCCACGCAGGTCACGGGGAGAACGTACAAACTCCGTACAGACAGCGCCCGTAGTCAGGATCGAACCGGGGTCTCTGGCGGTGTAAGGCAGCAACTCTACCGCTCCAAAGATGTACAGTTAATTGATTTGGTATAAGTGTTAAAATTGTCCCTAGTGTTTGTGGGGTAGAGTTAATGTGCGGAGATCGCTGGTCGGCGCGGACCCGAAGGGCTGAAGGGCCTGTTTCCGCGCTGTATCTCAAAACTGACCTAAACTAACCGCCCTGAAGGTCTGGAATCCAGGACAGAAATCTTTGACCAAGACAAATCAGGAGATGGACATGAACCCTGCAAAACAGGTGGTAGAAACAGATTTTTTTGGAAGAATCCTAAGCATCTGGTAATTGTTGCTGAGATTATGGAAAGCTGATGTACGTTTGATCTAGTGGCCAGTTTTGCGAAAAGCTTTGAAGGTATCCGATCCACTTTTGAATGTCTGCGTTTGGCTTTTTATCAAAGTTCGAACAACATAAATCAGCAAAACATGTTCCCGATGTTGGGGGAGTCCAGAACCAGGGGCCACAGTTTAAGAATCAGGGGTAAGCCATTTAGAACGGAGACGAGGAAACACTTTTTCTCGCAGAGAGTGGTGAGTCTGTGGAATTCTCTGCCTCAGAGGGCGGTGGAGGCCGGTTCTCTGGATGCTTTCAAGAGAGAGCTGGATAGGGCTCTTAAAAATAGCAGAGTCAGGGGATATGGGGAGAAGGCAGGAATCCTTTCAAAGCAAAATGATTTGAGTACAAGAGCAGGGAGGTTCTACTGCAGTTGTACAGGGTCTTGGTGAGGCCACACCTGGAGTATTGCGTACAGTTTTCATCTCCTAATCTGAGGAAAGACATTCTTGCCATAGAGGGAGTACAGAGAAGGTTCACCAGACTGATTCCTGGGATGGCACGACTTCCATATGAAGAAAGACTGGATAGACTCGGCTTGTACTCGCTGGAATTTAGAAGATTGAGGGGTGATCTCATAGAGACTTACAAAATTCTTAAGGGGTTGGACAGGCTAGATGCAGGAAGATCGTTCCCGATGTTGGGGAAGTCCAGGACAAGGGGTCATAGTTTAAGGATAAGGGGGAAGTCTTTTAGGACCGAGATGAAAAAAAACATTTTTCACACAGAGAGCGGTGAATCTGTGGAATTCTCTGCCACAGAAGGTAGTTGAGCCAGTTCATTGGCTATATTTAAGAGGGCGTTAGATGTGGCCCTTGTGGCTAAAGGGATCAGGGGGTATGGAGAGAAGGCAGGTACAGGATACTGAGTTGGATGATCAGCCATGATCACATTGAATGGCGGTGCTGGCTCGAAGGGCCGAATGGCCTCCTCCTGCACCTACTGTCTATTGTCTAAAACATCCCTTTCCCAAACTTCAACTTTCCTTGAGGATTATTTGCCTGGCCTAATTCTGTTAGGAATTAAAAATGCAGAGATACAGTCAATCAGTCTGGTTGCAGTTTAGTTTATTGTAATATTTGGAACTGAGGAACCTGAGCGGAGATCTTATAGGGGTATTTGAAATGAATATCGAGAGACCGGAGCTCAGTGGAGAGTACAGTAGGTAGAGCAAAGGGGAAGATACAGACGCCACAATATGGTTCTCAGCATTGTAGCACACACAATCCAGTAATGGATTGGAAGGAATCAGTTAGTTAAGGGCCTGTCCCACTGTACGAGCTAATTCCAAGAGCTCTCCCGAGTTTCCCCTGATTCGAACTCGGAGAATTACGGTAATCGCCGCCCGTGGGCATTTTTCAACCTGTTGAAAATTCAAACTCGTGGTAAGCTGATTTGCGAAAAGCTTTGAAGGTGTTGAAAACTTTTCAGCATGTTGAAAAATCTTTACGAATCTTCACGAGCTTACCGTGTTTTCCCGAGTACCTGCCGTTAGCGTTACGAGCCGCGACGAGACGTCCCCGAGCTCCGACGTACCCGCTACGTACATTCTACGAGTTTGATTTTTTTTTTAAACTCGGGAGAGCTCTTGGAATGACCCCGTAGAGTGGGACAGGGCCTTTAGATATTCTGTTCAGAGTGATTCCCCCACTCTGTACGGAGCAAGCTGCCAGTGTGGGCAAGTTGGGCCGAAGGGCCTGTTTCCACACTGCACCACTCTATGACTCTGCAGTTCAGTTTTCAGTTCAGTTTAGTTTATTGGTTAGTTTTGAGGTACGGTGAAAAGCTTTTGTTGCGTGCTATCCAGTCAGCAGAAAGACAATACATGATTACAATCGTACCATTTACAGTGTATAGACTGGTCAGTGTAGTCCAGTGATAATTTTGAGAGGTAGGTAGGTGAACATATATACATACGCAGGTAAGTTGACATGGTGACTATACTAGCACTGTTAGACAATAGACAATAGGTGCAGGAGCAGGCCATTCGGCCCTTCGAGCCAGCACCGCCATTCAATGTGATCGTGGCTGATCATCCCCAATCAGTACCCCGTTCCTGCCTTCTCCCCATATCCCCTGACTCCGCTATCTTTAACAGCCCTATCTAGCTCTCTCTTGAAAGCATGCAGAGAACCGGCCTCCCTCTGAGGCAGAGAATTCCACAGACTCACAACTCTCTGTGTGAAAAAGTGTTTCCTCATCTCCGTTATAAATGGCCTACCCCTTATTCTTAAAAACTGTGGCCCCTGGTTCTGGACTCCCCCAACATTGGGAACATGTTTCCTGCCTCTAGCGTGTCCAGACCCATATAACCATATAACCATATAACAATTACAGCACGGAAACAGGCCCTCTCGGCCCTTCCAGTCCGTGCCGACCATTTGTTTTCCCCTAGTCCCATCTACCTGCACTCAGACCATACCCCTCCATTCCCTTCCCGTCCATATACCTATCCACTTTACTTTTAAATGTTAAAATCGATCCTGCCTCCACCACTTACTGACCCTATATGTTTCAATAAGATATGTATAATAATATCAATTATTAATCACATTATTTTTTTGGAAAAATGGTTTGAGTGGTTTTATTTAGTAATGCCGTGAGGTATAGGTGCAGGAAGGTATAGCGATCCTGTTAGAATAATGACTAGTTAGCCCAGAGTAGGGGAATCGAGGACCAGAGGACATAGGTTTAAGGTGAGGGGGAAAAACAAAATTGGAATCTGAGGGGTAAGTCTTTCACACAAAGAGTAGTGGCTGTATGGAACGAGCTGCCAGAGGAGGTAGTTGAGGCTGGGTGATCGCAATGTCTAAGGAACAGTTCGGCAGGTACATGGATAGGACAGGTTTGGAGGGGTATGGACCAAGCGCGCGCGGGCAGGTGGGACTAGTGTAGCTGGGGCATGTTGGCCAAAGGGCCTGTTTCCACACTGTATCAGTCTATGACGCAGACAGCTGTGGAGGCCAAGTCAATGGATATGTTTAAGACGGAGATTGATTAGTGCGGGTGTCAGGAGTTACAGGGAGAAGGCAGGAGAATGGGGTTGAGAGGGAGAGATCGATCAGCCATGATTGAATGGCGGAGTAGACTCGATGGGCCGAATGGCCTAATTCTGCTCATAGAACTTATGAATTTATGAACTACTTAAACATCAGGAAAACCGAACATGTAATTTATAAGGGCCCTGACGGATCTTTCAGGAGAGGCAGAGGTTCACTTTCACCACCTCCAACCTCATCTACTGCAGGCTCGGGGATCTCTTCGCTCAGTCTGCCTTAGTTAATGGTCGCGTGCACCGAGGTACAGTGAAAAGCTTTATGTTTTTGCGCGCTATCCAGTCAGCGGAAAGACAACACACGATTACAGTCGGGACATTTACAGTGTGAAAGTGAAATGAAGAGGGTTCTCTTCATCATACCCATGGTCATTTTCTCACCACAGTCAAATCACTAAGGTCATAAGGTCATGAGGACTAGGTTTAGAATTAGGCCATTCGGCCCATCAAGTCTACTCCGCCATTCAATCATGGCTGATCTCCGCCTCCTAATCCCATTCTCCTGCCTTCTCCCCATAACCTCTGACATAACCGTTCTAATCGCCTGTAAGAGGCACACACAAGGCGCAGCAGGTAGAGCCGCTGCCCAAACAGCGCCAGAGAACCGGGTTCAATCGCGACCTCGGGTGCTGCCTGTGTGGAGTTTGCACGTTCTCCCTGTGACCGTGTGGGGTTCCTCCGTGTGCTCCGGTTTCCTCCCACGTCCCAAAGACCTGCGGGCCTGTAGGTTAATTGGCCCCTAGTGTGTAGGGAGCGGATGAGAAAGTGGGATAACATAGAACCACTGTGAATGGGTGATCGATGGTCGGTGTACGATCGCCGTGCCGACGGGCCTGTTTCCGTGCTGTACCTCTAAACAAAACTAATTTTTTTTAAAAAACAAAGCTCTTCTTCAGGAAAATGAAATAAGCAGCGATTAACCATGAACTTTTCTCATGCCTTTTCTGAGCTACAACTTCAAGCAGAGGTTCTTGGTAACTGCAGCCCAGCTTGTGTCTGGACACACCGTAAACATCCTCACTCGCTATCCAGAAGAGTGAAACGCAAAGTGCTGGAGCAGCTCAGTGGGTCAGGCAGCATTTCTGGAGGACGTGGATTGGCTCTGAAGAAGGGTCCTGTCCTTCCCAGCTGTTATCAGGCAACTGAATCACGGAGGCACAGCGGTAGAGTTGCTGCCTCGCAGCGCCGGAGACCCGGGTTCCATCCCGACTACGGGTGCCGTCCGTGTGGAGTTTGCACGTTCTCTCCATCACCCGCGTGGGCTTTCTCCGAGATCTTTGGTTTCCTCAGTACAAAATTCTGTACATTAATCCAATGTATTCCCCTCATCATTTTATACACTATCTGTGGTTGGTAGGTTAATTGGCCTCATTAAATCGCCGCTAGTTTGTAGATGTGTGGTCGAATCTGGAAAGCTAATAACAATTTGGGGAGAAAAAAATAGGGTTGGGTAGCATTTTCCTTTAGTTTAGTTTAAAGATAGAGCACGGAAACAGGCCCTTCGGCCCACAGCCTGCACTGACCAGCGATCATCCCATACACTAGTTTAGTTTGGTTTCGTTTAGGTTAGTTTAGAGATACAGCTCAGAAACCGGCCCTTCGGCCCACCGAGTTCACGCCGACCAGCGATCCCCGCACACTAACGCACACACTAGGGACAATTTATAATTTTACCAAGGCGATCAGCCTATAGACCTGTAGGTCTTTGGAGTGTGGGAGGAAACCGGAGCACCTGGAGAAAACCCACGCGGGTCAAGAGGAGAATGTACAAACTCCGTACAGACAGCGCCCGGGGTCAGGATCGAACCTGGGTCTCCGGCGCTGTGAGGCAGCGACTCCAGCACTAGTAGATGAGTGTTGGCATGAACCTGGTGGGCCAAAGGGTGTGTTTGAGTTTAGTTTAGTTTATTGTCACGTGTACCGAGCGACAGTGAAAAGCTTGCGTTCTGTGCTAACTAGTCAGTGGAGAGACAACACATGATTATAACTGAGCCATCTACAGTGTACAGATACATGATAAAGGGAATAACGTGAATAATATTTAGCGCAAGGTAAGGCCAGTAAAGTCCGATCACAGATGGTCCAAGGGTCTCCAATGACTGTCGTTCAGGACCACTCTAGTCATTGATAGGACGGTTTAGCTGCCCGATACCTGCCTGGAAGAAGGAGGTGTGATTATGCTGTGTATAGGAAGGAGATGCAGGTGCAGGAGCCGGCGAAGAACTGCTGTCCGAAAGAAGGGTCTCGACCCTAAATGCCACCCATTCCTCCTCTCCAGAGGATTGTCAAGGGCTTGGACACACTAGAGGCAGGAAACATGTTCCCCATGTTGGGGCAGTCCAGAACCAGGGGGCCACACAGTTTAAGAATAAGGGGTAAGCCATTTAAAACGGAGACGAGGAAACACTTTTTCTCACAGAGAGTGGCGAGTCTGTGGAATTCTCTGCCTCAGAGGGCGGTGGAGGCCGGTTCTCTGGGTGCTTTCAAGAGAGAGCTAGATAGGGCTCTTAAAAATAGCGGAGTCGGGGGATATGGGGAGAAGGCAGGAACGGGGTACTGATTGGGGATGGTCAGCCATGATCACATTGAATGGCGGTGCTGGCTCGAAGGGCCAAATGGCCTACACCTGCACCTATTGTCTATTGTCTACCACGCCTGTCCAGCAGAATTACTCCAGCATTTTGCGTCTATCTTGGGTATGGTCATGCTGCTGGCCTTGCCGAGGCAGCGTGAAGTGCAAATGGAGTCAATGGAAGGGAGGTTGGTTTGTATGAAAGAACATGGATCGGTGACGTTTTGGGGTCGGGACCCTTGTTCAGACTGATTGTAGGAGGAATGAGAAAGCTGGATGAGGGGAGGGGCAGGACATGGCTGAGCAGGTAATAGGTTGAAAGAGGTGAGGGGGTTTCTTGACAGGCAGATGGTGGACAACTAAGGTCAATAGTTTTGAGTATTGAAAAAGCTTTTGTACATTATATCTATTTTCTCACCATCTGATAGGATCAAAAGAAATCAGACATTATTTATATTAAGTTAGAATGTGAATAGCTTTCTCTGAGTTTTAATTGGTGCTGGGAACTAAGTTTATGTACATGTGATAGGAGCAGATGTAGTCCATTCGGCCCATCGACTCTACTCCGCCATTCAATCCTGGCTGATCTATCGCTCCCTCCTAACCCCATCTATCTCTCCCTCCTGCCTTCTCCCCATAACCTCTGACCCCCATACTAATCAAGAATCTATCTATCTCTGCCTTAAATATATCCACTGACTTGGTCTCCACAGCCTTCTGTGGCGAAGAATTCCACAGATTCACCACCCTCTGACTAAAGAAATTCCTCCTCATCTCCTTCCTTAAAGAACGTCCTTTAATTCTGGGGTTATGACCTCTGGTCCTAGACTCTCCCACTAGTGGAAACATCCTCTCCTCTCAAGACCAAAGTTGGACCCTTGAAGATTGAAAAGGGTGAATCTATTATGGGGAACAAGGAAATGTTAGATGAGTTGAACAGGTACTTTGGATCCACAGAAATCTGCCTCCTTGAATGATGGGAACCCAGGGACTGGGTCACATCAGTCAGATAACAAAGATATGTATAAAGACTCTCACGACACACAGCTTGTAACATCAATATTCATGTAATGCTCATAATATGGTAAGCAAACAGGTTTCAGATCTGCACGCCTTAAAAGGTGGATACAAGCTTCAGATTATCCTGAACATAAATATCCATTATGTGGAAACGAGCGCTTTAAAACATTTAATGCAGCAAGTTGTTAAGGCCAGAGCATCATTAATTAATTGTCTCCTGTCAGCGAAATGTTCCAGCGGAAATCGGCTGACAGCATTCTTAAGAGTGCCTAGCAGGAAGGAACTGCAGATACTGGTTCGAACTAAAGATAGACACAAAATGCTGGAGTAACAATAGACAATAGGTGCAGGAGCGGGCCATTCGGCCCTTCGAGCCAGCACCGCCATTCAATGTGATCATGGCTGCTCATCCACAATCCGTACCCCGTTCCTGCCTTCTCACCATATCCCTTTACTCCGCTATCCCTCAGAGCTCTATCTTACTCTCCCTTGTTTAGTGTTTTCTGAGTCATTCGTAACTGTCACTGTATGTCATGTTGTTACTTGTGGGCGGAGCACCAAGGCAAATTCCTTGTATGTGAATACTTGGCCAATAAACTTACTTACCTACTTATTTGAAAGCATCCAGAGAACCAGCCCTCCGAGGCAGAGAATTCCACACACTCACAACTCTCTGTGTGAAAAGGTTTTTCCTCATCTCCGTTCTAAATGGCCTACCACTTATTCTTAAACTGCGGCCCCTGGTTCTGGACTCCCCCAACGTCGGGAACATGTTTCCTGCCTCTAGCATGAGCCAGGAAACATCCTACTAAACTCCATAGTATACAAGCCCAGCCGCTCCATTCTATCAACGTATGATCGTCCCGCCATCCCGGGAAACAACCTGGGGAACCTTCGCTGCACTCCCTCAATAGCAAAGAATGACCTTCCTCAAGTTATGAGACCAAACTGCACACACTACTCCAGGTGTGGTCTCACTAGGGCCCTGTACAACTGCAGGAGGGCCTCTTTGCCCCAATACTCAACTCAGAGGGGCAAGCAGCATCTCTGGAGAAAAAGGAATAGGTGAAGTTTTGGGAGGAGACCCTTCTTCAGGCTGAGAGTCTGTAACTCGTTTTCATCTAGCCCACAGCTAGCAAGGGCCTGTTTCCTTTATCATCGTTACCTTTTTTGCATATCTTTCATTCTTTCTTTCCGCATCACCGCCTAGCTCTCTCGTTTCCCTCTCCCCTGACTCTCAGTCCGAAGAAGGGTCTCGGCCCGAAACGTCACCCATTACTTTTCTCCAGAGATGCTGCCTGAGCCGCTGAGTTACTCCGGCTTTCAATGTTATTCTTCCAGTGCTTGTGGTTAATGCACAGGGCTGAGATAATCCACACTGAAGGTGTGGGTAACACCACTACACAGCCACAGGCCAATGTCTTCGCCCTATCTTCCCCCTATCTTCCCCCTATCTGTCGCACGTTACGGTATAGTTGCTGCCTGACAGCACCAGAGACCCAGGTTCGATCCTGACAAAGGGTGCTGTCTGTACGGAGTTTGCACGTTCTCCCCGTGGGTTTTCCCCGCAGTTCAAAGGCAGACAGGTTTGCAGGTTAATTGGCTTCAGTAACATCGTAAAGATTGTCCCTAGTGTGTATGTCAATAGACAATAGACAATAGGTGCAGGAGTAGGCCATTCGGCCCTTCGAACCAGCACCTTGGCAGTACTCCGTGTTACACCCAGGCAACCTCTCAGCTCACTTTATCTTTCCATAAATTGCAAAACTTGTCTCTCTGATCTCCTCTCCGATCTATTTATACTTCATTTGCCGAGTTTCTTCTGTGCAACCAAATATTGAAAAATAACAGGAAACAAAAATGTTCAATAGACCATAGACAATAGGTGCAGGAGGAGGCCATTCAGCCCTTCGAGCCAGCACCGCCATTCAATGTGATCATGGCTGATCATCCCCAATCAGTACCCCGTTCCTGCCTTCTCCCCATATCCCCTGACTCCGCTATTTTTAAGAGCCCTATCTAGCTCTCTCTTGAAAGCATCCAGAGAACCTGCCTCCACCTGCCTCTGAGGCAGAGAATTCCACAGACTCACCACTCTCTGGGAGAAAATGTGTTTTCTCGTCTCCGTTCTAAATAGCTTACTCCTTAGTCTTAAACTGTGGCCCCTGGTTCTGGACTCCCCCAACATCGGAAATATGTTTTCTGCCTCTTGCGTGTCCAAACCCTTAACAATCTTATATGTTTCAATGAGATCCCCTCTCATCCTTCTAAACTCCAGAGTGTACAAGCCCAGCCGCTCCATTCTCTCAGCTTATGACAGTCCCGCCATCCCGGGAATTAACTCAAAAATTATTTGCTTGCCAATTAAGGAAGATGGAGGGAGAAAAAATAATCCATAGGATTAAATCACATAATTGCGAACTTTTAATACGACCTAAAGATATTAATGAGAGATTTCTGCAATATTATAAAAACATACACCGCTAAAACAACAGAAAAACAAGATAGAAATAGAAGCATTTTTTAAAAAATGTAATCTGAATGGGTTGGATTCACAAAATAGAGAATCATTAAATGCTGAAATTTCAGTAAAAGAAATCCAAGAATCTATTAGATCATTAAAAAATGGTAAAACACCGGGACCAGATGGTATTTCTCGGAATTTTATAAAACATTTTATGATCAGATTGCACCACGCCTGAAGACATTATATGAGTATATATATACACAGCAGAAACTACCAGAAACGTTAAATGAATCTATTATAACACTTATACCTAAAATAAACAAAGATCTGGATGAACCAGGATCATTTAGAGCTATAGCTCTTTTAAATACTGATCAAAAGATATTAACTAAAATATTAGCACAAAGGCTAAGCACAGTTATTAATGAATTAATTCATCCCGATCAAACAGGATTTATACCAAAACGATATTTCTCATATAACCTGAGACGTTTATTCAATATTATATATTCGAAAAGAGGTATTAAAAAAGATCTAGTAGTTATTTTGTTAGATGCGGAGAAAGCCTTCGATCAGGTGGAATGGCCCTATTTGTTTTCGGTTATGGAAACTTTTAAATTCGGAGAGAAGTTCATTACTTGGGTCAAATTATTATACACTAACCCAACAGCCAGAATAATAACAAATCAAATGCTATCAACTAAATTCAGTTTATCTCGAGGTTGTAGACAAGGTTGCCCTTTATCCCCACTACTGTTTGCACTTGCAATAGAACCATTAGCTCAGCGGGTGAGATCACATCCTGAAATATATGGGTATGATACCAGAGATACTAAAAATAAAATCTCCTTATATGCGGATGATGTATTACTTTATATCACAAAACCGGAAATTAGTATCCAAAATTTATTAAAATTAATAACTGAATTTGGATCTTTTTCAGGATATAGTATCAATTGGAATAAAAGTGAACTTATGCCAATAACCTACACATATTACAACAATTTCCTTTTAAGATAACAAACGAAAAAATTAAATATCTTGGAATTTATGTAACAAAAAGATTTGATTCTTTATTTAAATTCAACTTCCCACTATTATTGAATAAATTAAATAAGAATATTTTATATTGGAAAACTCTACCCATTTCAATGTTAGGTAAAATTAATGTAATAAAAATGATTTTTCTTCCGCAATTACTATATCTTTTCCAATTAATTCCGATATATCTTGCTAAAAATTTCTTTAGGAAGGTGGACTCTCTAGTTACTAACTTTATTTGGGATTATAAGAGCCATATAATAAATAAAAAACATTTATGTAAAATAAAAATAAATGGAGGTTTAGCACTACCAAACTTTATGTTTTATTACTGGGCAGTTAAAATTAAAAATATGAATTTTTGGTTAGTAGAGACAGATAACCAACCAATTTGGTTAAATATGGAAAAGGAAGATTGTTCTCCTTTCGAAATCTGTTCAATAATATTTGCCAATATTAATTTAGGTAAGAAAACCTATAATGAAAACCCTATAATAGAAAGTGGAATACGTATTTGGAAACAAATAAAGAAAACATTAAAATTGAAATCTATACCACTAGCCCTTACCATTGTAAATAATGTTACATTTAAACCTTCAATGATGGATAAAGGCTTTTTACAATGGAAAAATAAGGGAATTAATAAGATGGGCGATCTCTACAGGGAAAACTCTTTCCTTTCATTTCAAGAATTACAACAAATTTATGGATTACATTCCAAAGATACTTACAATTTATTTGATACTTACAAATCAGAGACTATGTAAAAGCAAACACACAGGAATTTAGAAATAGAAAGACAGAAATTTTAGATGAATGTCTAAATAAATACCCGAACACAGAAAAAATGATATCATACATTTATAATACCCTAACGGAAAATGATGTCCCATTAACAGAAATATATAGACAATCAGGGGAAAACGAATTAGGTCAAATTATCAGACCAGAAGTATGGGATGAAAGTTTACAACACATACACCACTGTTCGTTAAATGCTAGACACTCTCTTATACAATTTAAAATATTACATAGACTACATTACTCAAAATCCAAACTACATACCATTTTTCCAAATGTATCTGCCATATGCGATAAATGTCAGCACTTAGAAGCTAATCTGACGCACTCATTTACAAATTGTGTAAAAATTACAAAAGTTTGGATAGAAATATTTAGGATCATTTCGAATGTTGTTAATATGAACCTGACATTTGACTCAAAGTTAATAATACTGGGAATACTGGAAACAGATCAATTAATAACAACGAATCAAAGAATTTCTATTGACTATAGTTTAATAATTGGGAAAAAATTAATATTAAAATTCTGGAAAGGTCCTACATCCCCCACAATCAAAATGTGGAATACAGAAATGTCGGAGACACTCCATCTGGAAAGATTGAGGCTCCTCCTAATGGACAGGTTGGATCTTTTCAGAGGGATATGATCTCCATACATTGAATATCTACAGGGTCAAAGTGGCTCAGTGCGAGAGCCTGACTGAGGCCTGAATAATAGAATGGATGAAGAATTACGTATAATAAATCATGGATATATCTCCAACGATGGATAACTTTTTAATACTCCATTCACTTCCTTATTTACCATATTATTTTTCTCTATCTTTTCTTACTTAATAAAAAAAAATTTAAAAAATGTATAGAAATATAAAGTCTTAAATGTTAATATTAATATTAATAATATTATGAATGTATGTAAGAAGTGTTTTTTTATTAATATGTATTTACAACTAATAAAAAATATTCATCAAAAAAGGAATTAACCTTGTAAACCTACACTGCACTGTGTATGATAGTGTGAGTGCACGGGGCGATGATAGTGTGAGTGCACGGGCGGACTCACTGGGCCCACGGGCCTGTTTCCGTGATGTATGTCTCTAGTCTACGTGGGTTTGCCTTGATGTTTGACATTATCTGATCTGTTTGGATAACAAAACAAAGCTTTACGCTGTAACCAAATGTTCTTTGAAAGTTGTGACAGTACCCGTTTCAACTACCTCCTCCGGCAGTTTCTTCAATGCGCTTTAGACGTTCAACATTTAGAGATACAGCGCAGAAATAGGCTCTTCGGCCCACCGAGCCCGCGCCGACCAGCGATCCCCCCGTGCACGAGCCCTATCCTACACATTAGGTGCAATTAGCAATATTTACAGAAGCCAATTCACCTACAAACCTGCACGTCTTTGGGATGTGGGAGGAAACCGGAGCTCCCGGAGAAAGCCCACGCGGTCACAGGCAGAACGTACAAACACCATACGGACAGCAACCCCTAGTCAGGATCGAACCCGGGTCTCTGGCGCTGTGAGGCAGCAACTCACCACCGTGCCTATCAGCCTAAAATGAGACTGGTCAGGCTCACTATAGGGAGAGGTTGGGCGGGTAGGACTTTACTGCTTGAGGTACAGGAAGCTGAGGAGGGATCTTAGAGAAGTGTATAAAATCATGAGGGGAATAGACAGGATGGGGGCGTCGTAGTCAGCATGGACACATTGGGCTGAAGGGCCTGTTGCCATTTTGGCCTGCTCCATGATTCTAATGCCTTGCAAAAGGGCGGTCATGGTGGAGTTGAGCGAATGCAGCGCCAGAGACCCGGGTTCGATCCCGACCACGGGCGCTGTTCGCACGGAGCTTTGTACGTTCTCCCGGTGACCCGCGTGGGTTTTCATCCGAGATCTTCGGTTTCCTCCCACACTCCAATGACGTGCAGGTTTGTAGGTTAATTGGCTTGTGGCAAACGTTAAAAAATATCCCTCGTGGCGTTATCGTGCGGGGAACGCTGGTCGGCGGGGACCCGGTGGGCCGAGGGGCCTGTTTCCACGCTGTATCTCTAAACTAAACTAAAATGCTAACACTGTATCTCAGTGCCGTCTCCAGCATTGGGGTTGGCGAAGCAACAGTGATTAATGCACTCTCAAATTCACGTTCCCTTAAATTGCATGGAAATATTTATTGACACCATATTATAAATGAATCTTTTCTTCCTTTACCCTAATTTACGCCAACAGTCTGTCTGTCCCTTGCTTCTTTGTTGTTTTTTTTAGTATGTGTTAAATGTATGTTTGTAGTGTTGTTTAACTTGTTTTATGTGGGGGTTGGACGCGGGGGGGGGGGGGGGGGGGGGGTTGGGGGAACTTTTTCGAATCTCTTACATCGACGGAGATACCATTTTTTTCCCCGTATCGTATCTCCGTCCGCACGCTGCGGCCTAGCACCGAGGAGATTGCTGGAGACCGATTTCGAGACTCCACAGCGGGAGCCTACCATCGCGGAGATCGCCGCCTCCGGTCAGAGACCGGCTTCGGGAACTCCAAGCCGCGGGGGCTTCGATCTCCCTGACGCGGGGACTTCGATCGCCCCGACTGCGGAGGGTTCGACAGCCCCGAGCGGGGGGGGAGAATAAAGAGGAAGGGGATTAGACTTTATGGGCCTTCCATCACAGTGAGGAACATGGGGAATCCACTGTGGTGGATGTTTATGTTAACTTCTATGGAGTTCTTGCTTTTTTGTTTGCATGGCTGTATGGTAATTGGAATATCACTGAATATCACTATAATTGGTGCATGTGACAACAAAATATCTTTGAAACCTTTGAATGGAGGGGCATGGATCATTTGCTTGCATGATCCCATGTGAGCGATAGAGTTGCTGCCTCACAGCGCCAGGGATCCGGGTTAGATCCCGACTACATGTGCTGTCTGTACGGAGTTTGTACGTTCGCCCCGTGACCCGCGCGGTTTTTCTCCGGGATCTCCTGTTTCCTCCCGCGCTCCAAAGACGCACAGGTTTGTAGGTTAGTTGGCTTCAGTTAGATTGTAAATTATCTCTAATGTATGTAGAATAGTGTTGATATGCGGGCATCACTGGTTGACACTGAAAACTAAACTAAACGAGATCAGTTCATCTTGGCATCATGTCCGGCACATACTTAGTGGGCCGAAGGGCCTGTTTCTCTGCGGTACTGATCACAAGTTCATACGTGATAGGAGCAGAATGAGGCCATTCGACCCATCAAGTCTACTCCGCCATTCAATCATGGCTGATCTCTCTCTCCCTCCTAACCCCATTCTCCTGCCTTCTCCCCATAACCCCTGACACCCGTACTCATCAAGAATCTATCTATCTCTGTCTTAAAAATATCCACTGACTTGGCCTCCACAGCCTTCTGTGGCAAAGAATTCCACAGATTCACCACCCTCTGACTAAAGAAATTCCTCCTCAGCTCCTTCCTAAAGGAACGTCCTCTAATTCTGAGGCTGTGGCCTCTGGTCCTAGACTCTCCCACTGGTGGAAACATCCTCTCCATATCCAGGCCTTTCACTATTCGGTAAGTTTCAATGAGCCCCCCCCCCCCCCCCCACCACCCTTCATCCTTCTAAACTGCAGCGAGTACAGGCCCAGTGCCGTCAAACGCTCATCGTACGTTAACCCACTCATTCCCGGGATCTTTCGTGTGAAACCTCCCTGTGGAGCCAGCACGTCCTTCCTCAGATATCTTAATCTATCCCGAGAGGAACGCTGAACAACTTGGAAAGATGCATGAGATATTGACGGGCGAAAAAGTTTGCAAGCAAAGCTTTCCAAACTCCACAGCGCTGGGAACCGGGCAAGTTATTTTCAGAAACCAGCTGTGTGACATCATCTGTGCTAACGGTGCTCTAAAGACCCTCGGACGAGCGAAATCCTGTCAAAGTGGTTCCCGTCGAAGAAAGCCCTCCACTGCCGACTTTAATTGCAAAACCAGGTGGGCAATTACGCGCGGCTGGCCTTTGTGATGGTCTTCAGTGTCTGGCAGCTCTGCGCTCGCACATCCGGTGTGCCTCACTCGTTAGCATCCCCTTTCAGCACCTTCCATGACTGACTATCAGCGCAGGCCTCTGCAGGAAAGCCAGACAGCTTCTCACTCCTTCAGAATCGCCAGGTTTAAAAAAGGCAGCATCCTTTATGTAAGCAGTGACCGATTATCCCTGCCCAGGCGCAAAATTGGACAACTACCTGAATTTGGCGCAGATTTGTATTGTATATCTTTATTATCATTTTTCCTGAGTGCTTACATACCCAGAGGAAACGAAAAAAACGTTTCTCAACCAGTGTCCATTCAGTGTGTGGTAAAAAATAAATAGAAATAAAGAATAAAAATACATATATCACGAGTTCCGATCGGCAGCGGCACGACAATGGCTCTGCTTCAGTGTGTCCAGGTTGGTGTTTGGCGCGCGATACTTTGGCAGGGGGCAAAGTCCGTTTATCAGTCTTATAGCCTGCGGGAAGAAGCTGAGGAGCGTCCTGCTGGTTTTGCAGCTGATGCTCCTGTACCTCTTCCCAGATGGCAGGATGGAGAATATGTGATGCGATGGGTGGTAGGGGTCTTTGATGATGGAGATGGCTCTGCTGATACATCTCTTCCTGTATATGTCCAGCAGGAAAGGGAGTGGAGCACCAATGATCCTGCTGGCGGTCTTCACAATCCGGTCCAGTTGGTGCCGTTCGTACGCCTTGCAGCTCCCGAACCAGGAGGTGATGCCGTAGGTTAATGTGCTCTCGACTGTCCCCCTATAAAAAAGTTCGTAGGTGTGCAGTGGTGTAGTGGTGTAGGCGTCACCACACTCGATGGCTCCCTTTAGCTTAGTTTAGAGATACAGCGCGGAAACAGGCCCACCGACCAGCGATCCCTGCACATTAACACTGCCCGTTAACTTCAGAGAGCCCTTGCTCTCTCTCTCCACCTCCTTCCCCTTCCCAGTTCTCCCACCGTCTCCGACTGCATTCTATCTTTGCCCCGCCCCCTCCCCTGCCACCAGTCTGAAGAAGGGTCTCGACCCGGAACGTCGCCCAGTCCTTCTCTCCAGAGATGCCGCCTGCCCCGCTGAGTTACTCCAGCATTTTGTGTCTAACGCAACCCTACACACACACACATGAGGGACAATTTTACATTTCCACCAAGCCAATTACCCTACAAACCTGTACTTTTTGCCAGCTTGTAGGTTAATTCGCTTGGTATAAGTGTAAATTGTCCCTAGGTTAAGTGCGTGTAGGATATTGTTAATGTGCGGGGATCGCTGGTTGGTGCCGAATGGCCTAATTCTACCCCTATCCCTTATCCCCCTTATACATTAGAGCCCAGTAGGATGAGTTGTGATCTTATAGAGGTGTATAACATCAGAGTATCCTGAAGGATAGCTTTCCCCACACAAAGGCTGGTGGGTGTATGGAACGAGCTGCCGGAGGAGGTAGTTGAGGCAAGAATGTTGAAGAAACATTTAGACAGGTACATGGATAGGACAGATCTTTATCAGGCAACTGAATCATCCGACCACAACCCGAGGACAGTGCTGGGCTACTATCTGCCTCTTTGAAAAGATTGAAAAGACGAGGCTTGTATTCACTGGAGTTTAGAAGGATGAGGGGGGAACTCTTATAGAAACGTATAACATTACAAAAGGACTGGACAAGCTAGATGCAGGAAAAATGTTCCCAATGTTGGGCGAGTCCAGAACCACAGTCTTAGAATAAAGGGGAGGTCATTTAAGACTGAGGTGAGAAAACACTTTTTCACCCAGAGAGTTGTGAATTTGTGGAATTCCCTGCCACAGAGGGCAGTGGAGGCCAAGTTACTGGATGGATTTAAGAGAGAGTTGGATAGAGTCTAGGGGCTAGTGGAGTCAAGGGATATTGGGAGAAGGCAGGCACGGGCTATTGATTGGGGATGATCAGCCATGATCACAATGAATGGCGGTGCAGGCTTGAAGGGCCGAATGGCCTCCTCCTGCACCTATTTTCTATGGCCCTCGGACTATCCTTGATCAGACCTTACTGGCTTTACCTTGCACTAAACGTTATTCCCTTATCGTGTATCTGTACACTGTAAATTGTAATCATGCATATTGTCTTTACGCTGACTGGTTAGCACGCAACAAAAGCTTTTCACTGTACCTCGGGTACACGTGACAATAAACTAAACTGAACTGTGGTTTAGAGGGATATGGGCCTAACGCAGGCAGGTGGGCCTGGTGTAGTTGGGACTTGGTTGGTCGGTGTGGGCAAGTTAGGCCGAAGGTCCTGTTTCCACGCTGTATCACGGAACAAAGCAAATGAGAACAAAGAACAGAGTGCACGACTTACTTGCATTGTGTTCACGAAAAGATAATGTCCTTTAAGAATACCGTCTTGGACATTTACAGAGCATTAAAATTAGTTCAGCATGATCCTCTCTCTCAACAGCCTAGCTGTTTTTGTTACAGGAAAAACTAATTCTGCTAAAGAAACCTAACCTGTTCACTGGAGCAGTTATATCTGAGGGCGCGAACATATGGGGGCCATTATCCGAGCATATGCTAGCGTTCTGGTGATCAGATATATTTATTCCGACAAATGTCTTTCTTAACTGTGGGTCACTTTTAGAAATCTTTAAAGCCCTGTCCCACGGTACGAGTTCATTCAAAGAGTTCTCCCGAGTTTCCCCCGATTCGAACTCGGAGATTTACGGTAATGGCCGCTCGTCGGTACTCGGGGCTCTCGTGGACATTTTTCAACGTGTTGACAAATCTTCAAGCGTCTTCCCGAGCTTGCCGCGTTTCCCGAGTAACTGCCGTTAGCGCCAGAGACAATTGACACTTTTACCAAAGCGAATTAACCGGCAAACCTGTATATCTGTGGCGCAGCGGTAGAGTTGCTGCCTTACAGCGCCAGAGACCCGGGTTCGATCCTGACGGCGGGTGTTGTCTGTGTGGAGTCTGTACGTTCTCCCCGTGACCGCGTGGGTTTTCTCCGGGTGCCTCCGGTTTCCTCCCGCACTCCAAAGACGTACAGGTTTGTAGGTTAATTGGCTTCGGAAAAAATTGTAAATTGTCCCTCGCGAGTCGGACAGTGTATGGGATCGCTGGTTGACACGGACCCGGTGGGCCGCAGGGCCTGCTTCAGCGCTGTATGCCTTAGAGTAAAGTCTAACGTCTTTGGAGTGTGGGAGGAAACCGGGGCACCCGGGAAAACCAACGCAGACACAGGGAGAACGTGCAAACTCCACACAGACAGCACCCGTGATCAGGACCGAACCTGGGTCTCTGATGCCGGAGGGCAGCAACTCTACCGCTGCGCCCCTAACATCAACGGGCGGCAAGGAGACGCAGCGATAGATATGCTGCCTTACCGGGTTCGACCCTGGCTGGAGATGTTTGTCTGCGCGGAGTTTGCACGTTCTCCCCGTGACCGCGTGGGTTTTCTCCGAGAACGCTCGGTTTCCTCCCACACTCCAAAGACGTGCAGGTTTGCACGTTAACTGGCTTGGTATAAATGTAAAAACAAAAAAAAAAAGGATAGTGTTAGGGCGCGGGCATCGCTGGCCGGTGCGGACTCGAAGGGCCGAAGGGCCTGTCCTCTAAACTACCTTCCAGTATCTCTAAACTAAAAGCAAAACAAAAAGTAAGTTGTGAAGAAATTCTGAGCAAAGGGTTCTGAGCGAAATTGCTGTCGGTTAAATAGGACTGATAGATTCTGACTGATCATCCGATGTGAGAAGGGGCAAGCAAAAGTCTGACATCTTTCTCAAGGGATGAGAGGAGTCAAAGGAAGAGCCTGGAAGAGAGTTGGCTTTGATTGATGCCTTTTCCTGCATCTCCTGGCAGCTCCTTACCCGGGCTTTGAGAATAGCCCTGAGAGCAGAACGGTGCAGATGGATTCAGGTAGGCAGCAAGAAGATAAGCATCATCACAACTTCCTACCTCCAGCCATCACCATGACACGGAATAAAAAAAACGAGAAAAACATTATTCTAACATTGCCGTCCTGTGACTCTGGTTAAAGAATCGAGAGCATTTTTGTTGTTCTCGTATGTCAAGAGAGAGCTCGTTTTCGTCAGGTTAGGGCTAACGGAATTACAGGGATATGGGGGAGAGCAGGAACGGGGGTACCGATTGTGGATGATCAGCCATGATCGTATTGAATGGCGGTGCTGGCTCGACAGACAATAGACAATAGGTGCGGGAGGAGGCCATTCGGCCCTTCGAGCCAGCACCGCCATTCAATGTGATCATGGCTGATCATCCCCAATCAGTACCCCGTTCCTGCCTTCTCCCCATATCCCCTGGCTCCACTATTATTAAGAGCCCTGTCTAGCTCTCTCTTGAAAGCATCCAGAGAACCGGCCTCCACCGCCCTCTGAGGCAGAGAATTCCACAGACTCGCCACTCTCTGTGTGAAGAAGTGTTTCCTCGTCTCCGTTCTAAATGGCCTCACCCCTTATCCTTAAACTGTTCCCTCTTAATTCCTCTCACGATTGGTCCGGTTTCCGCGCTGTATCTCTAAACTAACCCAAAGGTTCAGGAGCAGTTTTTTGCCAACTACCATGAACGCTATGAACTTCAACTAAATTCCAAACCATGAGCTTCCTTGATTGCACTAGGCTGGCTTCCGACTTCAGTGTTGTTTATTCGCACAGATTTTTTTTTTTTTTTATTGAACTTTTTTAATGTCTGTTTATTATAATGAGTGCTGCGTTTGCAAACCTGTCGAGTTGCCGCAAATAAAGGACTAAATGTGCAGGAAGGAACTGCAGATGCTGGTTTACACTGACGATTAGACATGTAATGCTGGGGTAACTCAGCGGGGGCAGGCAGCATCTGTGGAGAGAAGGAATGGGCGACGGTTCAGGTCAAGACCCTTCTTCAGACTGGGAGCCAGGGGAGAGGGAATCTGGAGATATAGAAGGGCAAGGTGTGAAAATGACAGATCAAAGCGAGTTCATCCCTCCGTCTTGCTACTTGTGACAATAAAACACTCATGGCCTTAGTTTCGTTTAGTTCAGTTTAGAGATACTGAAACGGGCACCTCAGCCCACACCGACCAGACATCCCCGCACATTAACACTGTCCTACACACACCCAGGGACTATTTACGTTTACTCCAAGCCAATTAACCTACAAACCTGTACGTCTTTGGGGTGTGGGAGGAAACAGGTGATCCCGGAGAAAACCCACGCAGGTCACGGGGAGAACGTGCAAACTCCGTACAGACAGCGCCCGTGGTCAGGATTGAACCCGGGTCTCCGGCGCTGTGAGGCGGCAACTCTACCGCTGCGCCGCCGTGCCGAGCCTTTTGTGCTGACTGTGCACGGAGGTGAAGTGGTCTGTGTTAGACGGCTCGGCTGTTCCCACAGGTCCCAGCGCTGATGCTGAGAGTCAGTAGTGACCGTGTGTGTGTGTGTGTGTGTCTGTGTGTGTCTGTGTGTGTCTGTGTGTGTCTGTGTGTGTCTGTGTGTGTGTGTGTGTGTGTGTGTGTGTGTGTGCGTGTGTTTGTGTGTCGTGCGTGTGTGTGTGTGTGTGTGCGTGTGTGTGTGTGTGTGCGTGTGTGTGTGTGTGTGTGTGTGTGTGTGTCGTGTGTGTGTGCGTGTGTGCGTGTGTGTGTGTGTGTGTGTGTGTGTGCGTGTGTGTGTGTGTGTGTGTGTGTGTGTGTGTGTGTGTGTGTGTGTGTGTGTGTGTGTGTGTGTGCGTGTGTGCGTGTGTGTGTCTGTGTGTGTGTGTGTGGTCTGTGTGTGTTGTGTGTCTGTGTGTGTGTGTGTGTGTGTGTGTGTGTGTGTGTGTGTGTGTGTGTGTGTGTGGTGTGTGTCTGTGTGTGTGTGTGTGTGTGTGTGTGTGTGTGTGTGTGTCTGTGTGTGTGTGTGTGTGTGTGTGTGTGTGTGTGTGTGTGTGTGTGTGTGTGTGTGTGTGTGTGTGTGTGTGTGTGTGTGTGTGTGTGTGTGTGTGTGTCTGTGTGTGTGCTTGTGTGTGTGTGTGTGTGTGTGTGTGTGTGTGCGTGTGCGTGTGCGCTTGTGCCTATTTCTGCTCCTGTCACATGATCTAATGACAGATTTGTGATCAGTACGGGTGTCAGGGGTTATGGGGAGGAGGCAGGAGAATGTGGTGGCGAGAGAAAGATAGATCAGTCATGACTGGATGGCGGAGGGCACTATGATGGGTGAAAGGACTAATTCTACTCGCAGAACTGATGAACTTTGTGTTCTATAGAAGGGGAAGCTGGTGTTCTCGAGACCATCCAAGACCTTTCAATGATAACAGCATGGTCTCTCATATGGCGAATTAACGGATAACCAGGTAATGGGACAGACATTCACCCCAGAGAGCATGTTATCTGGATGCATCACCGCAGGGCTTGGGAACAGCTCCATCCAAGACAGCCAGGAATTGCAGAGGGGTGGCACGGAGGCGCAGCGGTAGAGTTATCGCCTCACAGCGCCGGGGACCCGGGTTTGCTTCTGACTGCGGGTGCTGTCTGTTGGGAGTTTGCACGCTCTCCCCGCGACCTGCGTGGGTTTTCTCCGGGTGCCCCGGTTTCCTCCCACACTCTAAAAAAGTACAGGTTTGCAGGTCAATTGGCTTGGTATAAAATGTAAATTGTCCCTAGCGTGTGTAGGGCAGTGTTAGTGTGCGGGGATCGCCAGTCGGTGGCGCAGCGGTAGAGTCGCCGCCTTACAGCGAATGCAGCGCCGGAGACACGGGTTCGATCCCGACTACGGGCGCTGTCTGTACGGAGTTTGCACGTTCTCCCCGTGGGTTTTCTCCGAGATCTTCGGTTTCCTCCCAAAGTCCAAAGACGTACAGGTTTGAGGGTTATTTGGCTTGGTAAATGTCAAAAAAAAAATTGTCCCTAGTGGGTGTAGGATAGCGTTAGTGTGCGGGGATCGCTGGTCCCCACGGGCCTGGTGGGCCGAAGGGCCTGTTTCCCCGCTGTATCTCTGAACTTAGCAGAAACTAAGAATTGAGGACAGATGCATCCACTTAACGGTCGAGTGATATTGGATGTGCTGGGAATGAGAGACCTTTTACTGTGTGATTTTCACGGCCGTCATCAGTTAATGCGTTTCCCATTACCGTCCATGCGGAGAAAGGTCTCCGAGACCTCCGATGATTTGTACTGCGCAGGTAACATCAAAGAGTCACTGATCGCTGCCTGAACATCAAAGGTTTAGTGCACAGGTTCCCACTAATACACCGGCAACTGAATTTTTTGGTTCATTTAAGGTTTAGTTGAAGAAGAAGAAAAAAAAAAAAGGCATCGTAAACTCGCAGAGATAGACACAAAATGGCAGACGGAGTAGCTCAGCGAGTCAGGCAGCGTCTGTGGGGAACATGGATGGGTGACGTTTCACAGAGTGCTGGAGTAACTCAGCGGGTCAGGCAGCATCTGTGGGGAACATGGATAGGTGACGTTTCACAGAGTGCTGGAGTAACTCAGCGGGTCAGGCAGCATCTGTGGGGAACATGGACGTTTCGGGTCAGGACCTACCTATCTTCAGACTAAAGGTCAGGGTGGGGGGTGGGGGGGTGGAGGGGGAAGGGGGGGGGGGGAGGTGGAGGCGCTCAGACACTCCGAAGAAGAAGGGTCTCGACCCGAATGGTCACCTATTCCTTTCGTCCAGAGATGCTGCCTGACCCGCTGAGTTGCTCCAGCATTGTGTGTCACCCTTCGGTGTAAACCAGCACCCTTCTGACACCCTGGATGTAGTCGTCGGGAAGTCACGATGCAGCTGCATGGGACCTTGGTTATGGCCCTGTCCCACGGTGCGAGTTCATTCCAAGAGCTCTCCCGAGTTAAAAAAAAAAATAATAATCAAACTCGAGGTAAGCACGGAGAATGAACGTCGGAGCTCGGGGACGTCTCTAACGCTAACGGCAGGTACTCGGGGAGACTCGCTAACGGCAGGTAAGCGCGGGAAGACTCGTGAAGATTTTTCAACACGATGAGAAATGTCCACGAGAGCCCCGAGTACCGACGAGCGGCCATTACCGTAAATCTCCGAGTTCGAATCGGGGCAAACTCGGGAGAGCTCTTGGGAATGAACTCGTACCGTGGGACAGGGCCATTAGGCCGCGTTTGGAGTATTGCGTGCAGTTCTGGTCGCCCCGTTACATGAGTGATGTGGAGGCTTTGTAGAGGGCGCGGGAGAGGCTTACCCGAACGCTACCTGGATTAGAGGGCATTAGCTATGAGGAGAGGTTAAAATCCAGAAATAGCTTCCTACATTGCAGTTAGACCCCTGGATGATAACCCCCGCACCTGTACGATAGATGCTCGCGTGACACACCCACAACCAAAACCCCACACACTGACGCTACCCCTGAGGAGTCCCTTCCATTGGCAGCGAGAGAGACATGGCCAGTCTGGCTCTGCCTCAACCGCCTCAGAACACCGATCGGAAGGGCGTAGCTTTAAGGTGAGAGGGGGTAAAGTTTACACGTGCAAAACATGTCTTTTCACGCAGTGGGCGGTGGGTGCCTGGAACGCGCTGCCAGGGATGGTCGAGGAGGCAGATACTGTAAAAAGTAATGTTTAAGAGGCTTCTAGAAAGGCTGATAGATATGCAGGGAATAGATAGATATGCATCAGGGGCAGACAGAGAAAATTAGTTTAACTGAACATCATGTTCAGTGCGGACATTGTTGGCCGAAGGATCTGTTAGAGTCATACCAATATGGAAATGGGCCATTCGGCCCAACTTGCCCACACCAGCCAACACGTCCCAGCTACAATATCCCTCCAAACCCGTCCTGTCCATGTAGCTGTCCAAGTGTCTCTTAAATGTTGCAATGGTCCCAGCCTCAACTACCTCCTCTGGCAGCTTGTTCCATGCACCCACCACCCTTTGTATGAATAAATTACCCCTCAGATTCCTATTAAATCGGTTCCCCTTCACCTTAAACCTATGTCCTCTGGTCCTCGATTCCCCTACTCTGGGCAAGTGCATCTATCCGATCTATTCCTCTCAGGATTTTATACACCTCAATAAGATCCTCCTGCGCTCCAGGGAATAGAGTCCCAGCTTGCTCAACCTCTCCCTGTAGCTCAGGCCCCTCTATCTTACCCTCGTTTCCATTTCAGTGATATTCAGAACCAACAGACGTGCAAATCCAATTAAAGTAACTTCATTACACGAAGTGTTTTGGTCGGCTTCTCAATTTCATTAGTTTTGCTGGTTTAAGGTTTTAACTACAGGACTTCTGATGATTGCTGCAAACCGTGACAAGGAAGGCAACAGGCCGGATCCAGGGGGGCTGCAGACTCATCAGCAGCGGTAGGGGGTCTTGCATATGTCGTGGGATCGATCCTTGGAAGTGAACGTGCGGATTTCCATTGCGGTGGTGGCGAACACAAAAATCCCGCTTGATAAAAGTTAATCCTTCGCGGAAATCGAAATCAGTGGCCAAGAAGCAACTGCAGATGCTGGAAAATCGAAGGAAGACACACGTGCTGGAGAAACTCAGCGGGTGCGGCAGCATCTGTGGAGCGAAGATCCGGTGCCTATTTCCTTCGCTCCACAGATGCTGCCGCACCCGCTGAGATTCTCCAGCAATTTTGTCTACTTTCTAAATCAGTGGGCTGAGACATTGTCGTCTGGAGGAAGATGATGTTTCGTTTTAGCTGCTAACGGCGCAAATGGTCAATTTCACTCGGCTTTCCGATGCATGCTGTGTTCCAGAGGAGGACGCACTATCGCCCTACACGATTAGCCTTCAAACCTGTACGTCTTTGGAGTGTGGGAGGAAACCTGAGCTACCTGGAGAAAACCCCCGCGGGTCACAGAGAAACATAGACATCGAAACATAGAAAACAGGTGCAGGAGTAGGCCATTCAATATGATCATGGCTGATCATCCCAAAATCTGTACCCCGTTCCCGCTTTCCCTCGATTCCGTTAGCCCTAAGAGATAAATCTAACTCTCTCTTGAAAACATCCAGTGCATCACTGGCCTCCACTGCCTTCTGCGGCAGAGAATCCCACAGATTCACAACTCATAGCATCCTCTCCGCAGCTCACTCTGTCACCCAGCTTCATGTCATTTCACGGGGTTGGGGGGGTGGGTGGGGGGGTTCATAGCAAAAGGATGCGAGTACAAGAGCAGGGAGGTTCTACTGCAGTTGTACAGGGCCTTGGTGAGGCCACACCTGGAGTATTGCGTGCAGTTCTGGTCTCCTAATCTGAGGAAAGACATTCTTGCCATAGAGGGAGTACAGAGAAGGTTCACCAGACTGATTCCTGGGATGGCACGACTTCCATATGAAGAAAGACTGGATAGACTCGGCTTGTACTCGCTGGAATTTAGAAGATTGAGGGGGGATCTTATAGAGACTTACAAAATTCTTAAGGGGTTGGACAGGCTAGATGCAGGAAGATTATTCCCGATGTTGGGAAGTGTCCAGAACAAGGGGTCACAGTTTAAGGATAAGGGGGAAGCCTTTTAGGACCAGGATGAGAAAATCATTTTTCACACAGAGAGTGGTGAATCTGTGGAATTCTCTGCCACAGAAGGTAGTTGAGGCCAGTTCATTGGCTATATTTAAGAGGGAGTTGGATGTGGCCCTTGTGGCTAAAGGGATCAGGGGGTATGGAGAGAAGGCAGGTACGGGATACTGAGTTGGATGATCAGCCATGACCATATTGAATGGCGGTGCAGGCTCGAAGGGCCGAATGCACCTATTTTCTATGATTCTATGGGAAGGGACAAACTCTGTACAGACAGCACCCGTAGTCAGGATCCAACCCGGGTCTCTGGCGCTGTGAGGCAGCAACTCTACCGCTGCGCCACCGTGCCCCCCGCAAATCTTTTTTTGTTTCTTCTCGTGGAAAGTGAGGGTCGTCTGGAAGAAGTTAAGGCAGCTTGACAACATGAGGAAGCAGAATTGAAATGCACTCTGAGATACTGACAGCCAAGGGCAAAGATTAGCCTCAACCTATGTCATTTGAGCCTCTTTGTGTCGATGACCCAGTTGCTCTAATGAAATCGCCAAGGCTGCTTATATTAAAGTGTTTCAACAAATGAATAAAAGTGGGGGAATTATGATAATGTTGAGGCAGATTTACTTTGCATTTTCAAAAGCCCCCACCGTTATGATTTGCGTTTGCGTTAAAATAATTAGGGATATTTTAAATCCTTCAAAAGAAAGTTGAATTTATTAGAATAGCAAGACCAGCAAGTTTAAACCTTGCTTCAATACAGATTTTAATCACCATATGTAAAAGGGATAATGCCATTATTCATTTCGTTTTGCATTCAATCTTGCATGGACATCTTTTTTTTCACATACTGTTGATTTAAAAGAAAACTGAACATGTGTAAAGAAACTGTGTGACCAAACCATAAAAACACAGACAGCTAATTACAACGTATAAATGTGAGGTTATCCACTTTGGCGGCAAGAACATGGAGACAGATTATTATCCCCAATGGGGTCAGATTAGGAAAAAGGGAAGTGCAACGAGACCTGGGCGTCCTTCTACACCAGTCACTGAAAGTAAACGTGCAGGTACAGCAGGCAGTGAAGAAAGCTAATGTATGTTGGCCTTCATCACGAGAGGATTTGAGTATAGGAGTAATGAGGTCCTTCTGCAGTTGTACAGGGACCACACCTGGAGTATTGTGTGCAGGTTTGGTCTCCCAATTTGAGGAAGGACATCCTTGTGATTGAGGCAGTGCAGCGTAATTCACAAGGTTAATCCCCGGGATGGCGGGACTGTCATATGTGGAAAGATTGGAAAGAGTGGGCTTGTGTTCACTGGAATTTAGAAGGATGAGGGGGTATCTTAAAGAAAGGTGTACAATTATAAATGGTTAAAGAAGGAACTGCAGATGCTGGAGAATCGAGGGTTACACAAAAGGCTGGAGAAACTCAGCGGGTGCAGCAGCATCTAAGGAGCGAGGGAGATAGGCGACGTTTCGGGTTGAGACCCTTCTTCAGACAATTATAAATGGACTAGGCAAGCTAGATGCAGGAAAAATGTTCCCAATGTTGGGGGAGTCTAGAACCAGGGGCCACAGTCTAAGAATAAAGGGGAGGCCATTTAAAACTGAGATTAGAAA
>CM069134.1:126402534-126687534 GCA_035221665.1 Okamejei kenojei | reverse complement strand
GTACGCGGGGACCACTCTTGAGCATGAAGGAGGAGTTACAAAGACCTCCTACCACCTCGTGTCGACCATGCTGCGAGTTTGAGTCGAGGGCAAACTCGCCAGAACTCGCGGATTAGGGCGCCGCAGTGGGACAGCCACTTTGCAGCGCCAGGGACCCGGGTTCGATACCCGACCATGGGCGCTGTCTGTACGGAGTTTGTACGTTCTCCCCGTGGCCTGCGTGGGTTTTCCTCCGGGTGCTCCGGTTTCCTCTCTTGCTCCAAAGACGTACAGGTTTGTAGGCTCAATTGGCTGCGGTAAAAAATTGCAAATTGTCCCGGGTGCGTGTTGGAAAGTGTTAGCGTGCGGCGGTTGGTGCGGACTCGGTCGGCCGACGGGCCTGTTTCTCCGCTCTGTATCTCTAAACTAAAACCAAACTAAATCTCTGACTGAAAATCGGCAATAAAACCGTGGCCAGATTTTATTTCCAGGCTGACAAAACCTGTCATAATTTTATTTTTAATATCGTTCATCTCTCGTCATCTTTGTTCCCCGCGGTAGCTTTGCAACCCGCAGAATAACACGACTCCTCAATAAATTACTTCCATTTTTGCAGGGATAAGGTGTCAGAGTTTCGCCACAGCGTTCAGTGGGGATTAAGCCGCCACTGACCCTGCATTCCAGGGCGTGAATCATTCATCTGCTGACCACCCAGACGGGACCACCTCTCTTCACCCCCACACTCCCACCACCATGTAGCAGACTACACCACAGACAATAGAATCCCACGGAGCAGACCTCGACATATCCCTTGAATTGGCAGCCATGTGTGTGCTCAGAGTGGTCATACTTTGCATTCCTAAACCGTGATGGACCATCGAGTGTTTTAGTTTAAAAAAAATAGACAATAGGTGCAGAAGTGCAGAAGAATATAGGAGTAGGGAAGTAATGTTAAAATTGTACAAGGCATTGGTAAGACCAATTCTGGAGTATGGTGTACAATTTTGGTCGCCTAGTTATAGGAAGGATGTCAACAAAATAGAGAGAGTACAGAGGAGATTTACTAGAATGTTGCCAGGGTTCCAGCAACTATGTTACAGAGAAAGGTTGAACAAGTTAGGTCTTTATTCTTTGGAGCGCAGAAGGTTAAGGGGGGACTTGATTGAGGTCTTTAAAATGATGAAAGGGATAGACAGAGTTGACGTGGATAAGCTTTTCCCATTGAGGGTAAGGAAGATTCAAACAAGAGGACATGACATGAGAATTATGGGACAGAAGTTTCGGGGTAACGTGAGGGGGAACTTCTTTACTCAGAGGGTGGTGGCTGTGTGGAATGAGCTTCCAGCAGAAGTGGTGGAGGCAGGATCGATTTTAACATTTAAAAGTAAAGTGGATAGGTATATGGACGTGAAGGGAATGGAGGGGTATGGTCTGAGTGCAGGTAGATGGGACTAGGGGAAAACAAATGGTCGGCACGGACTGGAAGGGCCGAGAGGGCCTGTTTCCGTGCTGTAATTGTTATATGGTTATATGGTTATATAAGTCGGCCATTCGACCCACCACCACCATTCAATGTGATCATGGCTGATCATCCCCAACCTGTACCCCGTTCCCGCCTTCCTTGATTCCGTCAGCCCTAAGAACTAAATCTTTAAAGGGCCTGTCCCACCTGGATGCTATTTGTACGTCATTTACGCGACAGGCCGATAGTGACTGACGCGCGAAAATCGCCTAGCAGTACGGCAGCCGCGCGCCAAGTGCCCCTGAGGGCCCCTGACCCCTTTGGGAGCCACTTGCGATGTCGTTCGTACCTAGTCCTGTCTCTGTGGCAATGATTTTCCCAGTGAAGATCAAAGATACTACGGTGAATATTTTTCAAACCTCGCCGCGCTTTATACCCGGGTGGTCATGTGGCGCGGCGCTCAAAAGACGGTGTACGGGCAGCGCATGGTAATGGATGCTGATGCACGGTGACACATAATAAATTAGCATTGGCAACGATCGTGTGTCATCGTGCGTAGCCATGCGTCACCACGCGCTACACGTACGCCGTCAGTACGTCAGCGTGCGCAAGGGATCCGTCACGCAGGCAGCGAGCGAGGATTTTGAGCCTCACCACGCGCCATGCACGCGTCACGACGCGCCAACCAATTTGCAGAATGTCGCGTAAAAGGCGAACAAATGACACCCAAGTGGGACAGGCCCTTAACTCTCTCTTGGAACCATCCAGTGAATTAACCTCCACTGCCTTCTGATTCACAACTCTCTGGGTGAAAAGGTTTTGCCTCATCTCAGTCCTAAATGGCCTACCCCTTATTCTTAAACTGTGACCCCTGGTCCTGGACACCCCTAACATCGGGAACATTTTTCCTGCCCCTAGGCTGGCCAATCCCTAATAATTAAAGATTCCCTCTCATCCTAAATTTAGTGAATATATATGCCCAGTCAATCTAGTTTAGTTCTGGTTTAGTTAGATAGCAGTTTAGAACTACTAGCTACCTCTTTGGTGACCCTTGAACTATCCTTGATCGGACTTAGCTGGATTTATGTTATTCCCTTATCTAAACTTTATTCCCTTATTCCCTTACTAAACGTTATTCCCTTGTCATGTATCTGTACACTGTAAGTGGCTCGATTGTAATCGTACTCTGATGTCCTGCTTGGGAGGATAGCGCGCAACAAAGGATAAGGGGGAAGTCTTTTAGGACCGAGATGAGAAAATCGTTTTTCACACAGAGAGTGGTGAATCTGTGGAATTCTCTGCCACAGAAGGTAGTTGAGGCCAGTTTCGTTGGCCATATTTAAGAGGGAGTTGGATGTGGCCCTTGTGGCTGAAGGGATCAGGGGGTATGGAGAGAAGGCAGGTACAGGATACTGAGTTGGATGATCAGCCATGATCATATTGAATGGCGGTGCAGGCTCGAAGGGCCGAATGGCCTGCTCCTGCACCTATTTTCTATGTTTCTTTGTTTCTAAAAGCTTTTCACTGTACCTCGGTACACGTGACAATAAACTAAACTGAATTCAGAAATACATCGTGGAAATTGGCCCTTCAGCCCTCGCCGAACTTCGATCCCCGCACACTGGTTCCATCCTACACACCAGGGGCGTTTCACAGAAGCTTATTCGCCTACAAACCTGCGCGTTTTTGGAGTGCGGGAGGAAACCGGAGCACCCGGAGAAAACCCACGCGGCCACGGGGAGAACGTGCAAACTCCACACAGGCAGCACCGGAGGTCAGGATCGAACCCGGGTCTCCGGCGCCGTGAGGCAGCGACTCTACCGCCGCGCCACCGTGCTGCTAAGCCAAGCCTTTTACGCGCTCTCGACGTCGGTTGTCCTAAATATTCCATAATATTCCGTGAGAAACGGCACAAAATAATTGTTACAATGGGATGGCGACTGTCGTATCCGCTTTAAATTGACAAAACATCTCGGGTTCAAGCTATTAATGCTTTTAATTGCCCGACTGCATTACATCTTCACACTGGGAGTTCTGGCAATTTGATCAGCAGCCTCTGAGGACGTGCCATTCACACATCAAGCCCCCCATCTCATTGACCTGTCTGTTCAGAGAACGTGAATGAGGCCAGAGACGATCCTCGCCATCGGGACACTCGACTGTAGTAACAACAGGAGAACAGTGAACCACCTCCGGTCCAATGTCAGGCGGCAGCGTTAGAGTTGCTGCCTCACAGCGCCAGAGACCCGGGTTCGATCCTGACCCCCGGGGTGCCGTCTGTACGGAGTTTGTACGATTCCCCCACCACACACACTCACTCTCACTCACACACACACACACACGACACTCACACACACTCTCACTCGCATAGACACACACACACACACTCACACTCGCATAGACACTCACACACACTCACACCCGCACGCACACACTCACAAGCACGCACACTCACACACACTCTCACTCGCATAGACACTCACACACACACACACTCTCACTCGCATAGACACACACACACACACACCACAAGCACACTCACACACACTCTCACTCGCATAGACACTCACACACACTCACACACCACACGCACACACTCACAAGCACGCACACACACACACACTCTCACTCGCATAGACACACACACACACACACACTCACAAGCACGCACACTCACGCACACTCACACACACTCTCACTTGCATAGACACTCACACACACACGTGCACACACTCGCACACGCACACACACACTCACAAGCACGCACACTCACACACACACTCACACTCACTCACATATACACACACACACACTCACTAACATAGACACTCACACATGCACACATGTACATGCACACACACACACACACACACACACACACACACACACACACACACACACACACGACCTGCGTGGGTTTTCTCCGGGTGCCCCGGTTTCCTCCCACACTCCAAAGACGCACAGGTTTGTGGCTTAATAAGCGTCCATAAACTCAGCGCAGGCGGCCCCCGTAGTCAGGATCGAACCCGGGTCTCTGGCGCCGCAAGGCGGCAACGCCACCGCTGCGCCACCGTGCCGCTCGAGAAGGAGGCTCGTGCTTTGTTATATAACGTCGTCCACGATGAACTGCCCTGCACCGGTTGCATTGTGAAGCAGCTCTGGTGCAATAGGGCAGCGCGGAGGCTCAGCGGTAGAGTTCCCGATCGACTACAGGTGCCGTCTGTACGGAGTTTGCACGTTTCACCCCCGTGACCGGCGTGGGTTTTCTCCGAGACCTTTGGGTTTTTTTTCCCCACACTCCAACGATGTACTGTAGGTTAATTGTCCCTAGTGTGTGTGTGTGTGTGTGTGTTTGCAGGGATAGTGTTAAATGTGCGGGGATCGCTGGTCGGCGCGGACCCCGTGGGCCGAAGGGCCTGTTTCTGCTCTGTGTCTCTAGACTAGACTAAACTAAATAGGTTAAAGTATTTGATGGACGATTCTCTTGGGGGATGTTGGGGGAGACCAGAACCAGGGGCCGCAGTTTAAGAATGAGGAGTAAGCCATTTAGAACGGAGACGAGGAAACACTTTTTCTCACAGAGAGTGGTGAGTCTGTGGAATTCTCTGCCTCAGAGGGCGGTGGAGGCCGGTTCTCTGGATACTTTCAAGAGAGAGCTAGATAGGGCTCTTAAAGATAGCGGAGTCAGGGGATATGGGGAGAAGGCAGGAACGGGGTACTGATTGGGGATGATCAGCCATGATCACATTGAATGGCGGTGCTGGCTCGAAGGGCCAAATGGCCTACTCCTGCACCTATTGTCTATTGTCTCTGATACGATGCTGAGAGTTGTGAATTTGTGGAATTCCCCGCCACAGAGGGCAGTGGAGGCCAAATCACTGGATGGATTTAAGATAGAGTTGGATAGAGCTCTATGGGATAGTGGAGTCAAGGGATATGGGGAGAAGGCAGGCACGGGTTATTGATAGCGGACGATCAGCCATGATCATATTGAATGGCGGTGCTGGCTCGAAGGGCCGAATGGCCTCCTCCTGCACCTATTTTCTATGTTTCTATGATGCGATGCGATAGAACTTTATTTATCCCAGGAGGGAAATTGACCTGGGATTTTTAAAAAAACACACAAAATATATGAAAGATGAAATTAAAGTGACGCGTGGAAAGGCTTGAGGGATGTGCAAAGATTGGGTGGGGGGGGGGGGGGTCAGTCTTGGTCTCAGTCTCAGTCTACCCCACGACAGAAGGTGGAGGAGTTGTAAAGTTCGATAGCCGCAGGGAAGAAGGATCTCCTGTGGCGTTCTGCCCTGAATCCTGGTGGGAAGGACGGGCTGTGGTGATCCCTGCCACAATCTCGGCTTTGCACGCAATAACAGGCCATAAAATATAAAGATGGTTTTCATGTCCTCGGTAGACCGAGATAATTGATCAGCACCACACCAAACAGTTTTCCGTTGGATTAATTCCATATTTCACGTTTGTTATGTTTTTCAAAACTGACATTTGCAGACTACCGTGTCTCTCCAGCGATCTTCACTCTTAGCTGAACTACTCAGCCAGGGGAGTCGTTAGAACGAGAATGGGCCTGTGTGAAGTTCTGAAGGAGCAGGCAAAAAAAAAAAAAAAAATAGCTTAGATGAGAATAAAGAATTGATGCTGAAGTCCAGCCAGAGTATTAGACTCTAGACATTAGAGATACACACCGGGTCCGCGCGACCAGCGATCACCTCGTGTGGCGACAATTTTCCATTTTTATTTTAACCAAAGCAAATTAACCTACAAGCCGGTACGTCTTTGGAGTGTGGGAGGAAACCGAAGAACTTGGGGGGGGGGGGAGAAACCCCACGCAGGTCACGGGGAGAACGCACAGTACAAACTCCACGCAGACAGTTCCTACGACCCACAGAGTCCGCGCCGACCAGCGATCCCCGCACGCTAACGCTATCCTACACACAGACGAGGGACTATTTATAAGTTTACCGAAGCCAATTAACCGACAGGCCTGCACGTCTTTGGAGTGTGGGGGGGGGGGGGGGGGGGGGGGGGGGGGGGAAAACCGAAGATCTCGGAGAAAACCCACGCAAGTCACGGGGAGAACGCACAGTGCATACTCCGTACAGACAGCGCCCGTAGTCAGGGATCGAACCCGGGTCTCTGGCGCTGTGAGGCAGTAGCTCTACCGCCGCACCACCGTGCCCCCCCCCTTAGTATTAAATAAATAGATTCGACATCTGTTCGATCGCTGCTGCTGCTGCTAATGTTTGACAGCGCTGGGCCTGCACTCGCTGGAGTTTAGAAGGTTGAGGGGGGAACCTCATTGAAACTTTACAGAATAATGAGAGTGGATGCGGAGAGGATGTTTCCACTGGTGGGAGAGTCTAGGACCAGAGGTCACAGCCTCAGAATTAAAGGGCGCTCTTTTAGAAATTAGGTACTTCTTCAGTCAGAGGGTAGTTAATCTGCGGAACTCATTGCCACGTCTTTGGACTGTGGGAGGAAACCGGAGCACCCAGAGAAAACCCACGCAGGTCACGGGGAGAACGTGAGGGCTGTGGGGGCCAAGTCAGTGGGTATTTTTAAGGCAGAGATGGGCAAATTCTTGATTAGAACGGGTGTCAAGGGTTATGGGGAGAAGGCAGGAAAATGGGATTAGGAGGCAGAGATCAGCCATGATTGAATGGTGGAGTAGACTCGACGGGCCGAATGGCCTAATTCTGCTCCTATGACCTGTGAACTCGTGAATTTGTAACATGGTTTCCTTATGAAGATCCCTCACACTTGTATATGTTTCAAGGACACCAACTTACACATGTCCCAGCTGGTAGAGCTGTTACTTTACAACGAGATGGCAGATGAAGGTATCGTCCCACATTTGAGGTGGATCGGACTGAGCACTGTCAATGTCCAAGGCAAGCTTGGCTTCACGACCAAATGATGGACGGTGGTAATTGATGCTAGCATGTACGGTGGGCTGAATGGCCTGCATTCTGTGCTGAGGGGAGCAACGAGTCCATGAGACCAACTCCTCTCTTCCGGCTGTCGGTCCCTGGGATTTGGTCGGAGAAGTTGAGTGGACTTCTGGAACAACATTGAATTGGAGGGAATAGAGGGGGGGAGGCGGGGGTGGGGGGGGGGGGGGGGGGGGGGGGGGCGATGGCGCAGCGGTAGAGTTGCTGCCTCACAGCGCCGGAGACCCGGGTTCCATCCCGACAACCGGTGCCGCAGGTAGGTGTAGATCAAACAGGCATTGTATCAAGCAGTACGTTCTCCCCGTGACCTGCGTGGGTTTTCTCCGGGCGCTCCGGTTTCCTCCCACAGTCCAAGGACGTGCGGGGCTTGCAGGCTAATTGGCCTGGTAAATCAACCTACAAACCTGTACGTCTTTGGAGCCTTTAGAGGAGAGTTGATGGGCTGAACGGCTCCTTTCGCTTGTGAAACTGGAGCACCCGGAGAAAACCCACGCGGTCACAGGGAGAACGTACAAACTCCGTACGGACAGCAGCCGTAGTCGGGATGGAACCCGGGCCTCTGGAGTAAGCGGCTAGATACACCGAGCCACCCAGCTATGGCGGGTGCTGCCATTGACATCGTTTAGTTTGGAGATACAGCGCGGAAAGAGGCCCTTCAGCCCGCGCCGACCAGCGACCCCCGCACACTAACACTATCCCACACGCACACACACACGCACGAGCGACAAGTTACACATCCACCAAGCCAATTAACCTACGCACGCACGCCTTTGGAGCGCGGGAGGAAACCGAAGATCTCGGAGAAAACCCACGCAGGTCACGGGGGGAACGGACCGACTCCTCACAGAGAAAGCGCCCGGGTTCGGGATCGTACCCGTGGTCTCCGGCGACGTGAGGCGGCGGCAACCCCACAACCGCGCTTGGATTTAGTGTAACCCAATCAAATGGGAATCGGCGCACGAGGACAAGATTACAACGCGGTTGACATGCGCGGTTTTTTTTCCCTTCTCTTCTCCAGCTTCAGCAGAGCACTTGGGACTTTTTCCACCATTGAAATTTCCTACACGGGCTGGGCGTTTGTTGTTCTGAAACAGATGTTTTGAATACTAGTTTTAATTAACAACCCATTAGTATTCCACATTTGAAAAGGGATGTTGCTGTGAGGGATTGACTTTAATCATCTGTTTTTAATCATCCGTGTGTTGAATATGCATTTGGTGAGGGTGTTCCATCATCAGCATGCAATCCACAATTGTTACCCACACCTTACAGTGACACTTATTAATGCACACGGAAGTCAGATATCTGTGGGCTCGATTCCCACCTACACAGAAAATTAAATTCAGAGCATTGATTTATTATTTATGTTCAAAGAGATGGGAATACTGTGCAAACGTTTTCTCTCATCAGAGGTTTCGCTCCATTGTCAGATGTTAAGGTTTTGAACGTAACGACTCATTTTCCATATTTTAAAAGTTCAGGGTGGCGCAGCGGGTAGAGCTGCTGCCTCGCAGCGCCAGAGACTCCGGGCTCGCGCGGAGTTTGTACCTTCTCCCCGTCACCAAGTGGGTTTCGGGTCTGCCTGGAAAAAAGGCCGGCAGCATCATCGAGGACCCCACACCATCCTGGCCACTCACTCGTCTCCCCGCTGCCTTCAGGTAGAAGGTACAGGAGCAACATCCAGGTTCAGGAATAGACAATAGACGACAGGTGCAGGAGGAGGCCATTCGGCCCTTCGAGCCAGCACCGCCATTCAATGTGATCACGGCTGATCATCCCCAATCAGGACCCCGTTCCTGCCTTCTCCCCATATCCCCTGACTATTTTTAAGAGCCCTATCTACAGGGCTTTTCAAGAGCCGTTCCTGCCTTCTCCCCATATCCCTTGTTTCCCTTAGTCCCATGAGCTAAATCTAACTCTCTTTTGAAAGCATCCAGAGAACCCGTCTCCACCACCCTCTGAGGCAGAGAATTCCACAGACTCACCACTCTCTGTGAGAAAACGTGTTTCCTCGTCTCCGTTCTAAATGGCTTACTCCTTATTCTTAAACTGTGGCCCCTGGTTCTGGTTATGAAATAGCTTCTTCCCCATTAATAGCCCATTGCACTTTATCTGTTTACTTATGCGTATATTCATTGGTATATGGACACACTGATCTGTTCTGTATTTATGCCTACTATGTTCTGTTGTGCTGAAGCAAAGTCGGAAGTTCAATCCCGACTACGGGCGCTGTCTGTACGGAGTTTGTACGTTCCCCCCTTGACCTGCGTGGGTCTTCTCCGAGATCTTCGGTTTCCTCCCGCACTCCGAAGGCGTACAGGTTTGTAGGTTCATTGGCTTGTTTAATTGGCTTGATAAAAAATGTAAAATTGTCCAAGTTGGCGATATGGAGAGCGCTGCCCTGCCGGCTGCAAAATTCAGAAGGTTCAGAAGGATACGGGGAGAAGGCAGGAACGGGGCACTGATTGGGGACGATCAGCCATGATCGCAGTGATTGGCGGTGCTGGCTCGAAGGGCAGAATGGCCTGCTCCAGCACCTATTGTCAGTGCATGTATAATTAGCTTGTCCACAGTCATTGTATCTAGACTGGCACTGAGATACAGCGTAACGGCAAAATTAATAAGATCCAAACCTCAGCGTGCAGGATTAAAGTTTGTTGACAATAAAAATTGATAGTGTGTGGAACTGCTGTTTAGAAAAGGCAAGTTGTACTCTAATACAAGATGTTTTTATTGGATCTGTGAACTGAAGATTATGATGTGCAATAAATTACCAGGGACAATGAAACTCCAAGATGGTACATGAATTAGATTTTTTTTTTTAAAAAGCAGACAGTGGGGGAGCTGGCATGGCCGGGAAACCATAAATGGCTGGTGAGAAAACATTTCAATTATTTTTTGTAAAGTCCGAGAAACGTTGTCTGACACAGGAACCCCTTTTAGGAGAGACTGAGCTAACACAGAAACTGTCTCTGCCTCCCCCAGCTGATCTCTCCTTTGAAGGAGAGAGATTTATTCAGATGTTTTCAACCCGTTAGAGATGGCTCTTTAGAGGGAGAAAAAAAAAAGTTCTTAAATTCACAGAGAGTCCAGTTCGCGAGTTATAGGAGGGGAATTAAGGGACAGAGGTTTCGGGGTAACGTGAGGGGGAACTTCTTTACTCAGAGGGTGGTGGCTGTGTGGAATCAGCTTCCAGCAGAAGTGGTGGAGGCAGGATCGATTTTAACATTTAAGAGTAAAGTGGATAGGTATATGGACGTGAAGGGAATGGAGGGGTATGGTCTGAGTGCAGGTAGATGGGACTAGGGGAAAACAAATGGTCGGCACGGACTGGAAGGGCCGAGAGGGCCTGTTTCTGTGCTGTAATTGTTATATGGTTATATGGTTAATTAGGCCATTCGGCCCATCGAGTCCACTCCGCCATTCAATCATGGCTGATCTCTGCCTCCTAATCCCATTTTCCTGCCTCCTCCCCCCCCCCCCCACATAACCCTTGACACCCGTTCTAATCAAGAATTTGTCTATCTCTGCCTTAAAAATATCCACTGGCTTGGCCTCCACAGTGAGTTCCACAGATTAACTGCCCTCTGACTAAAGAAGTCCCTCCTCACCTCCTTTCTAAAAGAGCGCCCTTTTAATTCTGAGGCTGTGACCTCTGGTCCTGGACTCTCCCACCAGTGGAAACATCCTTTCCGAATCCACTTCCATTATTCTGTACCTTTCAAAGAGTTATGGGGTCATTCAGCAAGGAATCAGGCCCTTCGGCCCATCTTGCCCATGCTGACCAAGATGCCCCATCGATACTAGCTCCACCTGCCGCGTTCGGCCCCCCTTACCTATAAACCTTTCCTGTCCAAATGTCTTTTCAATGTTGTTTATAGAAACCTGCCTCCGGCACCTCACTCCATATACCCAACGCCCACCGTATGAATAAAATGCTCCTCAGGTTCCTACTAAATCTTTTCCCTCTCACCTTAAACCTGTGCCCACATTTGCGACATATCGCTATAAACCTTCACTTTAAACTTAGTTTCGTCTGAGAGACACGGCGCGGAAACAGGCCCTTTGGCCCACCGTCTCCGTGCTGACCGGCGATCACCCCGTACCCTCGCACTATCCTACACACGCGAGACAATTTACATTTTACAAGCCTGCACGTCTTTGGAGTGGGGAGGAAAACCGGAGCACCCGGAGAAAAACCCACACGGTCACGGGGAGTGAGGACGTATGGAGCGAAACTCCGTGCAGACAGCGCTCATAGTCAGGATCGAACCCGGGTCTCTGGCGCGGTGAGAGGGCAGCAACTCACCGCTGCGCCCACCGTGCCGTCCTAAATCGTACCAAACCTTCATTAACTTATGTAGTTGTGTGGCTGTATAGTAATTTGCATATCATTTTACGTTAATTGGAACATGTGACAATAAAAGGCCTTTGAAACCATTGAAACCTTTAACTATCTCTTGAAAACATCCAGTGAAAAGACAATAGGCGATAGACAATAGGTGCAGGAGAAGGCCATTCGGCCCTTCGGCCCTTTGAGCCAGCACCGCCATTCACTGTGATCACGGCTGATCATTCACATTCACTACTCTGTTCCTGCCTTCTCCCCATATCCCTTGACCCCGCTATCTTTAAGAGCTGTATCTAACTCTCTCTTGAAAGCATCCAGAGAACCGGCCTCCACTGCCTTCTGTGGCAGAGAATTCCGCAGATTCACAACTCTCTGGGTGAAAATGTTTTTCCTCATCTCAGTCCTAAATGGCCTTACTTGCCCCTTATTCTCAAACTGTGACCCCTGGTTCTGGACTCGCCCCCTCCCCCAACATCGGGAACATTTTTCCTGCATCTAGCATGTCCAACCCCTTAAGAATTTTAACTGTTTCTATAAGAGATCCTCTCATCTTTCTAAATTCCAGTGCCCAGTCGACCCATTCTTTATACCCACCATCTCTGTATGAATAAATTGCCCCTCAGGTTCCAACTAAATCTTTTCCCTCTCACCTTAAACCTGTGCCCACGTTTGGCCCACATGCCCTCAACATCTTTCACTTCCATCTATTTCAGAGATTTTGCAATGAATAAAATAAACAGTGCAATTGTAGACTTTTTACTGTACAGATATGATAATGGCGCCCTAATCCTGCAAACACACTTCGAATTATTTATTAGGAGAAATTATACTGAAGTGAATAAATCTGCCTGGAGACGTGTGGAAGTGCAGAAGCTGGAAGCTTGAGCAAGACACCAAGTGCTGGAGTAACTCAGCAGGTCAGGCAGCATTGGTGGAGGGAATGAATAGGCAATGCTCGGGTCAGGACCAGCCCCACATGAAAAAGTGTCCCGACCCGAAATGTCACTTATCCATAGAGTCATAGAGTGATGGAATATGGAAACAGGCCCTTAGGCCCAACTTGCCCACACCGACCATTCATGATGAGGAAAGACTGAAGAGACTAGGCTTGTATTCATTAGAGTTTAGAAGGATGAGGGGGGATCTTATAGCAACGTATAAAATTATAAAAGGACTGGACAAGCTAGATGCAGGAAAAATGTTCCCAATGTTGGGCGAGTCCAGAACCAGAGGGCCACAGTCTTAGAATAAAGGGGAGGTCATTTAAGATTGAGGTGAGAAAAAACTTTTTCACCCAGAGAGTTGTGAATGTGTGGAATTCCCTGCCACAGAGGGCAGTGGAGGCCAAGTCACTGGATGGATTTAAGAGAGAGTTAGATAGAGCTCTAGGGGAGGGGGGTGGGGGGGCACAGGACAAGAAATGGGATGGGGAGATGGGGGTGTAACTAAGATTAGGGAGTTCACTGTTCATACTGTTTGGGTGTAAGCTACCCCAAGCGGAATACGAGGCGCTGCTCCTCCATTTTGCGTGTCGGACTCACTCTGGCAATGGAGGAGGTCGAGGACAATGCGGGAAGGGGATTAATAAACTTGTTGGAGGGGGGGGGGGGGGGGGGGGGGGGGGGGGGGAATAGAAATATGAATTAACACCCAGTTAATTCATCACGACTCCAAACTACCAGCCAATTCTCATGAACATGTTGAACAGATGCTCCCACCTTGAAAAAGTAGTACTTGTGTAAACTATTTTTGATGGAAGAGAGAATTGTTATAATCTGTTGTGGTTTGCGAGGACAAAATGCATAAACAATCTGTCAAAGTATTTCAAGACAGTTGGCATCATTAAAGTAAATTGCAAAAACAATTTTTGTTTCCTCCATTATGGTTTAAAAAAAATAAATATAGAGTCAGAGGCATAGAGTCTTTCAGCGTAGAAAGAAACAGGACCCTTATGGGCCTGTCCCACTTACGTGACTTTTCAGGGTGGAGTAGGCCGAAGGAACGGGAGCTTCAGGGAACGCCGCACCAGCCTGAAAACTTCTTTTCAGTCTCTTACTTTGCCGGAGTTGCGATTGCTTTCCGGATCGTGTCTCCGGTCGCTCTGCGGCCTAACATCGCGGAGCTGGCGGCCTCGCTCGGGACTGACTTTGAGCCCCACGGCGGGGACGTGGACTTCCCATCGGAGCCTGCGATCCCTTGCCTGGGATCGACGCTCCAACCGCGGCCTGCGGGTCTCACCATCGAGGGGCTCGCAGGAGGCAGCTCCAAGCGACGCACAAGGTTTGACCCGGGGCCCGATCGCTCCGGCGCGGGGGAACTGAGGTTGTCCCCCAATGCGGGAGCTTGTTCCTACTCCTGCCATAAAGTTCCGACGATCGCCGAGCGCCCAAACGCCACGGCTACGGGAGCCAAGATCGTCCCGTCAACGCAAGGCTCGAGGCCCCCGCCTGCAGGAGGACAAAGAAGGGAAGAGATTTTTTCGCCTTCCATCGCAGTGAGGAATGTGGAGGAGTCACTGTGGTGGATGTTTAAGAGAGAGTTGGATAGAGCTCTAGGGGCTAGTGGAGTCAAGGGATATGGGGAGAAGGCAGGCACGGGTTATTGATTGGGGACGATCAGCCATGATCACAATGAATGGCGGTGCTGGCTCGAAGGGCCGAATGGCCTCCCCCTGCACATATTTCCTATGTTTCTATGTTATGTTTTGTTGCTGTTTAATGATATGACTGTATGGAAAATGAAATTCCTCGAACGTTGCAAAACATACTCGGCTAATAAAATATTATTTGTGACGATGATTATGAAATGTATAGACTTTTCTTTCGTCAATGAACAGCTCGGGGCCATCTAGCAATTAAACACACCAGACTTGTCTGAAGAAGGCCTCGACCCGAAAACTCACCCATTCCTTCTCTCCGGAGATGCTGCCTGTTACTCCAGACTTCCGTGTCTACCTTCGATTTGAGCCGGCATCTGCAATTCTTTCCTACGCAATGTAGCCAGCTCTCTGGAGGGAAAGGATGGAAAATGGTTGCGTTTCTCGCGACCCACACTGACCTCTCTGTCGTGGGCCTCCTCCATTGTCAGAGTGAGGCCTGGCGCAAATTGGAGGAACAGCACCTCATATGTATTTCGCTTGGGCAGCTTACACACCAGCGGTATGAACATTGACTTCTCTAACTTCAAGTAGTAACCCTTGCTTCCATCTCACGCTCTCATCCCCTCCCCTTCCCAGTTTCTCCCACACAGTCCGACTGTCCTCTGATTAATTTGCACCTTTTGTAAGCCTTGTTGTCACCTTCCCCCCAGCTATCAATGATCTACTCCACTACAGTTCCTTGAACACGTTGTGTCCCCTTTGCGTTGCCCCGACCCAATAGACAATAGATGCAGTATTTTCCCTCTTCCCACTTATCATACTATAGCCCACTTATACACTGCCGTTGCATTCAATGTTTTTCGATCGGGGTTACTGTCATCTGCGATGAGAGCAAAAGCTCTCCCTTGGGCTTGATCACTCTGGTTTTACTTGAAGGATGAGAGGGGATCTCATTGAAACATATAAGGTTGTTAAGGGCTTGGGACTCGCTAGAGGCAGAAAAATGTTCCGTGTTGGGGGAAGTCCAGATTTACCAGGGCCAACATTTTAAGAATAAGGGGGCCGCTCCCAACGCCCCCCATTTAGAAACGGAGACGAGGAAAACACTTTTTCTCACAGAGAGTGGCGAGCCATCTGTGGAATTCTCTGCCCCTCAGAGGGCGGTGGAGGCCGGTTCTCTGGATGCTTTCAAGGGAGAGATTCTAGATAGGGCTCTTAATTCAAATAGCGGAGTCGGGGGACCCTATGGGGAGAAGGCAGGAACCCCGGACCCCGGCGGGTATGATTGGGGGATGATCAACTGCCATGATCACATTGAATGGCGGTGCTGGCTCGAAGGGTCCGAATGGCCCCCGACTCTGCACTATTGCCTATTGTCTGTTGATCATGGCTGATCATCCCCAATCAGTACCCGTCCTGCCTTCTCCCATATCCCCTGACTCCGCTATCTTTAAGAGCACCGAATCTAGCTCTCTTCTTGAAATTGTTCAGAGAGCCGGCCCAATCTTCTCTCCAGAGATGCTGCCCGTCCGCTGAGTTGCTCCAGCATTTCTGTGTCTATCTTCAACTTTACTTGTGGGCAAGCCTTACGTCACCTCCCCCCCCCCCCCCCTTCTCCGTTGGAGAATCGCTCTGCCGGCCAGGTATCGCTTTCAATTCTAATCCATCCGGGATATGTTCGAATTTCATCATTCCCATCTGGGAAAAAAATAGAAAAAAAAAAAAATCGAAAAGCATTCTCGGCGGGTTTTTTTTTAAGATAAGCAGCAACGTGTATCAATATTTGTTTAGCATTTCCAGCCGAGCCACACGGTAGACATTCCCGCTCCGGGGAATATCTGCCAGCGTGAAAATGCAAATATTTAGCTGGTGCCGAAAAACCAACAGCATGATTAAATCTGAAGTGTGTCTGTTCGTTTGGAGTGTGTTTGCGAATTCAGCGGATGCTGGAATGGAGGTGAAATCATCACGGCTACATCAAGCGGCAAGGGAGAGAGGGGGGGAGTGAGAGGGGGGGAGAGAGGGAGCGAGAGGGGGAGAGGAGGGGGGGAGAGAGGGAGTAAGAGAGGGGGAGAGAAGGGGGGCGGAAGGCGAGGGGGGGGAGAGAGAAAGAGGGGGTGAGAGAGGGGGGGGAGAGAGAGGGGGGGGGAGAGAAGGGGATGAGGGGAGTAGAGGGGGGAGAGGTGGGGAGGGAGGGGGGGGAGTGAGCGAGGGGGGGGAGAGAGGAAGAGGGGGGAGGGGGGGAGAGGGGGGTAGAGAGGGGGTGGGGAGAGAGGGGGGGGGAGAGAGGGGGGAAGGGGGAGAGAGGGGTGGCGAGAGGGGGGGGGGGAGAGGGGGGGAGGGTGGGGAGAGAGGGGGGGGCGGGGGGGGGAGAGGGGGGAGAGAGGGGGGGGAGACGAGGGGGGTGAGAGAGAGAGGGGGGGGGGGGAGAGAGGGGGGGGGAGAGGAGAGGGGGGGGGGGGGGAGAGGGGGGGAGAGGGGGGGAGAGGGGGGGGAGGGGGGGAGGGGGGGGGTGAGAGAGGGGGGGGGAGGGGGTGAGAGAGGGGGGGAGAGGGGGGAGAGAGGGGGGGGAGAGGGGGGACGAGTGGGAGAGGGGGGGGGGGGGGAGAGCCGAGGGGGGGGGGGGGGGGGGGGAGAGGGGGGGAGAGGGGGGGGAGAGGGGGGGTGGGGGGGGGGGAGGGGGGGAGAGGGGGGGGGTAGAGGGGGGAGAGAGGGGGGGGAGAGAGAGGGGGGGGAGAGAGATGGGGGGGGAGGGCGAGAGAGGGGGGGAGAGGTAAGGGGGGGAGAGGGGGGGGGAGAGAGGGGGGGAGAGAGAGGAGAGAGGGGGAGAGAGGGGGGAGAGGAGGGGGGGAGAGAGAGGGGGAGAGAGGGGGGGAGAGGAGGGGGCAGGAGGGGGAAGAGAGGGGGGAGGGAAGAGAGGAGGGGCAGGGGAGAGGGGGGGAGAGAGGAGGAGAAGAGGGGGGGAGGGGGGAGAGAGGGGGGGAGAGCAGGGGGGAGAGAGGGGGGGGAGGGAGGGGGGAGGAGGGGAGGAGGGGGGGGAGAGGGGGGGGATGAGAGGGGGGGAGCGGGGAAGAGAGAGCGGGGCAGAGGGGGGGGAGAGATGGAGAGAGAGGACGCAGAGGGAGACAACAAGGAGGAGAGGGGGGGGGTGCAGGGGGGCAAGAGGAGTGGGGGCCAAGAAGGGGGGTACAGAGAGGGGGGTTGCCCTGATTCGAACTCAGAGATTTACGGTAATGGCCGCTCGTCGGTACTCGGGGCTCTCGTGGACATTTTCCAACATGTTGAAAAATCTTCACGAGTCTTCCCGTGCTTACCTGCCATTAGCGAGTCTTCCTGAGTACCTGCCGTTAGCGCTAAGAGACGTCCCCGAGCTCCGACGTACCCGCTACGTTCATTCTCCGTGCTTACCCCGAGTTTGATTTTTTTTTAAACTTGGGAGAGCTCTTGGAATGAACTCGTACGAGAGGGCTATTACTCTCTCTAGAAAACATCCAGATGAATTGGCCTCCACTGCCTTCTGTGGCAGAGAATTCCACAGTCGCAACTCTCTGGTGAAAAGGTAAGCAGGAACGGGGTTTGTCATTGTCACATGACATCGGAGATTATAGCAATAGACAATAGGTGCAGGAGGAGGCCATTCGGCCCTTCGAGCCAGCACCGCCATTCAATGCGATCATGGCTGATCATCCCCAATCAGTACCCCGTTCCTGCCTTCTCCCCATAACCCCTGATTCCGTTAGCCCTAAGAGCTCGATCTAAAACCCCTGTCCCACGGTACGAGTTCATTCCAAGAGCTCTCCCGAGTTTGCCCTGATTCAAACTCAGAGATTTACGGTAATGACAGTACCCGTCCCTGCCTTCTCCCCATATCCCCTGACTCCACTATCTTTAAGACCTTTAGCAATGGAGCGGACTGATAAAATGGTGAATCAGACTTCAGTTTATGGTTTGTGCAGCTATAAAGATTTTAGCACTCCACAAGCTCAGAAATATACCTATTACAGTATATCTTTCCAAAAAAATAAACTCTGGGTACTTATAATATTCTTCATTACTGTGTCTAATTAAACTGATTTAATACACAAACTTGTTCAGCAATTAGCCGTTACTGAGGGAGGCGGTAAATAGTTCAACAGCGCACAGTAAAAGCACACTGGCGTCGCCTTTCACTGGAGAACTTGCCTTTCATCCAAATCAAAAAAAATACGCTCTCAAAAACCATCGAGTTTAGTCAGAAACATGTTTACTCTGTCCACGCAGACAACAGAGCAGATGCGGGGAGGGCGTCCACTCACGGCTGATCTCTGCCTCCTAATCCCATTTCCAAGCCTTCTCCCCACAGCCCTCGACTCCCGTTCTAATGGATAGTTTGCCTAACTCCGCCAATGGGTTCCACAGACTCACCACCCTCTGACTAAAGAAATCCTTCCTAAAAGAACATTCTTTAAATCTGGGGTTATGACCACTAGTCCCAGACTCTCCCACTAGAGGAATCATCCTCTCCTCTTATGAGACAACTGAACTGTCCTAGTAACATCTATCTCATGGGAGACCCTCGGACTTTCTTTAATCAGACTTTAACTTGCATTATATGTTATTCTCTGTACCCTGTACGTGTTCGCTGAGTACGGCTCGAGTCCTTTCGCTGACTCGATAGTACGCAACAAAAGCTTTTCGCTTTAGCTCGGTACACCTGACCAGTAAGCAGCTAAACAAATATAATTTTCATTCAGCCATCGAGGAATTTGTTTCGCCTCTTCACTCCTCTCATCTGAAACACACTTTACATCCCATCACTTTTTTGATCCATCCTGCGAATATCTGCCATTTCCCCCCCCCCCCCCCTTCTCTCTGCTTCCTCTGGGATTTGGCGGGGGGGCTATTTGCCAATTTAATGTGTGAAGCAACCTGTCACGTTGGTTGTGGCGTCGACATGGAATTGAGTTTTAGCAAACAGAGAGTGAGAAAACATTTCTGCTGGCAACCCATCCAGGGGGCGTTATGTTTCATCGTTCTGTGGGTCTGGCCAAATCCAGCTGGCTTAATTATGCTGAGATACGAGGAACAGCATGGGGGGGGGGGGGGGGGGGGGGGCACGGTGGCGCAGCGGTAGAGTTGCTGCCTCACAGCGCCAGAGACCCGGGTTCCATCCTGACCACGGGTGCTGTCTGTACGGAGTTTGTACGTTCTCCCCCCGTGACCCGCGGGGGTTTTCTCTGAGATCTTCAGTTTCCTCTCACATTCCAAAGACGTGCAGGTTTGAAGGTTAACTGGCTCAGCATAAAATGCTAAATTGTCCTGAGTGTGTGTCGGGCAGTGTTAATGTGCGGGGATCGCTGGAAGCCAAGGACTCGGTGGGCCGAAGGGCCTGTTTCCGCTCTGTATCTCAATGGACAATAGGTGCAGGAGGAGGCCATTCGGCCCTTCGATCCAGCACCGCCACTCAATGCGATCACGGCTGACCATCCCCAATCAGTACCCCGTTCCTGCCTTCTCCCCATATGGTATGTTGGCATTCATAGCAAAAGGATTTGAGTACAAGAGCAGGGAGGTTCTACTGCAGTTGTACAGGGTCTTGGTGAGGCCACACCTGGAGTATTGCGTACAGTTTTGGTCTCCTAACCTGAGGAAAGACATTCTTGCCATAGAGGGAGTACAGAGAAGGTTCACCAGACTGATTCCTGGGATGGCACGACTTCCATATGGAGAAAGACTGGATAGACTCGGCTTGTACTCGCTGGAATTAGAAGATTGAGGCTGATCTCATAGAGACTTACAAAAAATTCTTAAGGGTTGATTTGACAGGCTAGATGCAGGAAGATTTGTTCCCGAAGTTGGGGCAAGTCCAGGACAAGGGGTCACAGTTTAAGGCTAAGGGGGAGTCTTTAGGAGGACCGTAGATGAGAAAAAAAATCGTTTTTTCACACAGAGAGTGGTGAATCTGTGGAATTCTCTGCCACAGAAGGTAGTTGAGGCCAGTTCGTTGGCCATATTTAAGAGGGAGTTGGATGTGGCCCTTGTGGCTGAAGGGATCAGGGGGTATGGAGAGAAGGCAGGTACAGGATACTGAGTTGGATAATCAGCCATGATCATATTGAATGGCGGTGCAGGCTCGAAGGGCCGAATGGCCTGCTCCTGCACCTAATTTCTATGTTTCTATGTTCCTATATCCCCTGACACCGCTACAGTTTGAGAATAATCTTTAAGAGCCCTATCTAACTCTCTCGTGAAAGCATCCAGAGAATTGGCCTCCACTGCCTTCTGAGGCAGAGAAATCCACAGACTCACAACTCTCTGGGTGAAAAAGTTCCTCCGCATCTCCACTCTAAATGGCCGACCCCTGATTGTAATGGCTGTTACATTGTACTCATTACAACGTGAAGGTGTAAGAATGAAGAATTCCCCCCTCGTACATCGGAGTCACCCTGGATCGCACCCTCACCTGTCGTGAACACCGGAAGAGGGAGGCCGATAAACTGAAAGCTAGGGTCAACATCATCAGGAAACTCGCAGGCCGTTTCAAAATCCGGCGGCGACGAAAAAATGGACACTTGAAAAAACACCGCGCGTCAACACGTCACCACGCCGTGTCCCACCACTGCCGCATACGTCACCACGCCGTGTCCCACCACGTATTTTTTTGGTGAACTGATACGTCAGTCAATGATGCCGGTAGTCTCTGAAAAAAATTCGCCAAGTGGGACAGGCCCTTAACTCTGCAATGCGAGTCATCACAGGGACTCTTGAGCCAACACCTTCGCAGTGGCTCCCTGTCCTCTCTCGTATCGCCCCCTCCCGGAATACGCGGAAGGGAGAGGATGTTGACAGATTGGCGCACCATCGAGGCTAACCCCTGTCCTTCCCATCCACGCCGACTTGAACAATCTGCCCAACATGCGCCTGGAGTCCCGCAAACCCTTCTGGTCTTCCGTTAAATCCCCGGAAGACTTTGACTCCAAGACTGAGTGGCGGCAGAGCCTGGAAAGATGCCAACGCCAAACAACGGAGAGGCCATCGCGGACCCCCACAGCGAAACCACCGGGTTTTGACCTCGTCGCTAACCCCGAACAGGAATTCGCACCCTCATGTGTAAGAACAGCCATCTCCTGCTTCAGTGGGGGGGGGGTGACAGACAGCACTGCTTGCAACTTGCGGACATCCAGACCAGACCGTCCCACACATGAGTGAATGGGCTGCCCACTGAGGCTTTTCCCCCACAAGCCATCCACCCAGTAACTGATGCTTGTCTGGCCTGGATGTCTACCCTTGAAACTAGGGGTAGACATCTTTAGGCAAGACAGTAAAGTACGTTATTGGCCAAGTATTCACATACAAGGAATTTGACTTGGTGTGCTACGCCACAAGTAACCGCATGACATACAGTGACAGTTACGAATGACTCAGAAAAACTAATCATTCAATAATAATAAAAACATGAAATGATAAAACACATTGATCAAGCATGTGAAAACCAACACAATACAGATCAAAGGGAGGTGCCGATTTTTGGCTCTGTTGCAGCAGAGCACACGACTGGTGGGTCTCAAAGTAAAAGCTTGTTTTTATGTCGGCTGTCGGCAGCTTTGACAGTCGGAGTCGCCTTACAGAGGGAGTGATTCAAAGAGTATTGTGGCCAGGGTGAGGTGGGGTCAGAGATGATCTTGGCCCCGCTCGATACCTGGCCCTTGCAGTGTACCAGTTCATTCAATGGAGGGAAGGTTTGCAGCCAAATATACCTTCCTTCAATTGAAGATACAACTGTAACATTCATTAAAATGTAACAACAATTAGAACGTGAACAACCATTAAATGGAACAAAATACGATGTAACATAGAAATAATAGAAAAATAGGTGCAGGAGCAGGGCCATTTGGCCCTTCGAGCTGCCCGCCATTCAATATGATCATGGCGCTGTCCTTCCAGGCTCAGTATCCTTTAACTGCCTCTCTCCGTTACCCCCTGATCCCTTTAGCCACAAGGGCCTCATAACCATATAACCATATAACAATTACAGCACGGAAACAGGCCCCTCTCGGCCTGCAGTCCGTGCGACCATTTGTTTCTTCCTCAGTCCACATCTTACCTGCATCAGGACCATACCCCTCATTCCCTTCATGTCCATATTACATATCCAATTTACTCTTAAATGTTATAATCGACTCCTGCCTCCCACTTCTGCTGGAAGCTGATTACTCAGCCCACCACCCTCTGAGTATTGAAGTTCCCTCACGTTACCCGAAACCTCTGTCCCTTAATTCTCATGTCGATGCCCTCTTGTTTGAATCTTTCCCTACCTCAATGGAAAAACGTATCCACGTCAACTCTGTCTATCCTTTCATCATTTTATAAGATCTCAATCAAGTCCCCCTTAATCCTTCTGCGTCAAAGAATAAAGACCTAAACTTGTTCAAACCTTGCTCTGTAACATCTAACTCCCTCTTAAATTATAGCCAATGAACTGGCATCAATACCTTATGGTGGAGGCTGATCGGTTCACAGACTCACCACTCTCTGTGTGAAAAATGTTTTCCTCATCTCGGTCCAAAAAGAACTTCCCCCTTATCCTTAGACTGTGACCCCTTGTCCTGGACTTCCCCAACATCGGGAGCAATCTTCCTGCATCTAGCCTGTCCAACCCCTTAAGAATGTTGTAAGTCTCTCTAAGATCTCCCCCCTCAATCTTCTAAATTCTAGCGAGTACAAGCCGAGTCTATCCAGTCTTTCTTCATATGGAAGTCCTGACATTCCAGGAATCAGTCTGGTGAACCTTCTCTGTACTCCCTCTATGGCAAGAATGTCTTTCCTCAGATTAGGAGACCAAAACTGTACGCAATACTCCAGGTGTGGCCTCACCAAGACCCTGTACAACGGCAGTAGAACCTCCCTGCTCTTGTACTCAAATCCTTTTGCTATGAATGCCAACATACCATTTGCTTTCTTCACAGCCTGCTGCACCTGCATGCCTACTTTCAATGATTGGTGTACCATGACACCCAGGTCTCGTTGCATCTCCCCTTTTCCTAATCGGCTATGTAACAATAATGAGAGTGAAACGACGATTACAATGTAACATTCTACAGTGACATTCATTACAGAGTAACATTCACTACAGAGTAACATTCATTAGTGCAACATTACAGAGTGCCACTGAAAAACAGGTGGCGACGGTTCTCTTACCTTTGGCAGTGTTGACACGGATGGATACGTGGACGGGAGACTGTGGGAGCAGTCTGCGGGATAAGTAAACTTTGCCGGAGTCCCGCTCCACTCGCACCGGCGAGTCCGGCGGGGAGACCACCTGGAACCAGCGTCCGGGGCCGGGGTCGGGCAGGGTGTAGATGATGCTGCCCACCTCGCTGTCCGGGGCCACGGTGACCGTGTGAGCCTCTGCGAGAGGCTGCGGTGCCGAGCGGGCAGCCCTGCCGGCGCTCTCGCCCTCGCCTCTCCCGGCCACGGGGCCGGAGTGGGGTCGTCCTGTCCCCTCCGCGCCCTGGACGCCCCGCAGCCGCGCCAGCGAGACGACAGGCGCGACAGGTTGCGGGGGCTCCGGGCGGATCGTCCCGCGGTCCTGCGGCTGTGGCCAGCCCGCCCCGGCCGCCTCGTCCCCCTCCCGGTCCGGAGCCCAGCCCGGCCTCGCCCTACACCACCCGCCCCCTCCTCCCCGCTCCCAGGCGGCCAGTGTCCGTAGGGAGCCGCCGGGGAGCCGGACACCCCCCCGGCCACGGCCAGGACGAGCCAGAGACGGGGAAGCGGCCAGGGGGACGGAGCCCGGCCACGGGAGCTGGAGCCGGGCGAGAGGCGCATCTCCGCCGGGAGAGGAGAGGAGAGGAGAGGAGAGAAGAGGAGAGGAGAGAAGAGGTGAGGAGAAAGAGGGGTGGGGGGAGGAGGAGAGAAGAGGAGCGGAGAGGAGGAGAAATGAGGATGAGAAGAGGCGTGGAGATACAAAAACTGGGAGAGAAAGAGGAGCGGAGAGGAAGAGGAGCGGATGCTTCGTGCGATACGGAGTCGAGGAGGACCTTAACCCTATCAGAGGAGCGGAGAGAGCGGAGAGAAGAGAGCTCGAAGAAGAGAGAGGGGCGGATGAGGGTCAGAGGAGAGGAGAGGCAAGAGGAGGCGAGGAGCGGAGAGGTGCATAAGAGCGAAGACAGTGCGAGCGAGAGGAGAAGAGAGGAGACGTTTTGAAGAGGAGTACATAAGAGTTGGCGAGGAGCGGACGAGGAGCGAGAGAGAGGAGAGGAGCGGAGACCGGAGCGGAGCTTAGGAGAGGAGAGTCGTGTATCGAAGGAGTTAAAAAAAACGCGGGGTAGAGGAGAGACCCAGAGGCGGATGAAAAAAAAAAAAAAAAAACTCCGCTGGAAATTCAGCTTCGGCTTCAGTTGTTGTCGAGGAGGGGCTGGAAAAAAAGCCAACTTGCAATGAATTGTCCGCCAGCCTCAGAGACGCTCAAAATACCTGTGGGTCGTCTGGTGGGAGAACTGATGGATATATATATATATATATATATATATTTTTTTTTTTTAACAAACTCCTGTCTTCAGTTTTTAAAAAAAAATAAAGCTTCCGATTCTCCAGTCTTGCAGGGAAAAGCAACGAGTTGTGTGTGAGTTGTGTGTGTGTGTGTGTGTGTGAGTGTGTGTGTGGCCAATTCTCGCAACTCCAGCCCTCTCTGTCCCCACTTTCCCATCGCGGGGCGGCTCCACCTTTCGCAAAGGGGTTCGCGACCAATCTGCTCCACTCGAGAGCCGTTTCCGCCCACCCTGTTGAAGCCTCGCCGACCACGGGCGTTTATGTAGAATAATAAACCGTGCCCTGGAGGAAGCTGGAAGACAAGACGCACGCGATTGCCGGGAAGCAGGGACAGGGCCTGTCCCACTTGCGCGACCTTGACGGGCGGCCGCCGGCAACCCCGCGGTGGGCGTGCCGGGATTTTCGGCACGTCGGCCGACCCTGCGGAGACCTCTCACGACCAGATGGGGACCCCCCCCCCACGACCGCGACAGACAGGTCTCCGAAAGAGTCGTGGCGTCTTTCTGGGTCGCCGGCAGTCGCCTGCAAAGGTCGCGTAAGTGGGACAGGCCCTTAACTCTTCTGCCTCAGATGGAGGGATGGCGGGACTGTCATACGCTGAGAGAACGGAGCAGCTGGGCTTGTACACTCTGGAGTTTAGAAGGATGAGGGGCGGGATCTCATTGAAACATATAAGGTTGTTAAGGGTTTGGACAGGCTAGAGGCAGGAAACATGTTCCCGATGTTGGGGGAGTCCAGAAGCAGGGGCCACTGTTTAAGAATAAGGGGTAAGCCATTTCGAACTGAGATGTGGAAACACCTTTTCACACAGAGAGTGGTGAGTCTGTGGAATTCTCTGCCTCAGAGGGCGGTGGAGGCCGGTTCTCTGGATGCTTTCAAGGGAGAGCTAGATAGGGCTCTTAAAGATAGCGGAGTCAGGGGATATGGGGACGGGGTACTGATTGGGGACGATCAGCCAAGATCACATTGAATGGCGGTGCTGGCTCAAAGGGCCGAATGGCCTACTCCTGCACCTATTGTCTATTGTCTATTAACTCAGTGGGGACTGGAGGAAAAATCCTGAGTGGCTGATGTTTTAGAGTCGAGACCCTTCTTCAGGCTGAGAGTCATTGGAAAGAATGAACCAATAAATGTTTAATATTTAAGAAAGAACTGCAGATGCTGGAAAAATCGAAGGTAGACAAAAATGCTGGAGAAACTCAGCGGGTGAGGCAGGGTCTATGGAGCGAAGGAATGGGTGACGTTTGGGGTCCAGACCCTTCTTCAGACTGAATAAATAAATACGTTTGAAGAGTTCAAGAGAGTTTATTGTCGTGTGTCCCTGATAGGACAATGAAATTCTTCCTTTGCTTCAGCACACCAGAACATAGTAGGCATGAATACAGAACAGATCAGTGTGTCCATATACCATTGTATAAATATATACACACATGAATAAATAAACTGATAAAGTGCAAATAAACAGATTATGGGCTGTTAATGTTCAGAGTTTATTGACAAAGTATTTACACATACAAGGAATTTGCCTTGGTGCTCCGCTCGCAAGAGATATAGACGGTGGTATTAAGATATACAGAACAAATTAATGAAAGATATGCAAACAGTTCCCTTTCCCCCAACTCTTAAGTCTGAAGAAGGGTCTCGACCCGAAACGTCACCCATTCCTTCTCTCCAGAGAGGCTGCCCGTCCCGCTGAGTTACTCCAGCTTTTTGCGTCTATCTTCCGTTTAAAAGCCGCGCGGTTTTGCCCTGGACCAGGGCGAGAACAGCTTCACCGGGCACTGTGCTGGACACAGAGTGCTGGCGTATCCCAGCGGGGCAGGCAGCATCGCTGGAGGACAAAGTCGGATGCCCTTGGTTATCAGTGCCGGCTCTGATTTGTTCTGGACCCTTTCAGGCGACTGAACCGTCCCACCGCAACCAGAGAGCAGTGCGAACTACCATCGACCGCATCGGTGACCCTCGGACTATCCTTGAATGGACGTTGCTGGCTTTACTTTGCACGAAACGCTATTCCCTTCTCATGTATCTGTACACCGTAGGCTGTGGAGGTCAAGTCAGTGGATATTTTTAACACAGAGATTGATAGATTCGCGATTAGTGCGGGTGTCGGAGGTTATAGGGTGGTTGCACGTAAGGTCAGAAGGTCAAAGGGCGTGACGCACAGAGTAGCTCAATCCTTCTGGAGTACAAGGCAGCTTCCGGTACTCACTAGTAACGCACAAAACACGTGCGTTCTTACCCGTTAAAAAAACGGCAAAATGGTCCATTTTTTGGTCTGGTAGGTAATTGGTGCGAGGGAGGGTTGTCAGACAGATGGTTGGGACAAAGGCCAGACACACACCCCACCCCTCCTTCTCCCCAGACTCAGGATCGACCTCGGGTCTCTGGCGCTGTAAGGCAGCAACTCTACCGCTGCGCCACTGGTTCACCCTTTTGCGATGGGGTAGCATCAGAAAATAGATCTGCTCGAGTATCGATATTAAAATTTCCCTTTGGTATTTTGATCATACAAATGTCTGATAGTTCACATTAGAGAAATAATAGAAAAATACAGCGTGTAACAAGGTTCTATAAGTGGCGCGGTGGCGTAGCGGTGGAATTGCTGCCTTACAACGCCTTCAGCGCCAGAGACCCGGGTTCGATCCCGTCTACGGACAGAGCTTGTACCTTCTCCCCGGGACCTGCGTGGGTTTTTCTCCGAGATCTTCGGTTTCCTCCCACACTCCAAAGACGTACAGATTTGTAGGTTAATTGGCTTGGTACAAATTGTCTCCAGTGTATAGGGTGGTGTTAGGGTGGTGCGGGGATCGCTGGTCGGTGGTCGGCAGGGACCCGGTGGGCCGAAGGGCCTGTTTCCGCGCTCTGGCTCGAAACTAAACAAGAGAGGTTTGTTTCCCTTCATAAAATTATGTCTGACACTTCAACTAGAATTGTGAGTAATCCAAAATCTTGAAGATTTCCACCACTAAATTCAACAATATGGGCTTTTTCTCTCAGAATTATCAATGCTTTTTCTTTAAAAAATATAAATTAGAATTCTCCAATCAGCATTATATACGCAACATAAAAGAACGTTCAACTCAATTCATGTATGGCATTCTTTAAATGTTCACTCCAGTCCAACCAAGCACAGAAATGCTAAAATGCTGTTCATTCGAGCTGTGTTATGGTTTATTTTAGAAACATAGAAAATAGGTGCAGGAGGAGGCCATTCGGCCCTTCGAGCCAGCACCGCCATTCATTGTGATCATGGCTGATCGTCCCCTATCAATAACCCGTGCTTGCCTTCTCCCCATATCCCTTGACTCCACTAGCCCCAAGACCTAGAGCTCTATCTAACTCTCTCTTAAATCCATCCAGTGACTTGGCCTCCACTGCCCTCTGTGGCAGGGAATTCCATAAATTCACAACTCTCTGGGTGAAAACGTTTTTTCTCACCTCAATCTTAAATGACCTCCCCTTTAATCTAAGACTGTAGCCCCTGTTCTCACCTCATTCATAAATAACTGCCTCTCCTTTATCCTAGGACTGTGGCCCCTGTTTTGGCATGGGTTAAGCAAATAGAATGTTGTCATGGGTTTAGTTTGGTTTAGTTTATTATAGTCACGTGTACTGAGGCACAGTGAATAGCTGTTCACAAACTACATTTTTACAAACTTAACAATTAAGGGTAAGCCAGTTAGAACGGAGATGAGGAAAAACTTTTTCACACAGAGTTGCGAGTCTGCGGAATTCTCTGCCTCAGAAGGCGGTGGAGGCCAATTCTCTGGAGGCTTTCAAGAGCGAGCTAGATAGGGCTCTTAAAACTAGCAGAGTCAAGGGATATGGTTGAGGAGGCAGGGACGGGGCACTGATTGTGGATGATCAGCCATGATCACAGTGAATGGCGGTGTTGGCTCAAAGGGCTGAATCGACTACTGCAAGCCAATTAACCTATAAACCTGCACGTCTTTGGAGTGTGGGAGGAAACCGAAGATCTCAGTGAAAACCCAGGCAGTCACGGGGAGAGCGCACAAACTCCGTACAGACAGCGCCCGTAGTCAGGCTCGAACCATGGTCTCCGACGCTGCGAGGCAGCAAATCTACCGCTGCGCCACCGTGCCGCCCATTTACGTTTTTTCCCTTTTCCCTTTTTGTTAAAAAGACATCCGACTCATCATGCTCACATCTTTCAGGGGAGAAATGAAACAAATGGGGACTTCCTGACTGTAAAAGAGGAGATTGACTACAGGTGAAAGAAAGTGGTGCATCAAGTATGATAACCCTATAATTCATAGCAATAGACGTATTTGGAAACAAATAGTTAAGACCCTACATATGGATAATTTGTCACTTTGTTTGCCAATTATGAATAATCCCTTGTTTAGGCCCTCTGTATTGGACAAGGGGTTTAGACACTGGAATGATTTAGGAATTAAAAGGATTGAACACCTTTACAAGAAAGGAAAATTTCTTTCATTTCAAGAGTTACAGGATATCTATGGATTGCAGCCAAATAACATATTTAGGTATTTACAAATTAGAAACTATATTAAGTCATATACGCAATACTATAAAAATAGAAAACCAGGATTATTAGATGAATTGTTTAATAAACACCCAAATACAGAAAAATTAATAGCGTATATATATAATACTATTTTGGATAGGGAAATCCCAACTTCGGAAATATATCGACAAACATGGGAAAATGAAATAGGTTTATAACGAAGGAAACTTGGAAAGAAAGCCTACAACGTATACATCGTTGCTCATTAAATGCTAGACATATATTGATACAATTTAAGGTATTACACAGATTACATTATTCAAAAACGAAATTAAATAGAATTTATCCTAACATTTCTTCTATTTGTGATAAATGTCAGAACTTGGAAGCTAACTTAACGCATAGTTTTGTAACTATAAAACTCATCTATTATTGGACAGAAATCTTTAGAGTTATCTCTGAAGTTCTCAAAATTAAACTGGACCCAGATCCAAAATTAACAATATTAGGAGTTCCGGATTCAAATCTAATATTAACAGTAAACCAAAGAAATCTCTTGGATTACTGTTTGATAACAGGGAAAAAATTAATATTGAAATTTTGGAAGGGAAACATTATCCCCCACAATTAAAATGTGGACAGTGGAAATGTTGGAGACGTTGCATTTGGAAAGAATCAGGTTTGTCCTAATGGACAAATACGAACTCTTTGAACAGATATGGTCTCCATATACAGAATATTTGAAGGGGTAGCTGTTCTTGGCATCACAACTCAATGGGTACCCGGCAGGATTAGATGAAAATAACTCTTTTTTTTTTTGGATTTGTATGCATGTCTCTATTCATATCGTTATTTGAAATTGTGTTATTCACTATTAAGATGAATAATATATACTATAATCTTTTTTTTTCCTTCTCTTTTTTTTCTCTTCTCTTTCTCTCCCTACATAATCAAAATTATTATTTAATCACCATTCTAATTGATTAAAATCTATTCTTTTCTTTCTAAAAAAATACTTTCTACTTTCTAAAAAATAGAAGTTTATAAGAATTATTTGTAACATCCGTATACGTATTGAAATAAGTTGGTTGTGTATTTGAATAGTTGTTATACCGCTGTTCTAATAAAAATATTATTTTAAAAAAAAGTAAGTGGTGCATCTATTAAATGCCAAGGATAAATGCCAAGGATAAATCAGTCAAACAGATACCACATGTAGCAATGGAACTCCGTGCAATGGAAAATTTACCCCCTTAGTTCAGTTTAGTTCATTGTCACGTGTACCGAGGTACGATGAAAATGTTTGTTGCGTGCTATCCAGTCAGCGGAAAGACAATCCACGATGACAATCGAGCCGTTTACTGTGTGTAGATGCATGATGAGGGGATAATGTTTAGTGCAAGGTAGAGCCGGAAAGTAATTACTGTTGCAGAAGGAGTATAGATTTAAGAGTGTGGAGCGATTGTAAATAAGCGGTTGTCGATCTGCTTCTGTGGCTAGCGCGCAAATAGTCGCCTGGGTTGGGCAGCGACTGTTATTTAAAACCAACCCCGGCACGTATTTGTTTTCTGTATCGGTGCCGGATTAGAGAAAATACTCAAGTGTACGGACGTTGATTGAGTACTATACTGTATTAGATACACCGAGTACTGCAAATATACATTGATGTCTAAAGTTATATCTATAGGACAGACCTCTAGTTAGTAACAGGACTGAACATTGTCAATAGGTTTCAGGACAACACAACACTTCCTCTTCCACCAGGGGGCGCTGGGGCGATGGCTGCCCTGCCGGCAGGCTGTTCGTTTTTTCATTCTTTTTGCTCTTTTTTAGTGTGTTTAAAAGTTTGTTTTAACGTTCTTCGGTTTGTTTTATCTGGGGGGAGGGGGGAGGGGACCGGGGGAAACATTTTTTCAAGATCTTTACCTTCCCGGAGATGTGAGTAATTTTCGGATCACATTCTCCGGCCTTCCATTGAGGGAGCTGGAAGCCTCCTCGGACTGTCGTGAGCCGCACTGCGGGGCGCAGACTTAACGTCGGAGCGGATCCCTTGCCTGGGATCGCTCCCACCGCGGCCTGCGGACTTACCATCAAGGGCTCGCGGTCTCGGGAGAGGCTGAGTCGGGAGCTCCAACCGTCGCGGGAGGTTCGACCAGCGAGGTTCGATCGCCCGGCGCGGGGGAGCAGATCTCCTCGACATGGAGGGTCCAAACGCCGCCGGCTACGGGAGTCAAGCTCGTCCCGTCAACGGGGGCTCGAGGCCCACGACCGAGGAAGAACACGGAAGGACTTGAACTTTATTTTGCCTTCCATCACAGTGAGGAATGTGTAGGAGTCACTGTGGTGGATGTTCATGTTAAAATGTGTTTTTGAAGTGATCTGTTGCTTTTAATTGTATGACTGACCTGGCCAATGAAATTCCTCGTATGTTGCAAAACATACCTGGTGAATAAAGTGTGATTCTGATTCTGAATGGCATTGAAGCAGTATCCCCAAAGCATAGATTTACTCATTCCCTTTCGAGTGCAAACATGTAATTCTAGCATCTAACGGAAAGGAATTTGCCCTCCATTGTCGGTGATAATTGCAGCTGCAAGTATTGACCACTGGTCAGCCGTGTATTTGAGCAGCAAGTTCCATTGACTTAGATGGAATTAACCATTTACGAATGGGCACCGATTCCCACATACATTCAACATCCACAAATAAAAGTCAGTTTCTTTCCCATTTTGTACCACCAGAAGGCGCCAACAGCAAAGAGTAAGACACAAAGGGCGGTCACGGTGGCGCAGCGGTAGAGTTGCTGCCTTACAGCGAATGCAGCGCCGGAGACCCGGGTTCGATCCCGACTACGGGCGCTGTCTGCACGGAGTTTGTACGTCCTCCCCGTGACCTGCGTGGGTTTTCTATGAGATCTTCAGTTTCCGCCCACACTCCAAAGACGTACAGGTTTGTAGGTTAACGGACTTGGTGAATGTAAAAAAAAATAAAAAAAATTGTCCCTAGTGGGTGTAGGATAGTGTTAATGTGCGGGGGTCGCTTTTCGGCACGGACCCGGTGGGCCGAAGGGCCTGTTTCCGCGCTGTATCTCTAAACTAAACCAAACTAAAAGGCTAGAGTAACTCAGTGGGTCAGGCAGCATCTCTGGAGAGAAGGAATAGATGACGTTTCGGGTCGAGACCCTTCTTTAGACTGAGAGTCAGAGGAAAATAGGCTGTGGGCCGAGCTTCAAAAATGTGTCTGGAAATCAACTTTGGTGACCCACGTCTCAGAAATACATGAAATTTGGCACAGATTGGATGAAATATAATTGATGGAAGTCATAACTTGTCTGTGCCAAAAGTTGCACTTTAATTAATTAAACTAATTAGAAAATTAGATCGAAAATGTAAACGCCATCTAGTGTCCAATGCCCATGTTACTCCATGGGGAGCCTATTTCCGTGTTGCAGTCTATTTAAACCATATATTATACTATAGATGGACTAGAGATATATATATATATAAATATATATATATATATATATATATAATATATATATATATCTTGTGACTATGACTGTAATCACATATAATTATGTATAATTATATTATATAAAAATAATATAATGAATATAATTGTGAGTGTGTATTTTGAATGAGACTGCCGCAGACTCCTGAACCAGCCTAATTAATGGGTGAGGACAGTTCCTCTGGGTTCCCCCGTTTACTGAACCCCACTGACTGCCAGTGTGCAGAGTGGGGGTCACGGCCATAGTGGGACTGGGGCAGTGCCAGGCTGGGGGAAGGCTAAGGCAGGAAAATGCCTTAACCCTAACTGGCCCCCCCTTCCAGAGCTGCCCACGGCTGGAGCCGGAGCCGCTTTGGGACCGGCTGCGGGCTCCGTACGTGTGGCCCCGCAGCGCGTCCACCTCGGCCAGCGTGCCCTTCTGGATCACCGTGGTGATGATGGTGGGGAGCAGCACTGCCCTGCCCGCCGCCCGGGCTGCCATCAGCACCCCCAGAGCGCCGGCTCCGTCAGTCCGCCCCGCTCGCTGCAACACCGGCCTACCGACAGCCCGACCGCTCGCAGCACCCGCCGGTGGCCCGGCCCAATGCTCACCACCCACCGGCGGACCGACAGCCCGACCGATCCTCCACAGCATCCATCGGCCTACCGACAAGCCCGACCGACAGACCAACCGACTGGCCGACCGACTGACCTTAACCCTAACCCTAGCTCTACATTTGTTATTTATTTTTATTTAACAGTTCACATCATAACTTTATAAAGATAAATCAATTGAAAAACAAAATGGTCAGCAAGGTGAGCATTACCTTTATTCCTTGGAAACCTTGCTATTGTTTTGATGTCATGAGGAGGCGGCCATGATCCCAGGGTCCTCGCTGCCTAGCGACCATAAAACAAAGCGCGGGGTTGGTCAATTTGCGTCCGATTGGACAATTACTACTCGGAAAATTGGAAGTTTTCCCTCATATTTTAAAAAAATGTGCCGGTTTTGGTCTTGGCGAGTTTCAGGTATGATTTATGTAATATTTGTACACAATATGTTAAAAATTCAGGTAGTTCCGCGAGTTGGGTCACAAACTTGAACGAAAAAGCCCCTTGGCCCACAGACTAAAAGGGAAACGGGGAGATGCAGACAGTGATGCAGAGAGGCACAGAACAAATGAATGAAAGATGTGCAGAAAAAGTAACGATGATAAAGGAAACAGGCCATTGATAGCGTGGTGAGAACGCATACAATTTGACTCAACAAGACGGTTTTTGAAGCTGGTATGACTTGGATTGGGGAGGGGGGATAGAGAGAGGGAATGCAACAGTTACTTGAAGTTATAGAAATAATGATCAAAAATATATACATAAGAACATTATTCAACTGAAGCCAGATAAAAAGATAATATATTTTATAATTGGGTTAATCAACTGTTACCTGTTAACTTTTTTTTTCATGTTACCACTGTACCACATAGCCACGCGTTCTTGTTTGATCAGGACTTGAAACAAATTGCAAATATTTTTTTCAAAGACATTTGTTTGACAGGATCCGGAAATTCCATCAACACAAAGGTTGATCAGAACAAAGTTAAAATAAATCACAGTGTAAATAACTTCTCATGAAAATGCCTCAAAAAGGTACAGCTTTGGTCTTTGTATAAGTAGTCTGAGAGCAATCTGCGTATTATGCTTAGACACACCAGATTGTTATGGATTCTCTTGGGTATGGTATAAATTATCTCGGGTCTTGGTTTCACATTGTATGTTGAATATTGCCATTTTTGTGCCATATATTTTTCTAGTTTAGAGTCAGAAACATAGAAACATAGAAATTAGGTGCAGGAGCAGGCCATTCGGCCCTTCGAGCCTGCACCGCCATTCAATATGATCATGGCTGATCATCCAACTCAGTATCCTGTACCTGCCTTCTCTCCATACCCCCTGATCCCTTCAGCCACAAGGGCCACATCCAACTCCCTCTTAAATATGGCCAACGAACTGGCCTCAACTACCTTCTGTGGCAGAGAATTCCACAGATTCACCACTCTCTGTGTGAAAAACGATTTTCTCATCTCGGTCCTAAAAGGCTTCCCCCTTATCCTTAAACTGTGACCCCTTGTTCTGGACTTCCCCAACATCGGGAACAATCTTCCTGCATCTAGCCTGTCCAACCCCTTAAGAATTTTGTAAGTCTCTATGAGATCACCCCTCAATCTTCTAAATTCCAGAGATAAACAGGTGTCAGGGGTTACGGGGCGAAGGAAGGAGAATGGGGTTCGGAGGGAGAGATAGCTCAGCCATGATTGAATGGCGGAGCAGACTTGATGGGCTGAATGGCCTAATTCTACCCCTATTCCTCATGACCTTATACCGCGCGGAAACAGGCCCTTCGGCCCACCGAGTCCGCGCCGACCAGCGATCCCCGCACATTAATGCTATCCTACACGGGGCACAGTTTACAGTTACACCGAGCCAATTAACCTACAAACCTGCACGTGTTTGGAGTGTGGGAGGAAACCGAAGATCTCGGAGAAAACCCACGCGGGTCACGGGGAGAACGTAAAACTCCGCACAGACAGCAGTTGTAGTCAGGATCCAAGCGGGGTCTCCGTCGTGTTAAGGCAGCAACTCTACCGCCGCGCCACCGTGCCTGCCAACGGAGGGAGTATTTCTAAGACACAATCTTAGCTTATTCAGGGCAGCTTAATGAGTGGTAACACAATGTTAGGTACCTTACAGGGATGAGGTGGAGCAGCTGACAGTGTGGTGTGGGGAGAATAACCTGCTCCTCGACATCTCAAAGACAAAGGAGCTCATAATAGACTACAGGAAGAAGAAAGCGGACATTACACCAGAGGGGACTGTGTGGGGAGGGTGGCGGATTTCCGCTTCCTGGGAATCCACATTGAGGAGGACCTGACGTGGAGCGTGAACACCTCTGCGCTGCTGAAAATGGTCCACCGGTATCTGCACTTCCTGAGGGTGCTCAGGAAGAACAACATCACCAAGAGACTGCTGCTGTCCTTTTATCGGTGCTCCGTAGAGAGCATCCTAACATACTGTTTATGTGTGTGGTACACCAGCTGCACAGCGGCTCAGAGGAAAGCGCTCCAGAGGGCCATTGACTACGCCCAGAGGATTGTCGGCTGCCCTCTCCTCACTTTGGAGGGCCTACACAGTTCCCACTGTCTCAGGAAATCCCGGAACATTATAAAGGACATTTCCCACCCCGGCCACTCCCTGTGTGAACTGTTGCCGTCAGGCAAACTGTACCGGCCAATGAGGACAAGGACAAACAGACTAAAAAACAGTTTTTATCCCACGGCAATAACTACACTTAATGTCGCCACCAAATGCGCGCGGGTGCGCTACACACCAAATGGATTGTGAAATCGGAAGAAGAATGTATGGTTGTGTGTTTATGCTTACGTATCGTTAGCTTCTAGAAATGTGTGAATGGTGCACTGACTGGCTGGCATTTTAATTTTGTTGTAATGTTCACATGTCATAATGACAATAAAGATCTATTATCTAAAGATGATCTATATTCAAGATGGCATCCAACCCAGGAGACTCTGTGGATTGGTTAGCACACAACAAAAGCTTTTCACTGTATGTTGAAACATGTAAGATTGCTAAGGGCTTGGACACGCTAGAGGCAGGAAGCATGTTCCCGATTGTTGGGGGAGTCCAGAACCAGGGGCCACAGTTTAAGAATAAGGGGTAAGCCATTTAGAATGGAGACGAGGAAACACTTTTTCCCCACAGAGAGTGGCGAGTCTGTGGAATTCTCTGCCTCAAAGGGCGGTGGAGGCAGGTTCTCTGGATACTTTCAAGAGAGAGCGAGATAGGGCTCTTAAAGATAGCGGAGTCAGGGGATATGGGGAGAAGGCAGGAACGGGGTACTGATTGGGTATGGTCAGCCATGATCACAGTGAATGGCGGTGCTGGCTCGGAGGGGCGAATGGCCTACTCCTGCACCTATTGTCTATTGTCTATTGTACTTCGGAACACGTGGCAATAAACTAAACTATAGGACGTATAAAGCAACACTGATGATGGTCACAAACCATAATAGGCTATACTATCCTACCCACAGAAAGGCTCAAGAATTTTAAAATATCAATGTCATAATACTGGGGGCTGGAAGGCAGGATGCGAGAAGATTGGTTCATGATTTATCCAGTTCCAAAAGTACCACAAGACTTATGCGCAGGGAGGAACTGCAGATGCTGGGTTACACCGAAAGCAGACACAGAGTGCTGGAGTAACTCAGCGGGTCAGGCAGTGTCTCCGGGGAAAAGGAATAGGTGACGATTTAGGTCGTGACCCTTCGTCAGAAGGAGGAGAAAGAAGGGTCTCGACCCGAAACATCACCTGTTCCTTTTTCTCCAGAGATGCTGTCTGACCCGCAAGACTCACGTTGGGTCTGTATTTATTGCTGAAGTGATTCAGTACTCAAGTTAGAATGATATTCTGTGAACAGAACAAAATAAAGCACTAAATCTAAAAATGTTGACCTTATGCAACAAGGCACTTTTTGGAATGGTTCCCAGTATTAAATATGGAGATTACTAGCATGTAAGAAAGAACTGCAGATGCTGGTAAAATCAAAGGTAGACACAAAATACTGGAGTAAAGGGCCTGTCCCACTTTCACGACCTAATTCATAACCTTTTTTACTCGTGAACATTTTTCATCAGGCTAGAAAAAAACGCCCCGACCTACTTGATGCCACGAGTACCTACGACTAGCATCACGACCTGCTACGACCTACCTACGACCTCGTGACGACCATGCTGTGAGTATTAGCCAAGGGCAAACTCGGCAGAGGTCGTGAGTTAGGTCGTGAAAGTGGGACAGGCCCTTAACTCAGCGGGTGAGGCAGCATCTATGGAGAGAAGGGATGGCCGAGGTTTCAGGTCGAGACCCTTCTGAAGGGTCAGACCGCATCTCTGGAGAAAAGAAATAGGTGATGTTTCTGAAGAAGGGCCTCGACCCGAAACGTCGCCCATTCCTTCTCTCCATAGATGCTGCCCCACCCGCCGAGTTCCTCCAGCATTTTGTGTCTCCCTTACAAGCATGTAACATGTTCATAGATTCTCAATACCCTCCATTTTATTTTTGCCCCCAATCGCCCTTATCCAAGTCTAATGTCTATCTGTATCTTCATAATATTTGATATTTCTTACATGCGGCCCTCCTCAAGGTAGACAAACATCCCAAACCTGTTGAGTACTTTCAGAGTGAAGTAAGAAATGAATCTGCAATCTCCTCTCATCAGTTATAATTTTCCCCAAATTCTCCCAATTAAGCAGTTGCATGTTTTGGTTGGGAAACGGCAAATATTACTCGGTTAGTTAAGAAGGGAGACATCATTGTGGTTTAGTACAAAATTCAGATAACATTCTGACAATATAAGATAACAGAAACTTAGTTAAGCAATCACAGTACAGTCAATTTGAGGCAAATTAGTGGAAAGTTACCGGAATTGATCGAGACAAGATGTTTAGTTTATTTTAGAGGTACAGCCTTGAAACAGGCTCTTCGGCCCACCAAGCCTGTGCCAACCAGCGATCCCCGCACACTAACACTGGGGACATTTTTACAATTTTACTGAGCCAATTAACCTACAAACCGGTACATCTTTGGAGTGTGGAAGTAAACTGGAGATCCCAGCGAAAACCCACGCAGGTCTTTAGATATGTTAAGGGAAAAAGAGTAGCAAAGTCAAATGTGGGTCCCTTGAAGGCAGACACGGGTGAAATTATTATGGGCAACAAGGAAATGGCAGAAGAGTTGAATAGATACTTTGGATCTGTCTTCACTAAGGAGGACACAAACAATCTCCCAGATGTACTGGAGGACAGAAGATCTAAGGGGGTAGAGGAACTGAAAGAAATGTTCATGGGGCGAGAAATAGTATTAGGAAGGCTAATGGGACTGAAGGATGATAAATCCCCTGGGCCTGATGGTCTGCATCCCAGGGTCCTCAGGGAGGTGGCTCTAGAAATAGTGGACGCATTGGTGATCATTTTCCAATGTTCAATAGATTCAGGATCAGTTCCTGTGGATTGGAGGATAGCTAATGTTATCCCACTTCCCAAGAAAGGAGCGAGAGAGAAAACGGGGAATTACAGACCAGTTAGCCTGACTTCGGTGGTGGGAAAGATGCTGGAGTCAATTATTAAAGAGGTAATAATGGGGCATTTGGATAGCAGTAAAAGGATTAGTCCAAGTCAACATGGATTTATGAAAGGAAAATCATGCTTGACTAATCTTCTGGAATTTTTTGAGGATGTGACAAGTAAAATGGATGAAGGGGTGCCAGTGGATGTAGTGTATCTAGACTTTCAGAAAGCCTTTGATAAGGTCCCGCATGGGAGACTAGTGACTAAAATTAGAGCACATGGTATTGGTGGTAGGGTGTTGACATGGATAGAAAATTGGTTGGCAGACCGGAAGCAAAGAGTAGGAGTGAACGGGTCCTTTTCAGAATGGCAGGCTGTGGCGAGTGGAGTGCCGCAAGGCTCGGTGTTGGGGCCGCAACTGTTTACCATATATATTCATGATTTGGAAGAGGGAATTAGGAGCAACACTAGCAAGTTTGCGGATGACACAAAGCTGAGTGGCAGTGTGAACTGTGAAGAGGATGTTAGGAGGTTGCAGGGTGACCTGGACAGGTTGAGTGAGTGGGCAGATGCGTGGCAGATGCAGTATAATATAGATAAATGTGAGGTTATCCACTTTGGTGGCAAAAACAAGGGGGCAGATTATTATCTCAATGGGGTTAGGTTAGGTAAGGGGGAGGTACAGCGAGACCTGGGTGTCCTTGTACACCGGTCACTGAAAGTTGGCGTGCAGGTACAGCAGGCAGTGAAGAAAGCTAATGGAATGTTGGCCTTCATAACAAGAGAATTTCAGTATAGGAGTAAAGAGGTTCTTCTGCAGTTGTATAGGGCTCTGGTGAGACCACATCTGGAGTATTGTGTACAGTTTTGGTCTCCTAATTTGCGGAAGGACATCCTTGTGAATGAGGCAGTGCAGCATAGGTTCACGAGATCGATCCCTGGGATGGCGGGACTGTCATATGAGGAAAGATTGAAAAGACTAGGCTTGTATTCACTGGAGTTTAGAAGGATGAGGGGGGATCTTATAGAAACATATACAATTATAAAAGGACTGGTCAAGCTAGATGCAGGAAAAATGTTCCCAATGTTGGGCGAATCCAGAACCAGGGGCCACAGTCTTAGAATAAAGGGTAGATCATTTAAGACTGAGGTGAGAAAAAACGTTTTCACCCAGAGAGTTGTGAATTTGTGGAATTCCCTGCCACAGAGGACAGTGGAGGCCAAGTTAATGAATGGATTTAAGCGAGAGTTAGATGGAGCTCTAGGGGCTAGTGGAGTCGAGGGATATGGGGAGAAGGCAGGCGCGGGTTATTGTTAGGGGACGATCAGCCATGATCACAATGAATGGCGGTACTGGCTCGAAGGGCCGAATGGCCTCCTCCTGCACCTGTTCTCTATGTTTCTATGAGAACGTAGAAACTCCGTAGACATTGCACCTGCAGTCAGGATCGAACCAGAGTCTCTGGCGCTGTGAGGCAGCAACTCTACCGCTGCGCCACCGTGCCGTTGGGCGACCCACAGTAATTTAACAAACCTTACATCAGAATGACGGATCTCTGCATACCTAGCTTCTCTCCGCACACCACAGAAAGTTTGTAATTTTTCAACGAAAAGACACAACCAGAGACAAATTTATAACTAATGTATCGCACATTTCTTATTCCAGCCAAAAGACCAGTTATTCGATTACTCTGACAAATATTAGAATTACAGTGGAAAAATCATGTATATTAAATTATAATTGACAGGGCCATTTACCAAGGCAGATAAAGGAACTGTCTATAGAAACTTGGCTAATAGGATTCCCTAACAGGCTGCCAAAGACATTCGTAGCAAAAATGAAGGCACACTCACCTTGTGATTTGGGTTGTAATTGAATGAGAGACCGGAGACATAGTGTGGATATACGGGGTACTGTTGGATTGAATACATTGCCCGTCCTTATGAGCCCATGTTTTGTAGCCTAAAAACTAACGATTTAGCTGAAGGAATAACATTAGGCAATACAATAGACAATAGATACAGGAGTAGGCCATTTGGCCCTTCGAGCCAGCACCGCCATTCAATGTGATCATGGCTGATCATCCCCAATCAGTACCCCGTTCCTGCCTTCTCTCCATATCCCCTGACTCTGCTATCTTTAAGAGCCCTATCCAGCTCTCTCTTGAAGCATCCAAAGAACCGGCCTCCACAGAGAGAGGCAGAGAATTCCACAGACTCACCAATCTCTGTGAGAAAAAGTGTTTCCTCGTCTCCGTTCCAAATGGCTTACTCCAAATTCTTAAACTGTGGCCCCTGGTTCTGGACTCCCCCAACATCGGGAACATGTTTCCTGCCTCTAGCGTGTCCAAACCCTTAATAATCTTATATGTTTCAATTTTTTTTCTAGAAAGCAAAAATAAATCAACCACATCTAGATATCCAAGTTTGCACAAATTACTAACTTATCGTTCATACCAAGAGACATGGACTCGAGTAGGAGGAGGTAAACACATATTTTTTATCTTATTCGTTTAGTTTTGAGATACAGCGTGGAAACAGGCCCTTCGGCCCACCAAGTCCGCACCGACCAGCGATCACCTGTACTATCCTGCACACACTAGGGACCATTTACAATTTTACCATAGAAACATAGAAATTAGGTGCAGGAGTAGGCCATTCGGCCCTTCGAGCCTGCACCGCCATTCAATATGATCATGGCTGATCATCCAACTCAGTGTCCTGTACCTGCCTTCTCTCCATACCCCCTGATCCCTTCAGCCACAAGGGCCACATCCAACTCCCTCTTAAATATGGCCAATGAACTGGCCTCAACTACCTTCTGTGGCAGAGAATTCCACAGATTCACCACTCTCTGTGTGAAAAACGATTTTCTCATCTCGGTCCTAAAAGACTGCTCCCTTATCCTTAAACTGTGACCCCTTGTCCTGGACGTCCCCAACATCGGGAACAATCTTCCTGCATCTAGCCTGTCCAACCCCTTAAGAATTTTGTAAGTCTCTATGAGATCCCCCCTCAGTCTTCTAAATTCCAGCGAGTACAAGCCGAGTCTATCCAGTCTTTCTTCATATGGAAGTCGTGCCATCCCAGGAATCAGTCTGGTAAAGCCGACTGACCTACAAACTCGTGCGTGCTTGGAGTGTGGGAGGAATCGGAGCACCCGAAGAAAACCCACGCGGTCACGGGGTAAACGTGCAAACGTGGTACAGACGGAGCTCGTGGTCAGGATTGAAGGCAGCAGCTCTACCGCTGCTCCTCAGTGCCATCTAAACCAGGGAGCAGTGGAACATCAAGGATGGGCACAAGGTGCTGGGGTAACTCAGGCAGCATCTTTGGAAACACTTGATGGGCGATAGAAACATAGAAAATAGGTACAGGGGGAGGCCATTCGGCCCTTCGAGCCAGCACCACCAGTCAATATGATCATGGCTGATCGTCCCCAATCAATAACCCGTGCCTGCCTTCTCCCCATATCCCTTGACTCCACTAGCCCCTAGAGCTCTATCTAACCCTCTCTTAAATCCATCCAGTGATTTGGCCCCCACTGCCCTCTGTGGCAGGGAATTCCACAAATGGAATGTCTTGGGTCAGAACCAGAGGAGAGTGGGACAACATACAGTTAGTGTGAACGGGTGATATTTATGGGTTGGTTGGGATATAGGGGACCTGTTTCCAAGCTGTATCTCTAAAGCTGAAGCAAACGCGACAAAGCTTGTACAGGATGATTAAGAATCGTCTAAAACTCAGGCATAATTTAAAAATAAATCTTAATAGGCACCTTGATTGGGCGAGTCCAGAACCAGGGGCCACAGTCTTTGAATAAAGGGGAGGTCATTTAAGACTGAGCTGAGAAAAAAACTTTTTTACCCAGAGAGTTGTGAATTTATGGAATTCCCTGCCACAGAGGGCAGTGGAGGCCATCACCCCCTACAAGGCAAAATCAGCTCAAACGACAGCAAAGCATCACTCCTTGACGAGCTCAATGCGTTCTACGCACGCTTTGACAGGGAGAGCACTGATCTGCCTTCCCGAACTCCCATTCGCCGTGATGGTATTTCAGTCACAGAGGCCGGCGTCAGGAAATCCTTCAGGGGGGGTGAACCCTCGTAAAGCGCCTGGACCTGATGGTAGACACGGTCGAACTCGGAAAACCTGTGCGGGCTAACTGGCCGGGGGTTTTTGCGGACATTTTCAATCTCTCACCTCTGAGGTCTGAGGTTCCCACCTGCTTTAAGGGGGGCGTCAATAATAGCGGGTGCCAAGAAGAGCAAGGTGACGTGCCTCAATGACTATCGACCTGTGGCACTAACGCCTGTGGTGGTGAAGCGCTTCGAGAGGTTGGTTATGGTGCACATCAACTCCTGCCTCGACAGGAACCTCGACCCGCTACAGTTCGCATACCACCACAACAGGTCAACGGAGGATGCAATTTCACTGGCTCTCCACTCCGCACTAGACCAATAGACCACTGGACAATAAAAACACCTCCGTCCGGCTGTTGTTTATAGACTACAGCTCAGCGTTTAACACCATCATCTCTTCCAAGCTGGAGTAACTCGGGCAACATCTCTGGAAATAATTGATGGGTATTAGAAACATAGAAAATAGGTGCAGGAGGAGGCCATTCGGCCCTTCGAGCCAGCACCGCCATTCATTGTGATCATGGCTGATCGTCCGCTATCAATAACCCGTGCCTGCCTTCTCCCCATATCCCTTGACTCCGCTAGCCCCTAGAGCTCTATCTGACTCTCTCTTGAATCCATCCAGCGATTTGCCCTCTTGTGGCAGGGAATTCCACAAATGGAATGTCTTGGGTCGGAACTAGGGAGAGTGGGACAACATACAATTAGTGTGACCGGGTGATTTATAGTTGGTGGGATATAGGACCTGTTTCCATGCTGTATCTCTAAACCTCAAGCCAACACGGCAAAGCTTGTGCAGGATGATTAAGAATCGTCTAAAACTCAGGCATAATTTAAAAAAAAAATCTTAATAGGCACCACTTTCATCTATTTAATAAAATGGATACTTTTTAGAAAACTATAACGTCCGGGTTCAGGAACAGCTCCTTCCCTGCAGCCATCAGGCTATTAAACTCAACAACAAATAAGCTCTGAATTTCTGAACTGCAAAAGACTATATTATTATTGCACTATGTTTGTTATTTATTGAACTTTTTTCCACTTCTCCCATTATGCACTATGTTTACATATTCACATATTCTGTTGTGCTGCAGCAAGTAAGAATTTCATTGCCCCAGCCGGGACATATGACAATAAAACACTCTTGACTATCAACATGAGGAACGACGAGCTGTGAAAAGGAACGTTTCCAAACCGAGTATTCCTCTGCGATGATCAGGTTTTCAAGGTGGGAAATAAAATTATTCCGAAACAGCTTCAATTGCAAACAAAATCTCTGGTGCAACAACATGACACCCCCCCCCCCCTTTTCCACACTTTGTATCACACTGTTTTTTTAGTGAATTTTGTGTCACGTTTGGTAGAGGGTGCAGAGGAGGTTTGCCAGGACGCTGCCTGGATTAGAGGCAGGCAGTGCCGTGAGTCATCACTCAGGGTAGGCAGTCGGTCGACTTTTAAAAATCTTAAAAGCCGCACATGCGCAGACTGTTCTCCTCTCCGGAAGGCAGTCGACTTTTATAAAGTAATTTGTCTTCAAAAGCCTTAAAAGCCATACGGTATTGGCGATTCAGTATTGATGCGGATAGAGAACTGGCTGGCAGGCAGGAAGCAAAGAGTAGGAGTGAACGGGTCCTTTTCACAATGGCAGGCAGTGACTAGTGGGGTACCGCAAGGCTCAGTGCTGGGACCCCAGCTATTTACAATATATATTAATGATCTGGATGAAGGAATTGAATGCAACACCTCCAAGTCTGCAGATGACACGAAGCTAGGGGATAGTTTTAGCTGTGAGGAGGATGCTAGGAGGCTGCAAGGTGACTTGGATAGACTGGGTGAGTGGGCAAATGCATGGCAGATGCAGTATAATGTGGATACATGTGAGGTTATCGACTTTGGCGGCAAAAACAGGAAAGTAGACTATTATCTGAATGGTGGCCGATTAGGAAAAGGGGAGATGCAGCGAGACCTGGGTGTCATGGTACACCAGTCATTGAAAGTAGGCATGCAGGTGCAGCAGGCAGTGAAGAAAGCGGATGGTATGTTAGCATTCATAGCAAAAGGATTTGAGTACAAGAGCAGGGAGGTTCTACTGCAGTTGTACAGGGTCTTGGTGAGGCCACACCTGGAGTATTGCGTACAGTTTTGGTCTCCTAATCTGAGGAAAGACATTCTTGCCATAGAGGGAGTACAGAGAAGGTTCACCAGACTGATTCCTGGGATGGCAGGAGTTCCATATGAAGACTGGATAGACTCGGCTTGTACTCGCTGGAATTTAGAAGATTGAGGGGGGATCTCATAGAGACTCACAAAATTCTTAAGGGGTTGGACAGGCTAGATGCAGGAAGATTGTTCCCGATGTTGGGGAAGTCCATAATAAGGGGTCACAGTTTAAGGATAACGGGGAAGTCTTTTGGGACCGAGATGAGAAAATCATTTTTCACACAGAGAGTGGTGAATCTGTGGAATTCTCTGCCACAGAAGGTAGTTGAGGCCAGTTCACTGGCTATATTTAAGAGGGAGTTAGATGTGGCCCTTGTGGCTAAAGGAATCAGGGGATATGGAGAGAAGGCAGGTACAGGATACTGAGTTGGATGATCAGCCATGATCATATTGAATGGTGGTGCAGGCTCGAAGGGCCGAATGGCCTACTCCTGCACCTATTTTCTATGTAAATCTCTTAATAAAGTATTTAAAAAACATATAGCTCAAAGAAATCTACTTGCCACATTATTTGTCCATTCTTCTCTTTGTTTCTTAAAATACTCTTAAGATAATGACAATCCATGTTTGAAAAACCCGCCAAGAAACGTGCGCTGTGCATGCGCGGTAGGCTGCTGCGCAGCACATGCACGCAGTCCCGTGGACTGCATTGTTATTGAAGGCTTGAAGCAGCATCGACGGCACGTGAGCTGCGCACACGTTCGCGCATGCACTGCGCATGAAAGGCACGGAGAATTATGCCTACCCGAGAGATCGATCTCTTAGGTGGCACAATTCTCCCGTGCCTTTACTATTTATATTTAATAATCACCACTTTATAATTGTAGTCAGGGTAGGCACTGCCGACCTTGCCGACCCTGACGGCACGTGCCTGATTAGAGGGCATTACCTCTGAGAGATTGGACAAACTTGGTGCGTGTAGGAAGGAACTGCAGATGCTGATTTACACCAAAGACGGACACATAATGCTGGAGTAACTCAGCGGGACAGGCAGCATCTCTGGAGAGAAGGAATGGGTGACGTTTCAGGTCTGAAGAAGGGTCTCAACCCATTCCTTCTATCCAGAGATGCTGCTTGTTCCGCTAAAGTTACTATAGCATTTTATGTCCATCTCTGGAGAAACTTATGTTTGAAGAAGGAACTGCCCGAAACGTCGCCCATTTCCTTCGCTCCATAGATGCTGTCTCACCCGCTGAGTTTCTCTAGCATTTTTGTCTACCTTTGGAGAAACTTAGGTTGGATTCGCTGGAGCATCAGAGACCTGATAGAAGTTTATAAAATTACAAGACTCGTAGACAGTCAGAGCCTTTTTGCCCCCCCCAGGGTGGAAATGTTTTGACTAGAGGACATAACTTTACGGGCAGGCAGGGAAAGTTTAAAGATGTTCGGGGCAAGTTTTTTTTTTAAACAGAGAGTGGTGGGTGCCTGTCACACACTGCCAGGGTTGGTGACCGAGGCAGGCACGATTGTGGTGTTTAAGAAGCTTTTAGATAGACATATGGTTATGCAGGGAATGGAAGGATATTGATCACACATCATTCATTCGCATGCATCACAGGAGATTAGTTCACCTTGCACTAAACGTTATTCCTTTACCATGTATCTGTACACTGTGAACGGCTCAATTGTGATCATGTATTGTCTTTCCGCTGACTGGATAGCACGCAACAAACGCGTTTCTCTGTACACGTGACATTGAAGTGCCTCATGTCGATTTAGCTTAGTTTAGTTTGCAGAAACAGGCCCTACACATGACACTAAACTGTACTGAATAAACTCGGCACCGAGTGCACCACAGACATTGTGGGCCGAATGGCCAGTGCCTGTGCTGTCCTCTCCATTCTTCTATGGTTTTCTACTATCTGCCAGGAACCACACGTATTATTTACGATCGACTGGGCTTATCTTCACTGGAGGGGAACTGATAGAAGCATGTAAAATTCTTAAGGGATTGGACTGGCTAGGTGCAGGAAAAATGTTCCCGACGTTGGGGGAGTCCAGAACCAGGGGTCACAGTTTAAGAATAAAGGGTGGGCCATTTAGGACCGAGATGAGGAAAAACTTTTTCACCCAGAGCGTTGTGAATCTGTGGAATTCTCTGCCACAGAAGGCGGTGGAGGACAATTCACTGGATGTATTCAAGAGAGAGTAAGATTTAGATCTTAGGGCTAACGGAATCAAGGGGTATGGGGAGAAGGCAGGAACGGGGTACTGATTTTGGATGATCAGTAATGATCATATTGAATGGCGGTGCTGGCTCCAAGGGCCGAATGGCCTACTCCTGCATCTATTTTCTACGTTTCTATGTTTACACTTCCTAATATCTACAGCTTCATCTTTCATCGATGATCAGCTGCCCTCAATCCACAAATCGTCAGATAAATCTTCCCAAGAGAGATGCGATAAGTTAAGACACAAGCTAACGTGCAGCACAGCAGTTGAGTTGCTGCCTGACAGCATCAGAGACCCAGGTTCGATCCCGACTACGGGTGCTGTCTGTATGGAGTTTGTTCATTCATCCCGTGACCTGCGTGGGTCATCTCCGAGATTGTTGGTTTCTTCCCACACGTGCACACGCGTACAGGATTGGAAGTTAATTGGCTTTGTATAAAAAATTGTCGTGTGTGTGTGTGTTGTGTGTGCGCACGCGTTAAGGGCCTGTCCCACCAGCATGCGATTGCATGCGTCTAGCGCAACAAAACGGAAGCAGAGTTCGCGCTAAGTTCGTGCAAAGTTCGCGCGTGATGTAATTTACGCCATACTCACCAATCAGCTGGGCAGGAGGCAAGCCGACTGAATTTGGACGTCGCACGGCGTCGGGCAGTGACGTCATCACACAACGGCACACCGGGTGGTGATGTCATCGCGCAACGCCACACGCTAGGCGTACGCCGTCAAGACGCTGCGTACGCCCTCAATGTGCCTGTGGGCCGACAGGCCGTTGGCGCGCGGAATTGGAATTTTCGGACAGCGCAGGATTTTCGGAGCCCCGCGCGATGTCGGGACCAGCCCCGCACAGCTCCGTATGCCTCCACACTTGGAAGTGGGACCGGCCCCGCGCAGCCGTACGCCTCAAGCGACCACGTTTGATCGTGCTAGGCGCATGCAATCGCATGCTGGTGGGACAGGCCCTTTAATGTGCGGGGGGGGGGGATCGCTGGTCGGCGCGGACTCGGTGGGCCGAAGGGCCTGTTTCCGAGTTGTTTCTCCCATCTAAACTAAACCAACATGAGGCACTCCAATGATCAGCGGAACACAACGCCAGCCTGGGCTGGCGAAACATCGGAATGTCCCACCAGCCCATCTACAGGGTGGCCTTGATCCTTCTCAGCACCCAGTGTTTCGCGAGATGGCACCTCATTACAAGTGAAACCCTCAAAGTATTTTCTCCCAAACAAAGAAACTAACCTGGCAAAACCATTCCTCGGAAATCACGGCTTCCGGTCAACTTGAAAACAACATCCTCTGCAGAATTAAAACCTGTCCTAATAATTCATTCCACAATGGCATTTACTAATAATCGATTGTACCACATGGGATTGGTAGATTTTACTGTGCATCTGAATTACATGGATATTTAAAGTGGAGCGCTCCTGTAGTGCCACAGACGGCTGTGGAGGCCAAGTCAATGGATATTTTTAAGGCAGATTCACGGGTTCTTGATTAGTAAGGGTGTCGGGGGGGTTAGGGGGAGAAGGCAGGAGAATGGGGTTGGGAGGGAGAGATAGATCAGCCACGATAGTAGACCTAATGGGCCGAATGGCCTAATTCTGCTCCTGGAACTTACGATTACGTGCTACTCCATCAACAAAACTACAATACATAGTAATGCTCAAAAAACCAACTTCTGGTGAGGCACCAGATACTCAGCAGTATGGCCCTGCTCCTCTGTGTGTTTGGAACCAAAAGAAAGTACTTTTGTAATGCCCACAGCAATAATACTCTTTAATAATGTTTATTACTGATTCATAGATGACTTGAGCTTTGGGCTGAGCTCAGGCACAGAGTACATGTACACCATGACACAAGTGTTCAAGGTGCAGTGGTCCAAGACCACGTGTTGGGCGGTAAGGCCTGTGATTTATCCAAACCGTACCGTTAATCTTAGCAGCTGATTTAGCGGGTTTCCGGTTAACTTTGTGTTTAGTTTAGTCTAGAGCTGCAGCACGGACGCAGGCCCTTCGAGTCCGCGCCGACCAGCGATCCCCGCAGCCTAGCATTATCCCACACACACACACAAGGGACAAATTTATATATATATACACCAACCCAAGTGACCTACAAACCTGTACGTCTTCGGAGTGTGGGCGGAAACAGACGATCTCGGAGAAAACCCACGCGGGTCACGGGGGGAACGTACAAACTCCGTACAGACAGCACCCGTGGCCGGGATCAAGCCTGGGTTTCTGGCGCTGGAGGGCAGCCACTCTACCGCTGCGCCACCGTGCCACACAAACTTGCTTTAATTGAATTGATGTTTATGTTTTAGACTTTCATTCTAACAGGGTAACAGTGCAAGCAGATCATAGGGGAGAAAATAAAATAGATGGGCTGATCTATATATTTTTTAAAAGTTAAAAAGAAAATAAAGGGGATTTTTTTCCCCCCAAAAGTTCCAGATGCCAAAGGAGCACCAAAAATTAAATATGTGCAGCAAAAAATAAGGTGTCGATTCAAATCTTCATCAGTATTGAAATGATATTAGGGTGTTGACTCTGTACACACGGTAAGACCGGTTCCAATAGGCACGCGTGAAATAGTTGATGTAGGGGGAATAGTCCCGCTCAATCTCATGGCAGAACCGTCCGTAGAGTGAGAACGCATAGTTTGTGTCACTGTCATCTTCGTTATGGAGTATCTGTAACAGGAGACACAAAACACCAAAACCTCAGTTACCGACACTACTGAACAACAAGGGAAGAGACAAACCAATGAAATAGATATGAACTAAACTTAATGTTTAGTTTAATTATGTTTAATTACTCATGTTTAGTGTTTTCGGAGTCATTCGTAACTGTCACTGTGTGTCATGTTGTAACTTGTGCGCGGAGCACCAAGGCAAAGTCCTTGTATGTGAATACTTGGCCAATAAACTGACTGACTTACTTACATCCTGTATTTCCTTTCTGCTGACTGGCTCGCAAGCAACAAAAGCTTTTCACTGCACCTCGGCACACGTGACAATAAAATAATCCCAAAATAATTTAGCAAAAGACCAAAACTATTTGCCCGCAAATTATTTTCATTATATATACGCCACGCTAAATGCACCAAAAATAGTTTTTTAATTATAAATTTCAAATTAGGCCTAAGTTATTTCCCCCCCGCCCGCCAAACACATTTCACGGCATTTTTGTATTAAAGACAACTTATTTACTAAACATTATTCATTTTGCTTTTGAAATCGCCATCCGGTCCACTCTTGCAAACTTTTCTTCGTGGCAGATAGTTTCACATTTTATTCGTCTTTTCGTTTAATGGTTTGTGCTTCATCCTTACAACCTCCAACCCTAACAGGAAACACTCTGTCCTTGTTCAACACAGAGATGTACACAAAAAGCTGGAGTAACTCAGCGGGGTGAGGCAGCATCTCGGGAGAGAGGGAACGGGTGACGTTTCGGGTCGAGACCCTTCATCAGACTGATCTTGCGTTGTCCCTTTCTGGTCTTTCGAGAGCGAAAGGGGGGACCCGGCCTGGGGGCCCAAGAATAGAGGGACCCATGGGCAGGGGGTTGCCAAAAACAAAGGGGGATCTAGTGGGGGGGGGGGGGGGGGGAGGGCAGCGTGGGGGGGGGGGGTCAAGAACAAAGGGGACACAGTGGGGGGGTGGAGGCACCAAGAACATAGGGGGTCCCAGCATGGGGGGGGCACCAACAACACAGGGGGATTCAGTTGGGGGGGGGCCCAAGAACAAGGAAGGACCTGGTTGTGGGTGCGCCCAAAGAGCAAAGGGGGGACCCAGCGGGGGGGGCTAAAACAAGAATAGTGGGGTGGGACCCGCAAAAACAAAGGGGGGACCCAGCGGGGGCCACAGAGAACAAAGAGGGGCCCGGCGGGGGGGGGTTGTTTGCTCCACTTGCGATGGCAGGCCCGGATCGGCGCTGCCAGCAGAAGGTAGAACAGCTCGGTGAACTTTTCGTAACTCTGTCGGCGCTAGACACATGGCGACACTTGGGTACCGCCTCGAGGAGGTCTGCTGTGTGACTTTACCATGTTGTATGCAACACCAAACATTTCCCTGTACCTCGGTACACGTGGCAATAAAATATAATTGAATCGATAGTGAAGGTCAATGCTGGAATTTATTTCCAGAGATTTCAAATTGAATAGTGGTGATGTTTTATGAACGCTGTAACAAGCCACAAAATGCCACGCACAATGTGACCTTCTTACTGTGTCAACATGGAAGCCTTGAATTAAGTGGCAAGAAGGTTTAGGGTTGTGACGGTGGTGACTATAGAAATATTGGATGTAGAGTGTAGGAAGGGACTGCAGATGCTGGTTTAGACCGAAGATAGACGCAAAATCTTCCACTGGGTGGCGCCAGCAATGGCTGCCTCGCCAACAGTCTGTCTGTCTCTTCCTACTTTGTTGTTGATTAGAATGTGTTAGATGTATGTTGTAGTGTTCTTTAGCGTGTTTTATGTGGGGGGGGGGGGGCGGAGATTTTTTTTTAAATCTCTTAACCCGGCGGAGATGCGATTTATTTTCTGAATCGTATCTCCGTCCGCACTGCGGCCTAACATCTTGGAGTTGGCGGCCTCTGCTGGAGACCGACCGTTAGCTCCAACCGCGGGAACCCGCAGGACTCGGCATCACGGAGCCGGCGGACATCAACATCGTGGAGCTCGCGGTTCCTGGCGGGAGACCGACTTCGGGAGCACCAAACCGCAGGAGCTTCAACCGTCCCGACTCGCGGCCGGTTCGACTAACGTAACATATTCACACAAAGGGTGGTGGGGTGTGGCACGGTGAGTTGCTGCCTTACAGCGAATGCAACGCCGGAGACCCGGTTTCGATCCGACTACGGGTGCTGTCTGTACGGAGTTTGTACGTTCTCCCCGTGACCTGCGTGGGTTTTCTCCGGGATCTTCGGTTTCCTCCCACACTCCAAAGACGCACAGGTTTGTGGGTTAAATTGGCTTGGTAAATGTAAAAAATTGTCCTTAGTGTGTGTAGGACGATGTCAGTGTGCGGGGATCGCTGGTCGGCGCGGACCCGGTGGGCCGTAGGGGCTGGTTTCCGCTCTGTATCTAAAAAAGGAGGTAGTTGCGGCAGGTGCTATCGCAACGTTTCAGAAACATTTAGACTGGTACATGGATGGGGCAGGTTTGGAGGGTTGTTGGCCAAACGCGGGCAGGTGAGACTAGTGTAGATGGGGCATGTTGGCCCGTGTTTAGCCGAATGGCCTGATCCCACATCGGATCACTGTATCTTCTTCACAAACCAAAGAGTTGAGTAGATATTAAATAAAACTTACATGGCCATTTGCAACGTCCACCAGATCCTTAACGCGGCAGCCTTTCACTGGTCCCATATCATTACAAATTCCTTCCTCAATGATCACATAATCGGCTTTGTATGACACGAGGATCATGTAGATATCTTCTGCAGATCTCCTGGAATAGACCTGGTAAATCTAGTGACAAAACAATACATTTTGTGTTTGGAAATGTCTGCATTTCAATTCACGCCGTCCAACTTTCTAGCAAAACTACAATCTTTCCACCTTCAATAGGGACAATGCTAATTCCCTTGGGGAGAACTTTCCGACGGGCTCTCGACTCGCAGTATTTCATCCAACTGGCAGCTGTTGATAAATGAGTGTAGAAAATGTATTGTTATATTATTGAAGACCGGTGTCACGGTGAGGTACGATGATCATCTAACAAACCTGTCACACTCTTATCATTAGCCTGTGTTCCATCCATCAGGGAGGCACAGGCGCGTAGCGGAAGTACTACTGCCTTACAATAGACAATAGGTGCAGGAGTAGGCCATTCGGCCCTTCAGGCCAGCACCGCCATTCAATGTGATCATGGCTGATCAACCCCAATCAGTACCCCGTTCCTGCCTTCTCCCCATATCCCCTGACTCCGCTATCTTCAAGAGCCCTATCAAGCTCTCTCTTGAAAGTATCCAGAGAACCGGCCTCCACCGCCCTCTGAGGCAGAGAATTCCACAGACTCACCACTCTCTGTCTGTAAAAGTGTTTCCTCATCTCTGTTCTAAACGGCTTACCCCTTATTCTTAAACAGTGGCCCCTGGTTCTGGACTCCCCCAACATCGGGAACATGTTTCCTGCCTCTAGCGTGTCCAAACCGTTAATAATCTTATATGTTTCAATAAGATCCCCTCTCATCCTTCTAAATTCCAGAGTACACAAGCCCAGCCGCTCCATTCTCTCAGCATATGACAGCCCCGCCATCCCAGGAATTAACCTTGTAAACCTACGCTGCACTCCCTCAATAGCAAGAATGTCCTTCCTCAAATTAGGGGACCAAAACTGCACACAATACTCCAGGTGTGGTCTCACTGGGGGCCTGTACAACTGCAGAAGGACCTCTTTGCTCCTATACTCAACTCTTCTTGTTATGAAGGCCAATATGCCATTCGTTTTGTTCACTGCCTGCTGTACCTGCATGTTTATTTTCATTGACTGATGAACAAGGACCCCCTATTGTGTAGGATAGTATTGTGAAGGTATTGTGTTGGTTCACATGCTTGATCAATGGTGTTTTATCATTAATGTTTTATTATTATTAATGTTTAGTGTTTTCTGATTCATTCGTAATTGTCACTGTATGTCATGTTGTTACTTGTGGGCGGAGCACCAAGGCAAATTCCTTGTATGTGAATACTTGGCCAATAAACTAACTTACTTAGTGCTAGTGTACAAGGATCACTGGTCAGATTGGACCCGGCGGGTCGAATGGCCTGTTTCCATGCTGTATCTTTAAACTAAACCCACCTTATAAAGGTGAAGGTGGAGAAGGTGCATAAGATGTTTGCCAGAATGCTGCCGGGATTAGAAGGTGTTAGTTATAGGGAGAGTGGAGGAACACCGAAGATAGACACAAAATGCTGGAGTAACTCAGCGGGACTGCTGAATCTCAGTTGTATTCTAACTGAGCACATAAACTATACTTGATCAATGCACCTCACTTTTGCATTGCATACTTTAGTTTAGTTTAGAGATACAGCACAGAAACAGGCCCTTCGGACCACTGAGTCCGTGCCGACCAGCGATCCCCGCACATTAACACTGTCCTACGCACACTAGGGGCAATGTGCACATGCACCAAGCCAATTAACCTGCAAACCTGTACGTCTTTCGAGCGAGGGAGGTACCCCGAAGATCTGGGAGCAAACCCATTTAGAACGGAGACGAGGAAACACTTTTTCACACAGAGAGTGGTGAGTCTGTGGAATTCTCTGCCTCAGAGCGGTGGAGGCAGGTCGGTTCTCTGGATGCTTTCAAGAGAGAGCTAGATAGGGCTCTTAAAGATAGCGGAGTCAGGGGATATGGGGAGAAGGCAGGAACGGGGTACTGATTGGGGATGATCAGCCATGATCACATTGAATGGCGGTGCTGTTTCGAAGGGCCAAATGGCCTACTCCTGCACCTATTGTCTATTGTCTAGCCCACGCAGTCACGGGGGGAACGTACAAAGTCCGTACAGACAGCACGCACCCGTGGGCGGGATGGAACCCGGGTCTCCGGCGCGACCAGCGCTGTAAGGCAGCAACTCTACCGCTGCGCCACCGTGCCGCCCTGCCGAATAGTGGTGTTAGTCCGCACGGGGGCAAAAGGGTAAAGTGCACATGGGTGAATCTGGTGGCTCTGTAACAGGGTGAAAGAGTCCCGCGTGAGGTGAGGTGAGGTGCAGCGTGACAAGCCACGGTGAAACACTCACCTCCTCCGTCCGCTTCCTCATATCTCTATCTGAATAGAGTGGGTGTGTGGTCACCGTTCGCCCGGTGCACAGCTTCACCGTCCCCATTAGCTGCATACTGCCCGCAAACACTGCGGCCGTCGGAGTTTGTCTTCTAGGTGAAAAGGTAATGATAAGGATTTTTTTTTTGTCTTTCTGCTGACCGGTTAGCATGCAACAAAAGCTCTTCACTGTACATCTCGTATACATGACTATAAACTAAACCAAACTTAACTTCAAGTACAGAAGTGTTCAAACATAGAATATTGGTGCAGTAGGCCATTCAGCCCTTTGACCCAGTCCCACCATTCAATATGGTCATGGCTGATCATCCAAAATCAGTACACTGGTCCTGCTTTTGCCCCCATATCCCTCGATTCCATTAGCCTCAAGTGCTATATCTAACTGTCTCTTGAAAACATCCAGTGAGTTGGCCTCCACTGCCTCCTGTGGCAGAGAATTCCACAGATTCACAACTCTCTGGGTGAAAAAGCTTTTCCTCATCTCTGTGCTAAATGGTCTACCCCTTATTCTTAAACTGTGACCCCCTGGTTCTGGACTCCCCCCAAAATAGAAGCAAAGACAGCCGAACCTTTCATAAACCAGCACCTTGTGTCTGCAAACTGGCGCTAGAGTTGCTGCTTTTGCGACAGAGTACCTGGGCTCGTTTCCGGCTGCTGTCTGTCGTGTTAGTACGTTCTCCCTGTGACCGCGTGGGCATTGTCTGGGTGCGGCCACACGCCAAAGACCGACAAGCTTGTAGGCTACTTGGCTCTCGCAAAATTGTAAATTATCCCAAGCGTGTAGGGTTGCGTTAGGGAACGGGGTGATCACTGGTTGGCACGGACTCGGTGGGTCGAAGGGGCCGTTTCCGCGCTGTCTCTCTGGAGTCTAAAGGAAAGTAAAGTCCCTGTGGCCGGGTGGGAATCTCTCCGATCCTCCGCTTTCTTCCCATATCCCCAAAGACGTCCGGGCTTGCAGGTCAATTAGCTTCTGTAAACTGACCCTTGTGCGTGCGGGGTGCGGATGAGAAAGCGGGAGGACATAAAACCAGCGTGAAAGGGTGATCGACAGTCAGCGTGGACCTGGTGGGCGGAAGGGCATGTTTCCACGCTGCGTTTCATAGAAACATAAACGTAGAAACATAGAAAATAGGTGCAGGAGGAGGCCATTCGGCCCTTCGAGCCAGCACCGCCATTCATTTGTGAATCATGGCTCGATTGTCCCCCAATCAATAACCCGTGCTGCCCTTCTCCCCATATCCCTGTGTTTCGATTCCACTAGCTCCTAGAGCTCTATCCAACTCTCTCTTAAATCCAATCCCAGTGATTTGGCCTCATGCACTGCCCTCTGTGGCAGGAGAATTCCACAAATTCACAACTCTCTGGGTGAAAATGTTTTTTCTCACCTTAGTTTTAAATGGCCTCCCCTTTATTCTAAGACTGTGGCCCCTGGTTCTGGATACTCGCCCAACATTGGGAACATTTTTCCTGCGTCTAGCTTGTCCAGTCCTTTTATAATTGTATATGTTTCTATAAGATCCCCCCTCATCCTTCTAAACTCCAGTGAATACAAGCCTAGTCTTTTCAGTCTTTCCTCATATGACAGTCCCGCCATCCCAGGGATCAATCTGGTGAACCTACGCTGCACTGCCTCAATCACAAGGATGGCCTTCATAGAAAACAAAACTGATATCTGCTTCCTTTGCGGCCAATTCAAGTTTCCAGAAAATTGATAAGATTTCCAAGAGAATGCAGTCAGTGGCTGTGGAGTAAAACAACAAAGCTCATACGTTTCAGTAAGGAACAAATACACAAATCTGTATTGGTTGAACGACTTAAAATTTCTCTTGGGGATAGCTTAAAGTGGTTCACATGCAACTCAGAGTGCAACGTAACAAAGCAGTCTGCCGCTTGCTTATCCCCTTACATAATAGACATTAGTATCCCCGTAACATCAGACAGGTCGCACGTTAAAAGGAGAGAGAGAGAGAGAGAGAGAGAGAGAGAGAGAGAGAAAAAGAGAGAGGCAAAATGCACCATTCAGGCATTTTCAAAAAGGTTAGTTTTCCTTTTAGCATGAAGATCAAAATTATGGAAATAAGTTGGAATCCTATTTAAAAGCCTCTGCCTCCCGGCGAATCCTCGGAGAAAACATTTTTAGCAGAGGGATAGTGCCCTTAAATAAAAGTTAGATTCACTTAACAGCACAGCCAATTGCTTATGCAAACATTATGCAAAATGGCTCCATAACATAAAGAGAGTGTGTCACTCGTATAGGCTATCTGAAAATAAAACCAGAAATATAATTTTAGAAATCAGTTCATTAATTTACTTTCGTTTAGTTTAGAGGTATCATGCATTGTCCGCTGACTGGTTAGCACGCAACAAAATATTTTCACTATACCTCACTCGGTACACGTGACAATGAACTAAACTCAGATACTGCGTGGAAACAGTTGGCCCACTGAGTCTGTGCTGACCAGAGATCCCCACACACCAATACCATCCTACACATACTAGGGACAATTTACTATTTTACCAAGCCTACAAAGCTGGGAGGAAACCGGAGCACCTAGAGAAAACCCATGCGGTCTCAGGGAGGACGTACAAACTCCGTACAGACAGGTGGAGAGCATTCTGACGTGATGCATCGTGGCCTGGTTCGGCAACTTGAACGTCCTGGAGTGAAATAGACAACAAAAGTTGTGGCCACTGCCCAGTCCATCACCGGCTTTAACCTCCCCACTGCCGAAGGGATCTATCGTCACTGTCAAAGGGATCTATCGTAGTCGCTGCCTCAAAAAGGCAGCCAACATCATCAAGGACCCACACCATCCTGGCCACACACTCATCTCACCCCTGCCATCGGGAAGACAGTACAGGAGCCTGAAAACTGTAACGTCCAGGTTCAGGAACAGCTGCTTCCCTACAGCCATCAGGCTATTAAACCCCATGAATAAGCTCTGAGCTCCGAACTGCAAAAGACTATATTATATTTGTTATTGATTGAACTTTTTCTTTTATTTCACTTCCCCCTGTTATGTTCTATGTTTACATATTCACGTGTTCTGTTGTGCTGCAGCAAGTAAGAATTCCATTGTCCCATCCGGGACATATGACAATAAAACACTCTTAAGGATAAGGGGGGGGAAATCTTTTAGGACCGAGATGAGGAAAACATTTTTCACACAGAGAGTGGTGAATCTGTGGAATTCTCTGCCACAGAAGGTAGTTGAGGCCAGTTCATTGGCTATATTTAAGAGGGAGTTGGATGTGGCCCTTGTGGCTAAAGGGATCAGGGGTATGGAGAGAAGGCAGGTACGGGATACTGAGTTGGATGATCAGCCATGATCATATTGAATGGCGGTGCAGGCTCGAAGGGCCGAATGGCCTACTCCTGCACCCATTTTCTTTGTTTCGATGTTTAACTGTTGACAGCACCCGCAGTCAGGGTCACACCCAGGCCTCTGGCGCTGTAAGGCAGCAAATATTCTGCTGAGCCACCGAGCTGCCCCCCCCCCCGTTCAAAAGTAGTTCAAAATAACCAATTCCATATTCCCTGCAAGTTATTTCAGGTTTCAAGATTAATATTCCAAGTGACTGAAATGACTCGAATTGAAAACCTTTCACTGGTCTGTCCAGCTGTTAGCAGTCACAGTGGGTAGATAATGCAATTATTGTGGCTCTTAGACAAGGCGAGATAACATGGTGTAAATGCTTAGTAATGTGCTGGAAAGGGCAGGCAGCAAATTAAAACAACTACGCACCAAAGCTGGAAGTATTCAAGTGAAAGTTGCCGAAGCCAGCTGTATGGAGAGTAGGGTCTGGTGAAGAGGTGCAATTGTGCCCAGTGTCCTGGTCGCTCCAAGCAGGGCACGTGCCAGATAACTGTGACAGATAATCCCTTTGTCTACCTGAACAAGCAGCTTATACTTTATACACAGCGTACAGCTCTCCATCGGACTTCGGTAACAAGTGAAAGATAACCGCCTGCCACAAAAGATTGGGCTAAAACCATGTTGCATTCAAAAAGTGGTAATTATATCCACATTAGTAACAGGGAAACAGAGAAAATAGGTGCGGGCGTAGGCCATTCATGCCAGCACCGCCATTCAATACGATCATGGCTGATCATCCAAAATCAGTACCCCGTTCCGGCTTTATCCCCCCCCCCCTATTCCTTGATTCCCTTAGCCCTAACAGCTAAATCTAACTCTCTCTTGAAAATAGTACACAAATGACTCAAATTTACATTTAGTTTAAAGATACAGCCTGGAAACAAACCCCATGGCCGCACCGACCGGCGACCTTTGGGAGGAAACCGAAGTTCTCAGAGTAAAAGGGTACACAAAAGGCTGGGGAAACTCAGCGGGTGCAGCAGCATCTAAGGAGCGGAGGAGATAGGCGACGTTTCGGGTCGAGACCCTTCTTCAGACTGGTCAGGGATCAGGGAAACGAGAGATATAGACGGTGATGTGGAGAGATAAGGAACAATGAATGAAAGATATGCAAAAAAGTATCGATGATAAAGGGAACAAGCCATTGTAAGCTGTTTGTGGTGTGAAAATGAGAAGCTGGTGCGACTAGGGTGGGGGAGGGAGATAGAGAGAGAGGGAATGCCGGGGCCCGAGGGCTGAGGGAGAGGTGGGAAGGGGAGGAGACAGCAAGGGTTAATAGAATTGAGAAAATTCAATGTTCAAGCCCAAAGGATGCAGACTCCCCAAGCGGAATATGAGGTGCTGTTCCTCCAACTTGCGGTGTTGCTCACTCTGGCCGTGGAGCAGGCCCAGGACCGAGAGGTCGGATACGGAATGGGAGGGGGAGTTGAAGTGCTGAGCCACAAGGAGGTCGGGTTGGTTAATGCGGACCGAGCGGAGGTGTTCGGCGAAACGATCGCCAAGCCTCCGCTTGGTCTCACCGATATAGATCATCTGGCATCTGGAGCAGCGGATGCAGTAGATGAGGTTGGAGGAGGTGCAGGTGAACCTCTGTCGGACCTGGAAGGACCGGCTGGGTCCCTGAAAGGAGTGGAGGGGGGAGGCGAAGGGACAAGTGTTGCATTTCTTGCGGTTGCAAGGGAAAGTGCCCGGGGAAGGGGTAGAGCGGGAGGGGAGGGAAGAATTGTCAAGGGAGTTGCGGAGGGAGCGATCTTTGCGGAAGGCAGACAGGGGGGTCTCAGAGTAAAAACCCACATGGGTCACAGGGAGAACGTGCAAACTTCGTACAGACAGCGCCCGTAGCCAGGGTCGAAATCCCGGATCTCTGGCGCTGTAAGGCAGCAACTCTACCGCTGCGCCACTAACCTGCCCGTAAATAAATTACTTCAATTTATGTAGATTTATTAAGCCAAATTCCCTTAATATGTCCTGTTATTGGCTTGCAAACCGTAGTGTTCTTGAAAGTATTTAGTCTCCATATAGGATAGAAATCAGCTACTGTAGAAGTTATTCCTTTCAAATATGGTTTGATCGTTTTCTCCCCCTCACCGTGCCCATCTCTACCGCTGGGCACGGTGGCACAGCGGTAGAGATGCTGCCGCACAGCGCCAGGTATCCGGGCTTGATCCCGACTACGGGTGCTGTCTGTATGGAGTCTGCACGTTCTCCCAATGACCTGCGTGGGTTCCCTCCGGATGCTCCGGTTTCCTCCTACACTCCAAAGATGTACAGGTTGTAAGCTGCCCGAGCAAAATACGGGGCGCTGTCCCTCCAATTTGAGCCGGGCCTCACACCGACAGTGGAGGAGGCCCAGGACAGAACGGTCAGCGTGGGAATGGGAAGGGGAGCTAAGGGGCTGTCCCACTGCGGCGACCTAATTGGCGAGTTAGTATGCCCCTGTACATGAAAACCTTAATCTGCAATATTTTACATTCTGAATTTGTTAACAACAAATTAATTAGTTGGCAGTTTTAGAGATACAGCGTGGAAACAGGCCCTTCGGCCCACCGAGTCCACGCCTACTAGCGATCACCTGAACACTAGTTAATATCTACACACTGGGGACAATTTACAGAAGCCAATTAACCCACAAACCCGCACATGTGGGAGGAAACTGGATCGCCCAGGGAAAACGCACGCGGTCACAGGGAGAATGAACAAGCTCCGTGCAGACAGCACCCGTAGTCAGGATCGAACCCGGGTCTCTGGCGCTGCGAGGCAGCAACTCTACCGCTGTGCCACCGTACCGCTCTGAGATTCACGATAACATTGTCACTTACACTTGCCCATTGGAATTTGGCAGACAGTGCGACTCCAAGCTCCCCAGCACAGACTTGAAAAAATAAAATTGTACGAAGGTAACAACTTACTTGATCCAGTTCATCAGCTCGACAGTATCTGAATCATAGAACTCCTGCAGTTCAGACAGCTCGCTCATGACATCTGGAAAGAACTGAAGTACAAGTAATATTACAACTTAAATATACAGAGTTCAGCAAAACAAACAGAAGCAAGTGTAAAGTTCATGTTCATAAATAATAGGAGCAAAATTAGGCCATTCGCCCATCAAGTCTACTCTGCCATTCAATCATGGCTGATCCATCTTCCCCTCTCAACCCCATTCTCCTGCCGTCTCCCCATAACCCCTGACACCCGTACTAATCAAGAATCTATCTATCACTGCCTTAAAAATATCCACTGACTTGGCCTCCACAGGCCCAGCTCGGCCTCCACATGCCCAGCTCGGCCTATGGACTTCAGAAGCCGCGGTCTCCGGTGGGAAGCACCGATTCGGAGGCTCTGGGCTGCTGAGAGTGTTCGAGGGCCTGAAACATCGGGCCCCTAGCGGCCACTGCGGAGGCCGCAATAGGCCCCGACCGCGGGTGAACAGAGGAAGAGGACTGAACTTTGGTGCCTTCCCTCACAGTGAGAAACGTTGATTCCGCTGTGGGGGGATGTTTTTTATGTTTTATGTTAAATTATAAAATGTTGTATTTATCTTATATGTGTGCTGCATGGTAACTCAAGTTTCGCTGCACCAATTGGTGTATGTGACAATAAATGTCCTTTGTCCTTCTGTGGCCATCAGCCTGGCATAAAGGCATGACTTTAGCATAGTTAACCTTCTCTGGAAGGCAATGGTGTAACAAAGGCATCAGAATTTCTATTCCATTCGGCCCTTCGAGCCAGCACCGCCATTCAATGTGATCATGGCTGATCATTCCCAATCAGTACCCCGTTCCTGCCTTCTCCCCATATCCCCTGACTCCGCTATCTTTAAGACCCTTATCCAGCTCTCTCTTGAAAGCATCCGGAGAACCTGCCTCCACCGCCCTCTGAGGCAGAGAATTCCACAGACTCACCACACTCTGTGAGAAAAAGTGTTTCCTCATCTCCGTTCTAAATGGCTTACCCCTTATTCTTAAACTGCGGCCCCTGGTTCTGGACTCCCCCAACATTGGGAACATGCTTCCTGCGTGTCCAAACCGTTAACAATCTTATATGTTTCAATACTGCAGGTACAAGTCACTAAAAGAATGTGTAGTTCATGAGGTCATAAGTCATAGGAGCAGAACTAGTCCAAATGTGGCCAACAATCTTAATACAGAATGAGGGGGGACCTCATTGAAACGCACCGAATAGTGAAAGGCTTGGATAAAGTGGATGTGGTTAAGGTCATAAGTGTTGGGAGCAGAATTAGGCCATTCGGCCCATCGAGTCTACTCCGCCGTTCAATCGTGGCTGATCTATCTCTCCCTCTCAACCCCATTCTCCTGCCTTCTCCCTAGACTGGTTATTCAACTGCATCGCAGCAGAGGGACAAAGAGTCCTTGGCGTGTAGGAGAGAACTGCAGATGCTGGTTTAAATCGAAGGTGGAGACAAAATCGGCTCGAGACTCTTCTGTCCAAAGAAGGGTCGAGACATGAAACGCCACCCATTCCTTCTCTCCAGAGATGCTGCCTGTCCCGCTGAGTTACTCCAGCATTTTGTGTCTGCCAAAGAGTCCAAGGTGGTGCCTAAACCAGGCGGCTCTGTGCGCGAGTCACAGAAGTGGATCGGTATTCACGCTTTATAATCGCTCCACTATATAATATCTCTACTCCCACAGCAGCATTTCTTGCTTTAACTACGCCCTTGTTCATCTCCTCTCTACCATCCACCCCACTGGAGACCTTCGAGCTATCTTTAACTGGACTTCATCTTGCACTAAATATTATCCCCTTTATCACAGAAACGTGGAAAATAGGTGCAGGAGTAGGTCATTCGGCCCTTCGAGCCAGCACCGCCATTCAATAAGATCATGGCTGATCATCCAAAAGCAATACCCCGTTCCTGCTTTTCCCCCACATCCCTCGACTCCGTTAGCCCTAGGAGCTAAATCTAACTAACTTTCTCTTGAAAGCATCCAGAGAATTGGCCTCCACTGCCTTCTGTGGCAGAGAATTCCACAGTTTCACAACTCTCTTTTATTTCCCCCATCTGTGAATCTGTGGAACATCTAAAAGGCAGTGGAGGTCAAAATGTTTTGTCACCCACACGGTCATCTACCTGTACGCTGTAAATGGCTCGATTGTAATCACGTATTGTCTTTCCGCTGACTGATTAGCACGCAACAAAAGCTTTTCACTGTACCTCAGTACACGTGACAACAAACTAAACTATCTCAAACAATTGGGGAGTTCAGACAAGAAAACGTGACTAATGCAAATAGATACATCTAAGAAATTGGGTGCATCCGATCCAAAGCTATCCATTGCTAAAACCAATGCAGGTTTTCTTGCAATCTTAAGCAAGCCCACTCTGCCTCCATCCGCAGTTTCCCAATCTGCAATGTTGTTTCAACAGGATTGCAAAAGTATTCAATATATGGGAAACAATATATACAGCACAAATTGCTATTTCACACATTGCAGCTGGTAGAGCTGCTGCCTAACAGCGCCAGAGCCCCAGGTTCGATCTTGACCTTGGGTTCTCTCGGTGTGGAGCTTGCATGTTTTCCCTTTGACCATTTGGGTTTAGTTTAGAGATACAGCGCGGGAACAGGCCTTTTGGCCCACCGGGTCCCCGCCGACCAGCGATCCCCGCACATTAACACTATCCTACACATGCGAGGGACAATCATTTTTACGCTTACACCAAGCCAATTAACCTACATATCTGCACGTCTTTGGAATGTGGGGGGAAACCAAAGATCTTGGAGAAAACCCACGCGGGTCACGGGGAGAACGTACAAACTCCGTAGGGACGGCACCCGTAGTCAGGAGCGAACCCGGGTCTCTGGCGCTGCGAGCGCTGTAAGGCGGCAACTCTACCGCTGCGCCACCGTGCTGTCTTCGAGACGTGTGGGTTCGTAGGTTAACTCACCTGCACGTCGCCCCTCCTATGTAGGGAATGGATGAGAAAATAGGACATCGTAGAACTAGTGTGAACCGGTGATCAATCGATAGAGATATAGAGAATGGAAAAATGCCCATCGGTCCACCGGGTCCACACCAACCACCGATTACCCGTTCACGCTAGTTCTACGTTATCCCACTTCCTCGTCCGTTCCCTACAGCGGGGGCAATTTACAGGGGGCCAATTAACCTACACAACTGCAGGTCTTTGTGATGTGGGAGGAAACCGGAGAACCCGGAGGAAACCCACATGGTCACGGGGAGAACTTGCAAGAGACTGGCGCGGGTTTTCTCCGAGATCTCCGGTTTCCTCCCACACCCCAAAGACGTACAGGTTTGTAGGTTAATTGGCTTGGTATAAATGTAAATTGTCCCTAGTGTGTGTGTGTGTGTAGGGTAGTGTTAATATGCAGGGATCGCTGGCCAGCACGGACTCGGAGGGCTGAAGGGCCTGCATCCGCACAGTATCTCTGTGTATCTCTGGAAGAATGTGCCTGGAAGATGGAGCATTTATTAAGGAAAAGAAATAAAAAGATTAATTGAACAAAATTCAATTTCACACAGAGGAGATCAAGCTTGTGATTCTTCCAGGTGAAGTCATGTCAATCGTGAAATTAGACCAGGCACTAATTGGCTGCGATTCTTGTAAGTGCATCTGCTCCTTCAATAATTAATTTCACAGAACATCAGGGCTGCTACCAAAGTCCAAGACTGTGCTACAACTGACAGGGATGCTTGGTCATTTTCCTGCCGAGATCCTACCTTGGGAACGGCTGTCGAGAGAAGTGTGGAAAATGTGGCCAGAAATCCGAGGGTCAGAAGTGATAGGAGTAGAATTAGGCCATTCGGCCCATCAAGTCAGCACCACCATTCAATCATGGCTGATCTATCTCTCCCTCCTAACCCTATTCTCCAGCTTTCTCCCCATAACCCCTGACAGATGGCCGGACTGTCATATGCTGAGAGAATGGAGCAGCTGGGCTTGTACACTCTGGAGTTTAGAAGGATGAGAGGATATCTCATTGAAACATATAAGATTGTTAAGGGCTTGGACACACTAGAGGCAGGAAACATGTTCCCGACGTTGGGGGAGTCCAGAACCAGGGGCCACAGTTTAAGAATAAGGAGTAAGCCATTTAGAACGGAGACGAGGAAACACTTTTTCTCACAGAGAGTGGTGAGTCTGTGGAATTCTCTGCCTCAGAGGAGGCAGGCTTCTGAGGCAGGTCCTCTGGATGCTTTCAAGAGAGAGCTAGATGGGGCTCTTAAAAACTGTGGAGTCAGGGGATATGCGGAGAAGGCAGGAACGGGGTACTGATTGGGGATGATCAGCCATGATCACAATGAATGGCAGTGCTGGCTCGAAGGACACCTATATTCCTGCACCTATTGTCTATTCACACCCGTACATTATTTGTACATTAATATAGGATGCCACATTACTCATCTGAAAGCCTGGTTAGTTTAGTTTAGTTTGGAGATGCAGCGCAGAAACAGGCCCTTTGGCCCATCGCGTTTGGCTCTTGGGCCTGGCGATCCCCATACACGAGCCTCCACACTACAAGTTCCCCCACTTGTACATTCTCCCCATGACTTGCGTGGGTTTTCTCAGAGATCTTCGGTTTCCTCCCACACTCCAAAGACGTACATGTTTGCACGTTAATTGGCTTGGTATAAATGTGAAATCGTCCCTTGTGTGTGCAGGATAGTGTTAGCGTGCGAGGAATCGCTGGCCGGTGCGGTCTCCGTGGGCCGAAGGGCCTGTTTCCCCGCTGTATCTCTAAACTAAAACTAAACTAGGGACAATTTACAATCTTTACTGAAGCCAATTAGCCTACAAACCTGTGTGTCTTTGGAGTGTGGGAGGAAACCGGAGATCCTGGAGAAAACACACATGCAGGTCAGGTGGAGAACATGCAAACTCCGTACAGACAGCACCAGTAGACAGGATTGCACCCAGGTCTCTGGCGCTGTAAGGCCGCAACTCTACCGCTGTGCCACCTGCCACCCGTCCTATGTCCATACCCGTCCAGTAACTGGGCAAGGTATGTCTGGAAGCTGTGGGGAAACCTGTACTTGGACGTAGGCCCTCGTCCTAAATGGCCTGTCCCACTTACGCGACATGTCAGGGGGTGAAGCCAGTATGGTCGTGGGTAGTCGCCCAAAGATAAGATTTTATTACTTGTCATTTCGCACCTCAGAGAGGCTCGAACGAAATTCTGTTTCTACAAACCATACAGAGCAATTCATAAAAAAAAACACAAACAATTCAATTCACACAAACATCCATCACAGTGAGTCTCCCCCTCACTGTGATGTAAGGCAAAGTTCTTCTCTCTCCCCAGCACCATTCCTCTGGTGATGTCGAAGCCCCAGGCGGGCGGTGTTAAGTCCCACGGCCATTGAGGCCGCGCCAGGCGATGTACGGCCCCGCTCTAGGCCCAAAGGTCACAACGTTGGAGCCCCCGGCGGGCGCTGGAATGTCCCGCGGCCATTAAAGCCGCGCCGGGCGATGTACGGCTGGAGCTGGAGCTGGAGCTGGAGCCCCGGAGTCGGGCCGCAGCTGGACCCTCTGGTCCCAGACTCTCTCACGAGTGGAAACATCCTCTCCACATCCACTCGATCCAAACCTTTCACTATTCGGTATGTTTCAATGAGGTCCCCCCTCATCCTTCTAAACTCCAACGAGTGCAGGCCCAGTGCCTTGAAAAGCTACCATAGTGCCATCCTAGTTTTTTAATAAAATGTAATAACTTGATTGTTTTTCTGTACAATCTTCGGGAACGCTTCTGACCCGTTTAGCCATTCAGTTTAAAATCGTACACCGGTTAAAAGGTTTCCACATTTCTCAAATTCCACTCACAAAACGCCTCTCCTTATAAAAAGACAAAAAGTGGTAGGGTGAATGTTTTTGGGGGGAAGGAAACCAAAATGATACAAATGGGAGCTTGAAATTTGGAGATGATCATAGATCAGCCATGATTGAAGAGTGCAGTAGACTTGATGGGCCCAATAGCCTAATTCTACTCCTACCCCTTATGACCTTATGATCAAGAGACCCGAACTTTTATAATTCTCATGTCTTAAGGGATAGGAGCAGAATTAGGTCATTTGGCCCAACAAGTTCACTCTGCCATTCAATCTATCTCTCTCCCTCCTAACCCATCTCTCCTCCCCATGGCCCCTGGCACCCGCACTAATCAATTCTCACCCTTATTTTTCATATTCCTTACACAATATTTGCCTCTCCCTCTAATTTCTTTCCATTTTAGATATTTGCTGTCCTCCACTGGGGAGAAGGAAGAAGAAGACTGAAGAAGGGTCTCCACCCGAAACGTCACCCATTCCTTCTTCAGACTGAAGAAGGGTCTCGACCCGAAACGTCACCCATTCCTTCTTCAGACTGAAGAAGGGTCTCGACCCGAAACGTCACCCATTCCTTCCCTTCAGAGATGCTGCCTGTTCCTCCGAGTTACTCCAGCATTTTGTGTCTGTCTTCAGTGCAAACCAGGACCTGCAGTTCCTTCCCACACACACCCCTCCACTGGAACTGGAAGAACGCCAGATCTAAATTTGAAGGAATTGATAGCGAGAGGGAAATATTGTCTAAGGACTTTGAAAACAAGGGCTATAACGCAAACCAACCTCCCTTCCATTGACCCCCATCTACACTTCCTGCAGTCTCAGCAATACCAGCAGCATAATCAAGGACCAGTCTCACCCACGGCCTCTCCCTCTTCTCCCCTCTCCCATCAGGCAAGAGGTGCAAGAGTGTGAAAACGCACACCTCCAGATTCAGGGACAGTTTCTTCCCAGCTGTTATCAGGCAACTGAACCGTCCACTTACCACCTCAAGAGTGGTGGTCCTAACATACAGTAATAGCTCATTGGAGACCCTCGGACTATCTTTAATCGGGCTTTACTGGACTTTATCTTGTACTGAACTTTACCCTGTATCTGCACAGCGTAGACAGCCTGTTTGTCTATCGTCATGTATCATGTATCTATCGTCTTTCTGCTGAATGGATGCCACACAACAAAAAAGCTTTTTGCCGTGCCTCGATCCAGGGGCCACAGTCTTAGAATAAAGGGGAGGACATTTATGACTGAGGTGAGAAAAAAAACTTTTTCACCTCAGTCATAAAAAAACCTTTTCACCTCAGTTGTGAATTTATGGAATTCCCTGCCACGGAGGGCAGTGGAGGCCAAGTCACTGGATGGATTTAAGAGAGAGTTAGATAGAGCTCGAGGGGCTAGTGGAGTCAAGGTATATGGGGAGAAGGCAGGCACGGGTTATTGATAGGGGACGATCAGCCATGATCACAATGAATGGCGGTGCTGGCTCGAAGGGCTGAATGGCCTCCTCCTGCACCTATTTTCTATGTTTCTATGATACATTTGGCAATAAACTAAACTATAATTTCAAAACAATCTTATCAACACAATTATAGGCACTGATTTTGAAATGTCCTATCGTACTCACATCCTTCCAAATGCTGAATGCTATTATTGTTGGAACTGCAGTGCTCAATACCAGAGCCTAAAATTGGAGGGAAAAAAAAAAATAGTACTTTAGTGGACCAATATTAAGAGCTCATGAGGTGCAGCGATCTCGAGGGACGTTGTGAACTCACCAGAAGCAATGGAGGCACTGTTCTCAGCCGCAACCACTTAAACACAGTCATCCATAGCTCAGGGGAACATACACCAAAGGCAGCAAACATGCAGGCATACGGGGTCCATAAATACTTCAGGCTGCGAAGGTACAAATTGCAGCCAGCGTTATTCATGAATTAAAGAGACATACAGCACGGAAACAGGCCCTTCGGCCCCAACCTGTCCATGCCGATCACGTTCAAGATATCCCATTTACGCGAGTCCCATTTTTTCCATGCTTGGCCCTTATCCCTCTGAACCTTTCCTGTCCAAATGTCTTTTGAATGTTGTAATAGTCCCTGCCTCAACTACCTCCTCTGGCAAACGTTGCCCATTTCCTTCGCTCCATAGACGCTGCCACACCCGCTGAGTTTCTCCAGCACTTTTGTCTACCTTTGTTACATCCATCCACCACCCTCTGTGTGAAAAAGTTGCCCCTCAGGCTCCTATTTAATCTTTCCCCCGCCCCTCACCTGAAACATATGCCTTCTAGTTCTGGATTCCCTACTCTGGGCAACAGACTGAATTCACCCTATTTAATCCCCTCACGATTTTATACACCTCTATTGGGGCACCCCTCGGCTTCCTGCGCTCCAGGGAATAAAGTCCTTCCTTGTCCAACCTCTCCCTATAGCTCAGGCTCTCTAGTCCTGGCAACATTCTCATTGCACCCTTGTTTTATATTAACTGCAGGATCAAGCTTCATTAACAGATACTTTCCAATAAACTTAGCAGTAAACGCCCCTTACCGTTAACAGCATTTTACATTTGGGGAAAAGTAGCTCAATAGCCCCACCACATGTCCACAAATGGAAATAACGCCCTCTGTTGGACTTCACCTTAAACCAATGTCCTCTAGTCCTCAATCCCCCTACTCTGGGAAAGAGATAGGTATGGGTTTTCTATTTTTTATTTAAAAGGCCTGCCCCGAACTGCTCGAATTCCTCCATAGAGTCATAGAGTGATACATTGTGGAAACAGGCCCTTCGGCCCAACTTGCCCATAGCGGCCAACAATGTCCCAGCTACATTAGTCCCACTTGCCTGCGCTTGGTCCATAACCCTCCAAACCGGTCCTATCCGTGTATCTTAAACGTTGGGATAGTCCCAGCCTCAACTATCTCCTCTGGCAGCTTGTAACATACACTCACCACCCTCTGTGTGAAAAAGTTACCCCTCAGATTCCCATTAAATCTTTTCCCTTTCACCTTGAACCTATGTCCGCTGGTCCTCGATTCCCCTACTCTGGATAAAAGACTCTGTGCATCTACCCGATCTATTCCTCTCATGATTTTATACACCTCTATAAGATCTCCCCTCATCCTCCTGCGCTCCATGGAATAGAGACCCAGCCTACTCCCAGGCCATATTTTAGATTTAGTCTGTTGCTCTGGAGTGACACCATACAATCTTAAATCTACAGAGCTTCCCATTTCAGACCATAAAACTGTCCTTTTTGATATTAATCTGCCACTCCCTGAACGCAATCTGAAGCGCATCACATCCTTCCGTAATCTGAAAAACATTAATCAAGTGGAACTCAACAGACTAATCAGTAACTCTCTCATCCCACTGCCCCCCCACTCTGCATTGCTAACCTGGTTGATCACTACTCATTAAACTCCTTGGCTCCTCTGAAAACCCGTACAGTCTCTTTTAGCAGGTCATCTCTGTGGTACCCTCCTGAACTCCGCCATATGAAAATGGTGGGCCGGCGTCTGGAGAGACTTACAAAGAAAACTGGACTAGCTATTCACCACCAAATGCATACAGATCATCTTCTCTCATCTAAAAATGCCCTGACCGCTGCTAAACCCTCCTACTATTCCAACATCATCAACAACAGTGAAAATAACACTCGGACTTCATTCCCCACGGTCAGCTAACTACTTAAGCCTCCTGAAACCTCGAATCTCCTCACCTCCACTGCTCAGTGTCACACGTTTTTGGACTTCTTCAGTACCAAAATCACCAGCATTCATCACCAATTGAACCCTTTCTCAGCTTCTGCTCACAACAGCCCACCCTGGACTCCCACACTGGACTCCCCGCTCTCCACCATATCTACTTCCCAGCTTCCAACAGTCGAAGAAATAACTAAACTCATCACCAAGTCCAAGAACTCCTCCTGCTTGCTTGATCCCATCCCTACTGTCCGGGTTAAATCCTGTATGCCCTCTATCTCACCCATCATAATGTTCATAATTAACTCCTCCCTACTAACTGATACTGTCCCTACATCTCTCAAAACAGCTTCTGTCACCCCGATTCTAAACAAAACAGGTTCTGATCCAAACAATCCAAATAACTACCGGCCCATCTCCAACCTCCCATTCATCACTAAACTTCTGGAAAGGACAGCAGCGACACAACTTCAAGTCCACCTTCAAAACAATAACCTCTATGAACCATTTCTGTCCGGTTTTCGCCACAATCACAGCACTGAAACAGCCTTGGTAAAAATGACAAATGATCTCCTTCTCGCAGCTGACACGGCCACTTATCCATCCTGATCCTCCTCGACCTCACGGCAGCCTTTGACACCATCTCCCACCCAGATCTTCTGGAACGTTTCTCTGCCACCGGCTTCATCAACAATGCACTACTTTGGTTCAGGTCCTCTATACACGACAGAAAACAGTTCATCCAGGGAAATAAAGTCACATCCACAATTGCCACAGTCACCCATGGTGTTCCTCAGGGATCGGTGCTGGGGCCACTGCTTTTTATCATCTATATTCAACCTCTTGGCAATATTCTCCGTCATTTTGGAATCAATTTTCACTGCTACGCCGATGATACACAACGTTACCTCTCCACAAAACCAAACGCCTCCCTTCCCCCAACTGCCCTCACCGCCTGTCTTCAAGCTATCAGCAACTGGATGTCACTCAACCGTCTAAAACTCAATGGAAATAAACCAGAAATCATCCTTATTGGCTCAAAGTCCACACTCTCCAAAACCCACCCGTTCACCATGTCAGTTGTTGGCTCACCCATACCCACCTCCTCCCGTGTCAAAAGTCTCGGCGTCATTCTGGACAGTCCACTTTCCTTTGGCCCCCACATCAGCAATACCACACGCTCTGCATACTTTCATCTCCGCAACATCTCCAGACTCCGTCCCTCCCTCTCCAAAGACAATACAAAAGTCCTCAACCACGCTCTGGTCACATCCCGCATCGACTACTGCAACGCCCTCCTCACTTGCACCTCCAATACACTTCTTCATCGCCTCTAATGCATTCAGAACTCTGCAGCCCGGATCATCACCCGCACCAGATCATCGGACCACATCACACCCATCCTCACTCAGCTCCACTGGCTCCCTGCGCACCACCGGATTAACTACAGGATTTTACTGCTGACCTTCAAAGCCCTACACCACCTTGCCCCCCAATACCTCTCTGACCAGCTGCTGCTACCATACACTCCTTGCCGGTCACTTCCTTCCTCCTCAGCTGCAAGTTTAACTGTCCCCACCTTTAGACTCAGCACCATGGGTGCCAGAGCCTTCAGCTGCTCTGCCCCACGTCTCTGGAACACTCTCCCACCTCCCATCCGTCACCTGGACTCTATCGATCAATTCGAATCACAACTCAAAACACACCCGTTTAGATCAGCATACCCGACATAACTTCCTCCATGTTCACCCTGATTTTAATGACTTAAAATGTTTTGTGTATTTTTTTTGTTTTTTTTGTTTTTTGTTTTTAATCAACTTGATTTTAATATTGATAATGTATTGTGATCTTATGTCCTGTAAGGTGTCCTTGGGTGTCCAGAAAGGCACCAGCATATAAAATGCATTATTATTATTACTCAACCTCTCCCTGTAGCTCACACCCTCTAGTCCGGGCAACATCCTCGTAAATCTTTTCTGAACCCTTTCACGCTTGACAATATTGTTCCTATAACATGGCGCCCAGAACTGAACACAATATTCTAAATGCGGCCTCACCAACGTCTGATGCAACTGCAACATGACCTGCCAACCTCCGTACTCACTTTTATTAAGAACTTGATTCTCATTACTATGCACTGAAAAGGTAGTCCGAGGATCACCTTGAACACACGTACCCTTGGAACATCAGTGCCAGTGAGCCGAACAGCACCATATGCAGCATGTGGTAAGCCACCTCCGGCCTCTCACCGATCACCACAATATCTGGCACACCATCACTTTTTTGTGGCACATTACTAAAACAAAACAAAGTGCAAAGGTAAACTGCCACATTAAAATCAAGGTGGACACAAAAGGCTGGAGTAACTCAGCGGGGCAGGCAGCAGCGCTGGAGAGAAGGAATGGGTGACGTCCCTCCAGAGATGTTGCCTGTCCTGCTGAGTTACTCCAGCTTTTTGTGACTATCTTCGGTTTAAACCAGCATCTGCAGTTCATTCCTAGACATTAACATCAATATTGTTTGTTAAGGGTTTGGACACGCGAGAGGCAGGAAACATGTTCCCGATGTTGGGGGAGTCCAGAACCAGGGGCCACAGTTTAAGAATAAGGAGTAAGCCATTTAGAACGGAGACGAGGAAACACCTTTTCTCACAGAGCGTGGCGAGTCTGCCTCAGTGGGCGGTGGAGGCAGGTTCTCTGGATGCTTTCAAGAGAGAGCTAGATAGGGCTCTTAAAAAGTAGCGGAGTTATGGGGGATATGGGGAGAAGGCAGGAACGGGGTGCTGATTGGGGATGATCAGCCATGATCACATTGAATGGCGGTGCTGGCTCGAAGGGCCGAATGGCCTACTCCTGCACCTATTGTCTATTGTCTAATACAGATTTAATTTAGTTTATAGTATTATTTTTTGTCATGTGTACCGAGGTATGGGGAAAAGCTTTTGTTGCAGAAGGACAATAAGTCTTTTTAGTTTAGATAAATTAGCGTATGGGTGATCGCTGGTTGGCGCAGACTCTGTGGGCTGAAGGGCCTGTTTCCATGCTGTATCACCAAATTAAACAAACAGAAAATTGGAATTATTCCCACACAATCCTGCCCAGCTTCCCTGACTAAATCCTTTGCAACTGCAAGATCATCTCAGCACTCACTGTTTTAATTTACAGTACGTTGTGTTAACTTGTGACCTCTTTGCCTCGTGACTTACACTGGTACGGTTAAGTTAGACCCTGATTTAAAGGTGATGATCTTTGTCTTCAAAGCCCTCTCTGGTAACGGCCCTCCCAAATCTGCGCTCCCCTCGGGCCTTACAACTAGGGTTGCCAACTGTCCCGTATAAGCCGGGACATCCCGCATATTGGGCTGAATTGGTTTGTCCCGTACGGGATCGCCCTTGTCCCGTATTTGACTGCTACTACTCGGGTCGAGGGGACTGTCGGGACGGAGCGCCGCGTCCGGCCCCGCCTCACCCGTCCCGACGTAGTGCAGCCCATGGAGTGCAGCAGCAGCAGCAGCGCCTCGCCCGTGGCCCCGTCGGTCGGCAGCCCGGCCAGCTGTCCGACCTTCGGACCTTCGCTTACCGCCGAACATCACCACCGCTCCTTCTCACAGCCGATCATCGGTTCACGAGTTGGATGGGGCGCCGGACTTTGCGCTTCCGCACCTGGGTCAAAACTCCTCAGCTGGCCCGCCGGCGGGGCTTTGTGTGCAGAGGCCAACGCATCATTCACCCAGCCACGGCCGAGTCGGTCAACGTCGGGAATTTGCCCCTTATCTTGGCCTTTTGTCCCTTATTCAGGAGTGAGAAAGATGGCAACCCTACTTACAACCCCCCCCGTAATTCCGGCCTCTTTCTCAACATTTCCCTACTTTAATCATCAGCTGCTTATGCCCCGAGTTTTGCTATTCCTGTCTCAACCTCCCTGCATTTCATTACTCAAAGTTTTACCTTACAATCAAGCTCTGTGATAGTGCTTTAGACCATTGTCATGGCATTTCATACAGCTCACTGTTGTGTTTGATAGTGCTCCTGTGAGTTGCATATGTCACAGCATAATATCTGAAGAAGGGTCTCGACCCGAAACGTCACCCATTCCTTCTCTCTAGAGATGCTGCCTGTCCCGCTGAGTTACTCCAGTGTTTTTATGTCTATTTTCGGTTTACACCAGCAGCTGCAGTTCCTTCCTCCACTTATCAATATAAGTCATTGATTTTGTAAAGGTTTTGTGTCAAGGTTTTCTGTGAACACTTTAGTAAGATTTCACTTCTTTGGACAGAATGGCTTGACTTTGGTTTAGTTTAGAGATACAGCGCGTAAACAGGCCCTTCAGTCCAGCGGGTCCGCGCCGACCAGCGATCCCCGCACATTAACGCTATCCTACACCCACTAGGGACAATTTTTACATTTACCAAGCCAGGACGTACAAACCTGTACGTCTTTGGAAAGTCGGAGGGAAACCGAAGATCTCGGAGAAAATCCACGCAGGTCTCGGGGAGAACGTACAAACCCGTACAGACAGCACCCGTAGTCGGGATCGAACCCGGGTCTCCGGCGCTGAATTCGCTGCGAGGCAGCAACTCTACCGCCGCGCCACCGTAGGACAGATGGGACAGGGGGAAAATATTTAATCCAGAGAACGGGGCCGAGGGGTGAATTACAGAAAAGGTAGACAATAGGTGCAGGAGTGGGCCATTCGGCCCTTCGAGCCACCACCGCCATTCAATGTGATCATGGCTGATCATCCACAATCAGTACCCCGTTCCTGCTTTCTCCCCATATTCCCTGACTCTGCTATTTTTAATGGGATAGATAGCTACTATCTTTTACCAGGGACTGGGCAGTCTACAACTAGACCGTATAGGTTTAAGGTGAGAGGAGAGAGATTTATAGGGGATCTGACGGATATGTTTTTCATACAGATGACTGTGGGTGTTGAAATATTCATTAGCAACCAAGCCAGGATATTTGGCTGTGAATTGCAATAATCCACTTCGACAACTTCTAGTTTCTTCTTTACCGAAACTTCTTGGCAACGACTTCCAAAGTTGAGAGCAGGCAGATCAGCATGGCAGATATACAGAAGGGGAGGAGACAGGTCCGGGTCAGTCGAATGAAGAACTCTTGCGACGGCGTCTGGAGAGTTTCCTGACAAAGCAACAGGTTTGTGCTGAAGTCTCTGAGCGGGAACAGAAAATAAATACATTATTAGCGAAAGCAATAACGGTCGCAGCAAAAGGAGCACGTTCGTCTGCCCGCACACAACCGGGGCACGGTGGCGCAGGGGGTAGAGTTGCTGCCTCACAGCGCCAGAGACCCAGGTTCGATCCCGACTACGAGCGCTTGGCTGTACGGAGTTTGACCTGCGAGGGTTTTCTCTGAGATCTTCGGTTTACTCTCACACTCCAAAAAGATACAGGATTGTAGGATAATTGGCCTGGTATGAATGTAAAATTGTTCATAGTGTGTTAATGAACCTTCTGAATTTTGTAGTCGGCAGGGCAGTACTCTGCATATCGCCAACTTGGACAATTTTGCATTTTTTAATATCAAGCACAGAAACAGGCCTTTTGGCCCACCGTGTCCACACCGATCAGAGATCCCCGTACACTAGCACTATCCTACACACTCGGGAACATTTACAATTTTACCAAAGCCAATTAACCTACAAACCTGTACGTTAATTGGAGTGTGGGAGGAAACCGAAGATTTCGGAGAAAACCCACGCAGACCACGGGGAGAAGGTAGAAACTCCATGCAGACAGCACCCGTAGTCGGGATCGAACCTGGGCCTCTGGCGCTGCATTTTGCCGTGAGGCAGCAACTCTACCGCTGTGCCACCATGACTGCGGGGACTGCATGGACTCCGTGGGCCGAAAGGCCTGTTTCTGTGCTGTATCTCGAAACAAAACTAAATCTACTTGTTTCAGGAAATGTAAAAACTTCTATTTTTATTAATGATATACTTTACTCTTTATATGTTTCAATTAAAAAGGATTTAAGTGTTTAGAGAAACAGCATGGAAACAGGGCCTTCCGAGTCCACACCGATCAGCGACCCCCCGTACACTAGCACTATCCTACACAATCGGGAAAATTTACAATTTTACTAAAGGCAATTAACCTACAAACGTGTACGTCTTTGGAGTGTGGGAGGAAACCAGAGCACCCGGAGAAAACCCACGCGGTCACAGGGGGAACGTGCAAACTCCACACAGAGTGCACATGAGATCAGGATTGAACCTGGGTCTCTGGAGCTGTGAGGCGGCACTTCTGCCGCAGTGAGATACATGGATTTAAGTGTTGTAATACATAAGCTCTCATTTAAAAAAACAATGGTAATCTGGTGTACCTCTTTCTGGTAGCTAATATTTGCAATTACAAAAAAGAGCATTGACAGGTTTCAATTCAAGTATCACCATACAGCTGCATTCATCATATCACCGCATTGCATATATCTACGTGCTCAGCTTTTATAAGTTGTCAAAATCAATAAACAACACCAAGACTGCTGGTGTCGCAGACAACGAAGGAGGCAGTCAAAGCACGCAGCGGGATAGAGACCAACTTTGCAAATGGGTGAAGAAATAGCAGATGGATTGTAATCCACGCAAGTGCCAAATGTTGCACTTTGGGAGGTCCAATGCAAGTCCAAGAGTTTCCTCCGGGTGCTCCGGTTTCCTCCCACGCTCCAAAGACGTACATGTGTGTAGGTTAATTGACCAGTAAATTGTAGAATTGGAAGTGGGGGGGGGGGGGAGTCCAATGCCAGCATGCAGTTAATAGTAAGATCCCTAATAGTATTGACGTGCACAGGGATCTTGGGGACAAGGTCCACCCATTGATACAGAGTGGTAAAGAATGCATATGGTATACTCGCCTTCACTGGGCAAAGCATTGAGTACAACAGGAAACATGACGTAGCTCTAACAGAATGTGGTTAGGCCGCATTTGGAGCAATGGGTGCAGTTCTGGTCACCCCATTACAGGAAGGATCTGATGAAGGGTCTCGACCCGAAACATCGCCCGTTCCTTCTCTCCAGAGCTGCTGCCCCACCCGCTGAGTTACCCCAGCATTTTGTGTCTACCTTCGATCTTACCAGCATCTGCAGTTCTCTCTTACACAGGAAGGATGTGTTGGCTTTGGAGGGTTTTCACCAGAATACTGCCTTGATTGGGGATTATTAAGCTCTGCAGAGAGCAGGGCGTTCGGCTGAACGCATTATGGGAACTACACTCACCCCCCCCCCCCCCCCCCCCCCCCCCCCCCCCCCCGCAGGACCTATACATCAGGAGGGGCAGATCCAGAGCCAGCAACATTGTGGGGGACCCCGACCACCCCAGCAACGGACTGTTCCAGCTGCTACGGTCAGGCAAGTGCCTACACTGTCACGCTGCGAAAACAGAGAGGATGAGACAGAGTTTCTTCCCACAGGTCATCAGGACTGTAAACTCTGATCTCACCGGGGACTCATTTACTGTTGTGTTGTGTCTTTTTAAAATTGTTGTTTTTTTCCTAACATCGGAGGAGCAAAGATGAGTGCAGAAGGCTCCCATCACCATCGGGAGTAAATTGATATTTGGCACTTTGGACTTTTAACATCTAGTCCTGTGTATTTGTAAACATGATTCTGCTCTATTCTGTTCTGTAGTTTTTGCATAATCCGCAGGCGTTGCCACTTTCATTTCACTGCACATCTTGTGTGTGTTTGTGACGAGTAAAGTCGACTCGACTTGACTTGAGGTGCAAGGAGTGGTTTGACAAACTTGGATTGTTTTCTTTGGAATGCCAGTGGTTTCTGAGAGAAGTACATCAAATTATGAGACGTATCGATAGGGGAGACAACCAGAACCTTTTACACCAGGGAAGAAATCTCAAGATCTGGAGGGCAGAACTTTAAAGCTAGAGGGGCAAAATTTAAAATGAGAAGAGGACTATTTTTTTTTTTACACGGAGAGCGGTGGGTGCCTGGAATGCGCTGCCAGGGCTTGTGGTTGAAGAAGACACTAGAGTGGTGTTTAAGAGGCTTTTAAATAGGGAGATACGGATCACGTGCAGGCAAATAGGTTTAGGTTATCTTGGCATCATGTTTGGCACAAACATGGTGGGCTGAAGGGCCTGTTCCCGTGCTGTACTTTGCAATGTTTTGGACAGAAGTGCAGATGCTGATTTAAATCTAAGGGTCTGAAGAAGGGTCTCGACCCGAAACGTCACCCATTCCTTCTCTCCAGAGATGCTGCCTGTCCCGCTGAGCTACTCCAGCTTTTTTTACCGTGTCCACCTGTATTTTTCACCGTGTTCTACGATGTTGACAAGTTGCTTAACAATGGGGACATCGTGGTCAAGCAGAGGTGGAACGTGACTCAATGTATCCACACATGCAGAGCAGGGCTGACAGATGGCAGAAATGAGAGGCTGCCCCCCGCACAACACCTCAGCAAACTGAAGAAGGGTCTCGACCCGAAACGTCGCCCATCTCCTTCGCTCCTTAGATGCTGCTGCACCCGCTGAGTTTCTCCAGTATTTTGTGTACACTCATCAGACTTTACCTTGTAGTATTCAAGTCAAATTTTGCTTCAAAAAACTTCAATATGTGTTCATTTTCTTCTTGAGGGAGGATTTTCTGGAAACATGCAAATAAATAGAAACTCTTAATTCCAAGGCTGCGGACAATCTGAATAAAAACGCGTCATAGAAACATAGAAAATAGGTGCAGGAGGAGGCCATTCGGCCCTTCGAGCCAGCACCACCATTCATTGTGATCATGGCTGATCGTCCCCTATCAATAACCCGTGCCTGCCTTCTCCCCATATCCCTTGACTCCACTAGCCCCTAGAGCTCTATCCAACTCTCTCTTAAATCCATCCAGTGACTTGGCCTCCACTGCCCTCTGTGGCAGGGAATTCCATAAATTCACAATTCTCTGGGTGTAAAAGGTTTTTTCTCACCTCAGTCCTAAATGACCTCCCCTTTATTCTAAGACTGTGGCCCCTGGTTCTGGACTCGCCCAGTGGAAGTGTTGGGAAGACGGGGGCATCCAGTCAAGACAGCAATAAGGTGAAAATCTCTCTGGCGACAAAGGGTGGTGGGTGGAACGAGCTACCAGGGGAGGTAGTTAGGACACGTACTATCACAGCGTTTAAGAACATTTAGAGTTACATGGATAGGACAGGTTTAGAAGGATATGGGGCAAACGCAGGCAGGTGGGACTAGTGTAGATGGGACATGTTTGTCAGTGTGGGCCAGTGTAAGACTCTGTGTCCTGTCCCAGCGTACGTCTACTACTAAGGTAGATACTTAATAAGCAAGTAGGTTTAAAGATTATGTAGGCAAGATGGTGCCCAACCCAGGCAAACCCTTTGTGTGTTAGTCACAGAAGTGGATCTGCAATCAGCCAGTATAAAGGCTCCACTCATAAATCTGTCCATAAGTCTTAATTGACAAACCTGAATTATTTATTAGAATATGGTCCCCGTTCATAGATTATTTGAAGGGGTAGAATGGGCCAGCGCTGAGGCTCGACGGAAGCTTGAACCCAGGACTAGACGAATAGTTTTGTTTTCTTACCTACGGACCTATCTCCTAAGTTGTATTATAATTATTTTTTTTAATAAATAAATAAATAAATCTCTACTCCCAAAGCAACGTATCTTATTCAGGTTATCACTGTGGACGGCTCAATTGTAATCATGAATAGTCTTTCCGCTGACTGGTTAGCACACAACAAACGTTTTTCACTGTATCTCGGTATACATGACAATGAACTAAACTCAACGAAGAACAAAGAAGTTTACAAAAATCGGCCGATTTACTCTAATAATTTCTACTAATTTGCAAGTCTTTGTTGATTTTTTACATGGCTGGCAAATGTGCCTGAATATCAGTGGCACACAGTGACACTTTGAATTCTTGTTTGCCTTGAGAGTCAGTTAAGCCTGAGTATATGGCTTATCTGCCTGGCATCTTTTTCTTAAAGCTGTTTCGTGGGCTGGAGTTGCCGAATGATGACACAGTCTTCCCACTGTGTGAAATTTCACCATGCAGGGTTTTGTCGGTATCGAGTACCATTCTTCCCATCTTGGGAAGAACTAGCTGACACTTACAGGGTTGTAATGCTGAGGTTCTACAAGGCACTGGCCAGGCTGCTTTTGGAGTACTGTAAGCAAATGTGGGCCCCGTATCTGAGGACGTGCTGGCTCTAGCGAGGGTCCAGAGGAGGTTTACAAGAACGATCCCAGGAACGAGTGGTTTAGCATATGATGAGCGTTTGACAGCACTGGGCCTGTATTCGATGGAGTTTAGAATGTTGAGGGGAGACCTCATTGAAACGTTACAGAATAATGAAAGGCATAGATAGAGTGGATGTGGAAAGGATGTTTCCACTGGTGGGATAGTCTAGGATCAGAGGTCATAGCCTCAGAATTAAAGGGCTCTCTTTTAGAAAGGAGGTGAAGAGGAACATCTTTAGTCGGAGGGTAGTTAATCTGTGGAACTCATTGCCACAGAGGGCTGTGGGGGCCAAGTCAGTGGATATTTTTGAAGGCAGAGATTAGCAAATTATTGATTAGAACGGGTGTCAAGGGCTATGGGGAGAAGGCAGGAAAATGGGATTAGGAGGTAGAGATCAGCCATGATTGAATGGCGGAGTGGATTTGATGGGCCAAATGGCCTAATTCTACTCCGATAACTTGTGAACTTAGCACATGGGATAATGGCAACTTCACATGGCAGCAAATTCTGGCTCAATAACATTTGCACAACATTTGACCTTTCAAACACCGAAATGCAGCCACAGGAGTTTGTCACATTTAACATCAGCTTGCACTGTACATGCCAAGAAAATAAAAATGGTGGGTTGTTGATGAGAGCCAAGATTAGGAATGCTACAATTAGATCAGTGGGCAGGTGATGAGAGCGGTGGACCGGAGGGAAGAAAAGAAAGGAGATGACAGAGATTGGTAGATGATTGGTAAAGAAAGCTTTTTCTGTGCTGGCCTTTATAAATCAGAGCATTGAGTATAGAAGTTGGGATGTAATGTTAAAATTGAACAAGGCATTGGTGAGGCCAATTCTGGAGTATGGCGTACAATTCTGGTCGCCAAATTATAGGAAGGATGTCAACAAAATAGAGAGAGTACAGAGGAGATTTGCTAGAATGTTGCCTGGGTTTCAGCACCTAAGTTACAGAGAAAGGTTGAACAAGATAGGTCTTTATTCTTTTGAGCGCAGAAGGTTAAGGGAGGTCTTTAAACTGATGAGAGGGATAGACAGAGTTGACGTGGATAAGCTTTTTCCATTGAGGGTAGGGAAGATTCAAACAAGAGGGCATGACATGAGAATTAAGGGACAGACGTTTAGGGGCAACATGAAAGGGAACGTCTTTACTCAGAGAGTGGTGGCTGTGTGGAATGAGCTTCCAGAGGAAGTGGTGGAGGCAGGTTCGTTTTTATAATTTAAAAATAAATTGGATAGGTATATGGACGGGAAAGGAATGGAGGGTTATGGCCTGAGTGCAGGTAGATGGGACTAGGTGAGAGTAAGTGTTCGGCACGGACTAGAAGGGCCGAGATGGCCTGTTTCCGTGCTGTAAATGCTATACGGTTATATGGTTATACTGCCCAGTCCATCACAGCTACTAATCTCCCCACCATCAAAGTGATTTATAGGAAGCGCTGCCTCAAAAAGGCAGTTCATACCATCACAGACCCGCAGCTTCCTGGCCACACGCTCATTTCCCCCCTGCCACTGGGACACAAGTACAGGAGCCTTAAAAGTGTAACGTCCAGATTCAGGAGCAGCACCTTCCCTACAACTCTCAGGCTATGAAACACTACAACCTTCAACAAAGCTCTGACCTATATACACTCTGGGGGCATCGTGTTTGTCTTTGGTTGACCCAGGTTATATAGTTTTTTTGCACCAAGAATGTTTAGAAACTTGGAAAATAGGAGCAGGAGTAGGCCATTCGGCCCATCGAGCCAGCGCCGCCCATTCAATATTATCATGGCTGATCATCCACAATCAGTGCCCCGTTCCTGCTTTTTCCCCATACCCCTGGATTCCGTTAGCCCTAAGAGCTAAATCTAAATCTCTCTTGAAAACATCCAGTGAATTGGTCACCACTGCCTTCTGTAGCAGAGAATTCCACAGATTCACAACTCTCTGGCTGAGAAAGTATTTCCTCATCTGAGTCCTAAACGGCCTTCTCCTTATTCTTAAACTGTGACCTCCTGGTTCTGGACTCCCCCAACATCCAGAACATTTTTCCTGCATCCACCCTGTCCAACCCTTTAAGAATTTTATATGTTTCTACAAGATCCCCTCCCATCCTTCTAAACTCCAGTGAATATCAGCCCAGTCGATCCATTCTTTCATCATATGACAGTCCCGCCAACCCGGGAATTAACCTGGTGAACTCACGCTGCACTCCCTCAATAGCAAGAATGTCCTTCCTCAAATAAAGAGACCAAAACTGCACAAAATAGTCCAGGTGCGGTCTCACCAGGGCCCTGTACAACTGTAGTAGTCTTTGCTCCTTTACTCAAGTCTTCTCACTATGAAGTAGCGAAGTTGGTGCACAGAATCTGGATGCCCAGAGTAAGTGAGTAAGTAGGGTTAAGGTGAAGGGGGAGAAATTTAATAGGAATCTGGTGGTGGGGGGGGGGGGGGACGATGTTTTCACACAAAGGGTGCTGGGTGAATGAAACGAGCTGCCGGAGGAGGTAGTTGAGGCTGGGACTATCCCAACGTTTAAGAAACAGTTGGACAGGTACGTGGATAGGACAGGTTTGGAGGGATATGGACCAAACGCAGGCAGGAGAGACTAGTGAAGCTGGGACATGTTGGTCCGTGTGGGAAAAGTTGGGCCGAAGGACGCGTTTTCACGCTGTATCACTCTGTGAACTCTAGAAATACAAATTGGTAACAACAAAAAATATACAAACCAAGCTCCTAGATTTAATACTTACTTTTATGACAAGATTTAAAATGATTGAGATGATGAAAACCAAGTAGAAATGAAGGAGCAACTTCATAAGCCTTGCCACAAAGTGACCCTTCTTCATGTTTTGCTGTAAGAGTACAGAACAGATTAGGATTGACACTAACAATGCTTCAATAGTACTTGTGTTAACGAAGAAACTGCAGATGCTGGAGAATCGAGGGTTACACAAAAAGCTGGAGAAACTCAGCGGGTGCAGCAGCATCTAAGGAGCGAAGGAGATAGGCGACGTTTCGGGCCGAGACCCTTCTTCAGACTGGTCAGGGATCAGGGAAACGAGAGATATAGACGGTGATGTGGAGAGATAAAGAACAATGAATGAAAGATATGCAAAAAAGTATCGATGATAAAGGGAACAAGCCATTGTAAGCTGTTTGTGGTGTGAAAATGAGAAGCTGGTGCGACTGGGGTGGGGGAGGGAGATAGAGATAGAGGGAATGCCAGGGCCCGAGGGCTGAGGGAGAGGTGGGAGGGGGAGGAGACAGCAGGGGTTAACAGAATTGAGAAAATTCAATGTTCAAGCCCAGAGGATGCAGACTCCCCAAGCGGAATATGAGGTGCTGTTCCTCCAACTTGCGGTGTTGCTCACTCTGGCCGTGGTCAATAGTACTTTATGTGTCACCAGTACTGAGGCACAGTGACAAGCACTTCTATTTTTACAGTTCAGTACCACTATACATTCGCACTTAGATACATCTTAGATAAGCATGGTAGACAAAAGTGCTGGAGAAACTCAGCGGGTGCAGCAGCATCTATGGAGCGAAGGAAATAGGCAACGTTTTGGCCCGAAACGTTGCCTATTTCCTTCGCTCCATAGATGCTGCCGCACCCGCTGAGTTTCTCCAGCACTTTTGTCTACCATCGATTCTCCAGCATCTGCAGTTCCTTCTTAAACTCTTAGATAAGCATCTCAGATACAGTACAATTGGATAGCCAGCTTTGGCACCGTTTTCCAGTCCCGGTTGTTATCGGTGTAGAGTTCTGAACCTGACCATGAAGGCCCGTGGTCTTGGTGGAGATGTAGGGTTACAGTAGCTTCGTAGGGCCCGGCGTGCGGGGGCCGCCGGGAACAAAGTGGGATCATGCGTGGGGGAGGGGGGGCCCACCGAGAACAAAGACTGTAATGAACACTCTGCAACTCTGTCGGTGCCCTATTCGTGGCCACACTTTGCATACCTTTTTATCTTCACAACAATAATTTTGTTGTGACACACTCCGTTTAAATTACTATCATAGAACATTTTAAACTAACCACATCACAAATAAAATTTAGAAAACAGAAACATAAAAAACATAGGTACAGGAGTAGGCCATTCGGCCCATCGAGCCAGCACCGCCATTCACTATGATCATGGCTGATCATCTAAAATCGGTACCCCGTTCCTGCTTTCTCCCCATATCCCTTGATCCTGTTAGCCCTAAGAGCTAAATCTAACCCCCCTCTTGAATACATCCAGTGAATTTGCCTCCACTGCCTTCTGTGGCAGAGAATTCCAGATTCACAACTCTCTGCGTGATGATCTCGGAGGAGGATCTAGCGTCACCTGGACAGGTACATGGACAGGACAGGTTTGGAAGGAGATGGACCAAATGCGGGCAGGTGGGACTAGTGTAGCTGGGACTTGTTGGCCGTTATGGGCAGGTTTGGCCGAAGGGCCTGTTTCCACACTGTATCACACTCTATGATTCCAAGTGCTCTGTTCTTTCAGATTTCTTGTCGACCTATTATACTTGAGTTTGGCCTGACTGTATTTATGTGTTATATCATCTGATCTGTTTATATAGCATACAAAACAAAGGTTTTCACTGTACCTCAGTACACCTGACAGTAATAAACACAAAATGCTGGAGTAACTCAGCGGGTCACACAAGTTCACAATTTATAGGAGTAGAATTAGGCCAGTCGGCCCATCGAGTCTACTCCGCCATCCAATAAAGGCTGATCTTTGCCACCATATCCCATTTTCCTGCCTTCTCCCCACAACCCTTGACATCCATTCTAATCAAACATTTCTCTATCTCTGCCTTAAAAATATCCACTGACTCGGCAATGAGTTCCACAGATTGGCGACCCACTGACTAAAGAAGTCCTTCTCACCTGTGTTTTCAATTCTGAGGCTGTGACCTCTGGTCCTAAACTCTCCCACCAATGGAAATATCCTCTCCACACCCACTCTATCTATGCCTTTCATTATTCTGTAAATTTCAATGAGGCAGGCAGCATCTCTGGAAAACATGGATAGGTGACGCTACGGGTTGGGATCCTTCTTCAGACTGATTGCGGGGGGGGCGGGGGGGCAGGAAAGAAAGCTGGGACAGAGAAGGGGCAGGACGGACGTGGCCAGTAATAGGTGAACACAATGGATAAGAGGTGCAGGAGTAGGCCATTCGGCCCTTCGAGCCAGCACCGTCATTCACTGTGATCATGGCTGATCATCCCCAATCAGTACCCCGTTCCTGCCTTCTCCCCATATCCCCCGACTCCGCTATCTTTAAGAGCCCTATCTAACTCTCTCTTGAAAGTATCCAGAGAATCAGCCTCCACCGCCCTCTGAGGCAGAGAATTCCACAGACTCACCACTCTCTGTGAGAAAATGTTTTTCCTCATCTCCGTTCTAAATGGTCTATCCCTTATAAGCGAGGGGTTATTTGATTGCTCGACAAACGCCAGAGATGAGGAGAAACGTGTGGGTCGAGCGGATAAAGAGTTGAATAAAGAGAATAAATAATAAATAAAAGATAATGAATAAACATCAAAAATATATAGTTTTTAAAAGATAAAGTGTAAAATTTAAACTTACGGTTGTCTCATGAATAAAGCCAATTTTGCGATACATTATTAATTAGGAATGAAGTGAACCACAACATGCGTACTCCAATGATGTTCCCAATGTTGGAGGAGTCCAGAAACAGGGGCCACAGTTTAAGAATAAGGGGTAAGCCATTTAGAACAGACATGAAGACACACTTTTTCTCACAGAGAGTTGTGAGTCTGTGGAATTCTCTGCCTCAGAGGGCGGTGGAGGCCGGTTCTCTGGATACTATCAAGAGAGCGCTAGATAGGGCTCTTAAAGATAGCGGAGTCAGGGGATATGGGGAGAAGGCAGGAACGGGGTACTGACTGGGGATGATCAGCCATGATCACATTGAATGGCGGTGCTGGCTCGAAGGGCCGAATGGCCTACTCCTGCACCTATTGTCTATAATGATAAACATTAAACACTGATGAAGTTTCAAGTACATGTTCCACTACCTGAATATATTTTGCAAGATGTGAACCGCAAATTAAACTTAAAAGTGGGGAAGCGAGCAAAGCGGAGTTTCTGAACTGCGTAAAATACCCCAGTGCAAGGCACACCAAGTACATCCTGTATACCTCGGTTACCTGCAAAACAAAACATAGAACAACGTTCAGAATGAATGAATGAATGAATGAATAAGTTTATTGGCCAAGTATTCACATACAAGGAATTTGCCTTGATGCTCCGCCCACAAGTGACAACATGACATACAGTGACAGTTACGAATGACTCATAAAACACTAGACATTAATAATAAAACACCATTGATCAAACATGTGAACCAAACAAAATACCAGAGCAAAAGGAGGCTACAGATTTTTGGTTATTGAGTAAAGCTACTACTCGTGGGGAAAAAAGCTGTTTTTATGTCTGGCTGTGGCAGCTTTGACAGTCGCCTTCCAGAGGGAAGTGGTTCAAAGAGTTTGTGGCCAGGGTGAGAGGGGTCAGAGACGATCTTGCCTGCTCGCTTCCTGGCCCTTGCAGTGTGCAGTTCCTCAATGGAGGGAAGGTTGCAGCCAATATCCTTCTCAGCTGACCGAACTGAGCCAAACCAGACCATGATGGAGAAGGTGAGGACAGACTCTACGATGGCCGCATAGAATTGGACCATCAATGCCTGTGGCAGATTGTGCCTCCTCAGCTGCCGTAGGAAGTACATCCTCTGTTGTGCCTTTTTGACTGTGGAGTCGATGGTAGCCCCCCACTTAAGGTCCTTGGAGATGATGGTTCCCAGGAACTTAAAATACTCCACAGATGTGACTGTGGTGTTGTTGATGGTGAGTGGGGTGAGGGGGCTGGGAGCTGTTTCACATCAACAACAGAATATCTCAAAAAGGCAATTTGTTTGGGGCGGCACAGTGGTAGAGTTGCTGTCTCACAACACCAGAGACCCAGGTTCAATCCCGACTATGGTCGCTGTCTGTTCTCCCCATGAGCTCCGGTTTCCTCCCACACTCCAAAGATGTACATGTTTCTAGATTAATTGGGTTCGGTAAAGATTGTAAATTGCTCTTAGTGTGTAGATAGCGTATGGGGATCGCTGGGGTCAGCGCAGGCTCAGTGGGCCGAAGGGCCTGTTTCCATGCTGTATCTCTAAACTAAACAATGAACAGTAACAAACAGAATAGAGAAGTTGAAATAACTCATCGTAGAAACAAGGAACTGCAGATGCTGGTTTACCAAAGGTAAGACACAGAAAGGGGGTTTACACAAAATGCTGGAGAAACTCAGCGGGTGCAGCAGCATCTATGGAGCGAAGGAGATAGGCAACGTTTCGGGCCGAAACCCTTCTTCAGACTGACACAGAAATACTGGAGTAACTCAGCGGATCAGGCAGTTTCTCTGTAGGAAATAGACAGGTGATGTTTTGGGTCAGGACCCTTCTTCAGGCTGATTGTTAGACATGTGAGACAAGCCTTTCAATAGTAATGGACTGGATTGATACGCTACCTATCTTGAGGGATAGACCAGATTGATACGCCAAATAATGAATTTTATAGGATTAGACTGGTGTACAGCACCCAATAATAAATTACTTATTGTTCAGTTTTGAACGTTTTCCTATTCATATTCAAAGAGTATGCTTAAAGTAATTATGATTCACCATAATGGGGGATATATATATATTTTTTAAAGACATGTTGTATTGACTACCCCTCATCCAAAGGACACTGAAGACCACAAAAGCCAGAATGAATATGGTTTTAGTGGGTTTTCGTTCAAAAGATTTCAACTTGCAATCAAATAACTATTCTTTCCGGGACATATATTAACGGAGATGTGCGGGGCAAGTTTGTTTTTACACAGAGGGAGGTGGTTGCCTGGATCGCTCAGCCAGGGGCGAAGGTGGAGGCAGATACGATAGTGGTGCTGAAGAGGCTTTTGTATCGGCACGTGGATATGAAGGGAGTGGAGGGACTCCACGTACATCATGTGCTGGCAGATGAGTTTCATTTAACTTGGTATGGTGTTTGGACATTGTGGACTGAAGGGCTTGGAGTTTTGGGTTAAACCAGGGGGGAAGGGAACAGACGTCCCGCTCCACACATGCATCCCACTCAACCTACTTTGTGACGTAACCTTGCAATAGTGATGGACGTGGCGAAACGCAACTCATTTTGCGGGACAGGCCGGAGCTCACAGGTTCACAAGTTGTAGGAGTAGAATTAGACCATTCGGTCCATCCAATCCACTCTGCCATTCAATCATGGCTGATCTCTGCCTCTGCCTTCTACCCATAACCCTTGACACCCGTCCCAATCAAGAACTCTTTGTCCATCTCTGCTTTAAAATATCCACTGACTTGGCCTCCACAGCCCTCAATGGATTCCACAGATTAACCACCCTCTGACTAAAGAGGTTCCTCCCCACCTCCTTTCTAAAAGATCACCCTTTAATTCTGAGACTATGACCTCTGGTCCAAGAATCTCCCACCAGTGGAAACATCCTTTCTACATCCACTCTATCTACGCCTTTCATTATTCTGTAAGTTTCAATGAGATCCCCCCTCAACCTTCTAAACTCCAGCGAGTACAGGCCCGGTGCCGTCAAACGCTCATCATATGCTAACCTACTCATTCCTGGAATGTGAAGGATTAGATTGACCTACTCAATGAGGCAGTTTTTACACAAGTGACAATGTTCTGAAACAAAATACAGACCTCATGTTTTACATGTGTTCGGTTTGTGCATATTTGATATAACACGCTTGTTCCTTTAATATTCCAGTATGATTTATGCGCTGGTATGTTTTAAATAACACGCTCAAATTTACTGTTTCCCCCTTTACTGTTGACAGCATCTGTTTAATTTACGCATTTTTGAATTACGTGCCACTTTTCAAGCAGGTAATCACCTCAAGAAATTGTGGACGCAGCCCAGACCATCAAACGAACCAACCTCCCTTCCATTGACTCGATTTACACCTCACGCTGCCTCGGCAAGGCCAGCAGCATCATCACGGACGAGTCGCTCCCTGGCCACTGCCTCTTCTCCCCTCTCCCATCGGGCAACAGATACAGAAGTGTGAAAAGGCACACCTCCAGATTCAGGGACAGTTCCTTCCCAGCTGTTATCAGGCATCTGAACCATCCTACCACAACTAGAGAGCAGTGCTGAACCACTATCTACCTCATCGGGGACTCTCGGACTACCTTTGGTCGGACGTTGCTGGCTTTACCTTACACTAAAAGTTATTTCTGTATCAGGAATGGAAATGGCTCAATTGTAATCATGTATTGCCTTTCCGTTGGCTGATCATCAGGCAACAAAAGCTGTTCACTGGACCTCAGTACACATGACAATAAACCAAACTGAACTGAACTGTAAAACACAAGGTGCCTGAACCAGTACCAATCATTATACTGGATCCAGCAAAGTTTCATCCATTCCAAACTGTATGGAATTAAAACAAAACTGCAGATGCTGGAAATCTTAAATAAAACAGTTTCTAGTTTGTAGTTTAGAAGGATGAGAGGATATCTCATTGAAACATATAAGATTGTTAAGGGTTTGGACACACTAGAGGCAGGAAACATGTTCCCGATGTTGGGGGAGTCCAGAACCAGGGGCCACAGTTTAAGAATAAGGGGTAAGCCATTTAGAACGGAGACAAGGAAACACTTTTTCTCACAGAGAGTGGTGAGTCTGTGGAATTCTCTGCCTCAGTGGAGGCGGGTTCTCTGGATACTTTCAAGAGAGAGCTAGACAGGGCTCTTAAAGATAGCAGAATCAGGGGATATGGGGAAAAGGCAGGAACGGGGTACTGATTGTGGATGATCAGTCATGATCACATTGAATGGCGGTGCTGGCTCAAAGGGCCAAATGGCCTCCTCCTGCACCTATTGTCTATAGTCTATTTCCATTGATGCTCCCAGATCGGCAGAGCATTTCCTGGCGTTATTTTGGAACGGCATCTGATTCAGTACACCACAGTTACTCAGATAGTAGACCCTCCCAAACTGAAGGCAACCTTGACCATCGATCCACCACTACCTTGGGTCAGGGGTTGTGGGGAGAAGGCCGGAGAATGGGGATTGAGAGGTAAAGATATATCTGCCATGATTGAATGATGGAGTAGGCTTGATAGGCCAAATAGGCTAATTCTGCTCCTGGAACTCATGAACTACCAAACTGCGGTAGAGTTGCTGCCTCACAGCACCAGAGACCCGGGTTCGATCCCAACTACGGGCGCTGTCTGTACGTAGTTTGTACGTTCTCCCCGTGACGTGCATGGGTTTTCTCCAAGAGCTTTGATTTCCTCCCGCACTCCAAAGACGTACAGGTATGCAGTTCAATTGGCTTGTATGAACGTCATATTGCCCCTAGTGTGCGTAGGGTAGTGTTAATGTGTGGTGATCACTGACCTGTTTCTGTGCTATATCTCTAAATTAAACTAAACCGTTAAAATGGCTCAAAATAATTTCTCTGTGATCTCCAAGGTTACGAGGTTAATTCCCGGGACTGCGGGACTCCCATACATAGAAACATAGAAATTAGGTGCAGGAGCAGGCCATTCGGCCCTTCAAGCCTGCACCGCCATTCAATATGATCATGGCTGATCATCCAACTCAGTATCTTGTACCTGCCTTCTCTCCATACCCTCTGATCCCTTTAGCCACAAGGGCCACATCCAATTCCCTCTTAAATATGGCCAACGAACTGGCCTCAACTACCTTCTGTGGCAGAGAATTCCACAGATTCACCACTCTCTGTGTGAAAAACGATTTTCTCATTTCGGTCGTAAAAGACTTCCCCCTTATCCTTAAACTGTGACCCCTTGTCCTGGATTTCCCTAACATCGGGAACAATCTTTCTGCATCTAGCCTGTCCAACCCTTTAAGAATTTTGTAAGTCTCTATGAGATCACCCCTCAATCTTCTAAATTCCAGCGAGTACAAGCCAAGTCTATCCAGTCTTTCTTCATATGGAAGTCGTGCCATCCCAGGAATCAGTCTGGTGAACCTTCTCTGTACTCCCTCTATGGCAAGGGATGTCTTTCCTCAGATTAGGAGACCAAAACTGTACGCAATATTCTAGGTGTGGCCTCACCAAGACCCTGTACAACTGCAGTAGAACCTCCCTGCTCTTGTACTCAAATCCTTTTGCTATGAAGTTCATACGTTGAAAGAATGGAGCAGCCGGGCTTTAGAAGGATGAGAGGGTATCTTATTGAAACATGTAAGATTATTAAGGGATTGGACACGCTAGAGGCAGGAAACAGGTTACTGATGTTGGGGGAGTCCAGAACCAGGGGTCACGGTTTAAGAATAAGGGGTAGGCCATTTGGAACAAAGATGAGGAAAAACTTTTTCACCCAGAGAGTTGTGAATCTGTGGAATTCTCTGCCTCAGAAGGCAGTGGAGGCTGGTTCTCTGAATGCTTTCGAGAGTTAGATAGAGCTCCTAGGCCTGTCCTACTTGGCGATTTTTGTCGGTGACTACTGGAGGTCATATCAGTGTCGCCAAAAGATTTTGAACATTTCAAAATCAGGCGGCGACAAAAAAAATGTTGCGACACTTGAAAAAAACACCGCGCGTCAATACGTCAACGCGCCGCGTCACGCCGTAAATTGTCCGGTGACCTGATACGTCAGTCAACGATGCCGGCAGTCGCCGATAAAAATCGCCAAGTGGGACAGGCCCTTTAAGATAGCGGAGTCAGGGGATTATGGGGAGAAGGCAGGAACGGGCTACTGATTGTGGATGATCAGCCATGATCACAGTGAATAGCTGTGCTGACTGGAAGGGCCGAATGGCCTGCTCCTGGAGCTAGCAAGATTTCACACCCCCACGTACCTTACGACTCGGAATGAGATCCAGGCAATCCAACAGGAAAAGACTGAAAGCTTGCACAAAGAGCACATAGTGGCTAATCTCCCATATCATTATGAAGGCAAATGCAGATGCGCACATCAGGAGATATGAGAACACCTAGGATAAGGGGTGAAAAAACATAGAAACATTAGCTTTTATCATCCACAATCTGATGATAGATCTCTATTTATAAGGTAAAACACGATATACCACATTCATATTAGACACAAAAAGCTGCAGTAACTCAGTAGGCAGCATCTCTGGAGAGAAGGAAATGGGTGACTAAAGTCTGTAGAAGGGTCTAGACCCGAAGCATCACCCATTCCTTCTCTCAGTTGTACAGGGTCTTGGTGAGGCCACACCTGGAGTATTGCGTACAGTTTTGGTCTCCAAATCTGAGGAAAGACATTCTTGCCATATAGGGGGTACAGAGAAGGTTCACCAGACTGATTCCTGGGATGTCAGGACTTTCATATGAGGAAAGACTGGATAGACTTGGCTTGTACTCGCTAGAATTTAGAAGACTGAGGGGGGATCTTATAGAAACTTACAAAATTCTTAAGGGGTTGGACAGGCTAGATGCAGGAACATTGTTCCCGATGTTGGGGAAGTCCAGAACAAGGTGTCACAGTTTAAGGATAAGGGGGAATTTCTTTAGGACCAAGATGAGGAACACAATTTTCACACAGAGAGTGGTAGTTAAGGAGAAGGTAGTTGAGGCCAGTTCATTGGCTATATTTAAGAGGGAGATAGATGTGGCCCTTGTGGCTAAAGGATCAGGGGGTATGGAGAGAAGGCAGGTAAGGGATACTGAGTTGGATGATCAGCCATGATCATATTGAATGACAGTGCAGGCTCGAACGGCCAAATGGCCTACTCCTGCACCTATTTTCTATGTTTCTGTCTCCAGAGATGCTGCCTGTCCCGCTGAGTTACTCCAGCTTTTTGTGTCTATCTTCAGTTTAAACCAGCATCTGCAGTTCCTTCCTGCACCTACACTCATACTGCATCTTCTGCGAGGAAAGCATTGTAGAAAATAGTTCAAAATAGGTAAATGAAAAACAGATGCCAATTGTTGGAGACGAACAAGCAAGCAGAATTAGGGAACAGAGCCAAAAGAAAATGAGTGAAGTGCTTTGAGACATTTTTCAAAAGACGTGGAAAAGGATGTTTATTGAATAAAGTGGAAGTCGAACTGACTTTGATTACTGATCGGGGACGATCAGCCATGATCACATTGAATGGCGGTGCTGGCTCGAAGGGCCGAATGGCCTACTCCTGCACCCATTGTCTATTGTCTATTGACATTGACTTCATGTGCGAGGCAAGGGTGGCAGAGATGAACTGGAAATGGGCGGCTCTTTGCAGAAGGGAAAGAGATTTGATCAGAAAAAAATTAGGTAGGACAAGATAAGAGGTTTGATTTGGAAGAACACCAAGTTCTTAGTTTAAGAAGGAACTGGTTTGTTGGAACGGAGGAACAGCCCAGTGGTATGAATATTGATTTCTCCCACGTCAGGTAGCCCCGGCATTCCCTCTCTCTATATCCCTCCCCCACCCAACCCTCTCATTTTCATCCTACAAACAGCTAACAATGGCCTGTTTCCTTTATCACCCTTACTTTTTTTGCATATCTTTCATTCATTGAGTGGTATCTCGAGTGGTGGCACCATCGAGTGTGGCAGCCTCGCCAGCAGCTGTCTGTCCTTTCATCCTTTATGTTATTTTTAGTCTGTCAAAAAGTTTGTTTTTGGAGGTCTTTTAGTCCTTTTTATGTGGGGTGGGGGGGGAGGAAGGTGGAAACTGTTTTTCTCAGTCACTACTTGGTCGAGGACGCGTCTTTCCTCGGAGCCGCATCTCTGCCCCCTCCTTGCGGCCTACCATCTGGATTGGCGCGGCCTTTCCTACCGGAGACCGGCCAGAGCTTCAGCTTCAGCGGTGGCACAGCACTGAATTACCATCGCGGAGCGGGCGATGCCTCACTTGGGTCGCCGTGTTGAAGCTCTGGGAGTGCTGGGAGTGCCGACTTTAACACTGTGGAGCTGTGGTCTGCGGAGCTTCCAGCCGTGGGCGGCGCTGACTCGAACATCGCTGATCTTTCGCCGAGGATCGACAGTGTTGAATCTCCGCCCAGCTCGGCCTGTGGACTTCGGGAGTCACGGCCTCCGGTAGGAAACGGCCGATTCGGAACTCCAGGCCGCTGAGAGTGTTCTTCTTCCGACGCCGGGAGCTCCATCATCCCGGCGAGAGGGCCTGAAACATCGGGCTGCCGTTGCGGCGAATGCGGAGGCCTCAATAGGCCCCGACCACGGGTGAACAAGGAGGAAGAGGACTGAACTTTGTTGCCTTCCCTCACAGTGGGAAACGTTGATTTCGCTGTGGGGGGATGTTTTTTATGTTTTATGTCAAATTCTGTAGTGTTGTGTTTATCTTACCTGTTTGCCGCATGGCAACTCAAATTTCACTGCACCAACTGGTGTATGTGACAATAAATGTCCTTTGTTCTTTGTCATTGTTCTTTATCTCTCCACATCACCATCTATATCTCTCGTTCCCTTTATCCCAAACCACTCTGAAAGAGGGCCTCGACCGGAAAGGTCACCCATTCCTTCTCTCCAGAGATGCTGTCTGTCCCGCTGAGTTACTCCAGCTATTTGTGCCTAATAGGTTGGTTGGAAGCTGGTTTACACCCAAAGACAGACACAAAATACTGGAGTAACTCAGCGGGACAGGCAGCACCTCTGGAGAGAAGGAATGGGTGACGTTTCGGGTCGAGACCCTTCTTCAGACTCTGTCTTCTTCAGTGTGAAGATGGGTCTCGACCCAAAACGTCACCCATTCTTTCTCTCCAGAGATGCTATCTGTCCTGCTGAGTTACTCCAGCATTTTGTGTTTACGTTCTTAGTTTACAGTCACGTGTATTGAGGTGCAGTGAAAGAAAAGAAAATTGTTGCATGTTACCCGGTCAGTAGAATGACTATACATGATTACACTCAAGCTGCCCACAGTGTAGAGATACACGATAAAGGGAATAACGTTTAGTACAAGATAAAGTCCAGTAAAGTCACATTAAAGATAGCACAAGTGTCTCATCCAAATAAGATCTCCTTGTAGACTATTGTATTCCACACTCACCTCCATGGTAGAATTAATGTTGGTCTTCAGATAACCAGTGAGGGCTCCAACCTGTAGTGCAAAATATGGTAACGCCCAATTTTCCCTCAAGGGAACAGTATGTTCCACCCTCGTGGTATCAGTCCTAAGATAACGGAAGCAGATAGGCATTAGATAGGCACGCATGTAGGTGTCAAGCTTGGCTAGGCATCCAAGCCAAAAATTCAGATTCAGCTCTTACTCCAGACACCGGAGCAAGTAAACAAGGAAGACGGAACAGCGAGGAATTGGAAGCGGTACCTTTCGGATCCGTGGTTAAACCAAAAGGTGGCGGGTGTATGGAACGAGCTGCCGGGGGAGGTAGTTGAGGCAGGTATGGGCAGGCAGCGCAGCGGTAGAGTTGCTACCTCACGGCGCCAGAGACCCGGCCTCGATCCTGACTACAGGTACTGTCTGTACGGAGTTTATGCGTTCTCCCCACGACCGCGTAGGTTTTTGTCCGGGATCTCCGGTTTCCTCCCACATGCCAAAGACGTACAGCGTTGTAGGTTAACTGGCTTGGTATAATTGTAAATTGTCCCTTGTGTATGTAGGATAGTGTTAGTGTGCGGGGATCGCTAGTCGCTGCGGACTCGGTGGGCCGAAGGGTCTGTTGCCGCGCTGTATCTCTAAACTAAACTAAACAAATACTATGGTTGCTCTCATGAACCCAATTATGTTAAAGCCGGGGGATATGTTCTAGCCAACATATAGCCTTCAACTAACAGTAAATCGACAACTCTTCCTGACAAACTCACCACACGGTATAGTGGGGGATCTCATCGAAATGTACCGAATAGTGAAAGGCCTGGATAGAGGGGTCACCCTGGCCACAAACTCTTTGAATCACTTCCCTCTGGAAGGCAACTCCGGACTGTCAAAGCTGCCACAGCCAGACAAGCTTTTTTCCCTTTTTTCACGAGTAGTAGCTCTACTCAATAACCAAAAATCTGTAGCCTCCGTTTGCTCTGGTATTTTATTTAATTCACATGTTTAATCAATAATGTTTTATGATTAATGTTTTATGTGTCATTCCTAACTGTCACTGTATGTCATGTTGTCACTTGCGGGCGGAGCACCAAGGCAAATTCCTTGTATGTGAACATACTTGGCCAATAAACTTATTCATTCATTCATTCATGCGGAGAGCATGTTTCCACTATTGGGAGAGCCTAGGACAAGAGGGCACAGCCTCAGGTCGCCACCAAGAACTGGTGCATGGAGAATTATTTCAAACATAAAACTATACCTGGGAACGTGGGAACAGGATGGGTGGAACAGTTGACTGCACACCTCATTTCATTGCGAGTCATAAATCACAACCTTCTGATCCTTGTGATTGAGGCAGTGCAGTGTAGGTTCACGAGATTGATCCCTGGGATGGCGGGACGGTCATATGAGGAAAGATTGAAAAGACTAGGCTTGTATTCACTGGCGTTTAGAAGGATGAGGGGGAATCTTATAGAAACATATAAAATTATAAAAGGATTGGACAAGCTAGATGCGGGAAAAATGTTCCCAATGTTGGGCGAGTCCAGAACCAGGGGCCACAGACTTAGAATAAAGGGGAGGTCATTTAAGACTGAGGTGAGAAAAAGCTTTTTCACCCAGAGAGTTGTGAATTTGTGGAATTCCCTGCCACAGAGGGCAGTGGAGGCCAAATCACTGGATGGATTTAAGAGATAGTTGGATAGAGCTCTAGAGGCTGGTGGAGTCAAGGGATATGGGGAGAAGGCAGGCACTGGTTATTGATAGGGGACGATCAGACACGATCACAATGAATGGCGGTGCTGACTCAAAGGGCCGAATGGCCTCCTCCTGCACCTATTTTCTATGTTTCTATGTCTTACCGGTTGATAATGTACCAAACTACCGTCAGCATGCCTGCCATCCAGGTCCCACTCAGCATCCAGCTTGTGACGTACAGTGCAGTCACGTAGACTGCTTGCAACCCAAATATAATACCAATGTAAAAATATACAGGCTCAATTGCCTCCTAAAATGAAAAAAAAAGGGACTTAGTAACACCAAACACCTTTGCGATCCTTGACCGGACTTTGCTGGCTTTACCTTGCACTTATCATGTCATTACCTTATCATGTATCTAGACACTGTAAATGGATTGAATATAAGCATGCATTGTCTTTCTGCCGTTTAAGAAGGAACTGTAGATGCTGGAAAGCCGAAGGCAGACAAAAGTGCTGGAGAAACTCAGCGGGTGCAGCACCATCTAAGGAGCGAAGGAAATAGGCAACGTTTCGGCCCGAAACCCAAGAGTTTCTCCAGCACTTTTGTCTACCTTGTCTTTCTGCTGACTGGACAGCACGTAACAAAAGGCTTTTCACTGTACCTCGGTGCACGTGAACATAAACTGAACTGAACTCAAATATAATTGGTGTTATTCACCACATTGTTATAGAAAATGGACAAGAGCAAGATGGTTAAGCAGATTCTGTGTAAGATACCACAGTGGCAATTCCACAAATCTGTTTTGGTTCAAGTCCAGTAAGTTATACCCTTGTCCCTCAGCGCCCAGCATTTTGCTTATCTTGACCAAAATTCTTCTTTCACAATGTACCAGACACCTTTTTTTAGGGTTTGGGGAGGGGGGGTGGTAGAGAATGATGCTACATTACTATTCCAAAGTCAGTGCAGGTATGTAGGTGAATTGGCTTCAGTAAATCGCCCCAAGTGGGGCTGTGGTCTGCGGAGCTTCTAGTCGCGGGTGTGGCGTGGATTTATCCCTTGCCGGGGATCGCTGGAGAAGAGCTCCTGCGGCCTATAGCATCCTGAAGCCGGTAGGAAAGTGCCGACTCGGGCACTCCAAGCCCCGGAGTGTGTTTGACGGTCCGAATTCGGAAGTTTGACGAGAGGGCCTGTACATCCGGCCGTCCGTCGCAGCGAGGGTTTACGGCCCCGACCACGGATGAACAAAGGAGGAAGACTGACTTCCACCACAGTGAAGAAATGCTGTGCTGGATGTTTGTGTTATATTCTATTGTGTATTGTGTGTTCTCTTTTTAAGTGTATCGCTGCTGGCAAATTCATTTCACTGCACCTTCGGATGTATGTGACGAATAAAATTGACTTTGAGTTTAGTGTGCAGGGTATAACTAGAGTATGGGTGATCGCTGGTCAGCGTGGACCCGGTGGCTGAAGGGCCCGTTTCTACGCTTATCTCTAAACTAAACTACATCTCCAGTGTTGCTGCAAGTAAGAATTGCATTGTTCCGTTTCGGGACATATGACAATAAAACACTCTCGACTCTTGACCTGAATGCAAGAGAATGGGAGGAAGCTGAATGATTCAAGGTGTACCGTTGTTATCTGACACCCCCATTACACAGACTATCACAGTTTGGCAGTATCGAACACAGCTGTAATCAATAGCTTTCATTGCACTCATTAATGCAATGCACTCATTAATGCAAAAAAATATTCTTCTGATGCCATTAAATACACAGAGATTACATTTGATTAATTGACATTAGTAATGCAAAATTGAAAATAAATTACATTCGAGTATCCGAAAGGTAAAGTACACCAAGGCAGATTACATACCCCACTACCAGTGATACGGTACAGGATGCCTGTAAACACCTCTGGATACAGACCGATTTGCTGCACTGAATTAAGGGTCCTTAATGATAATGTCTTGTTATCATGTGTCAGTTCATAAAAGCCTAATTAAAAAAAAAAAAAAATGGTAACAAAGAAAATCACTTTCAAACAAAGAGGAAGACAAAAATAGTGCAACATACCAAAAATGGAAAATAACATTTTACACTGATTTATGGTTTGAAAGTGTACAGGACCAGACTAAGGAACCAAGTTTGAAAGCGCACACCACCAGACTCGGGAACAAAGCTTAAAATTGCGCACACCACCAGAGTCGGAAAAGGTTTCTCCCCTCTGTTATCGGACTTCTAAACAGATCTTCCGTAAGCTAGGGTACTGTCCGATTCACCTCTACCCCATTGCGGACATTGGACTTTGTCTCTGGGACTGGTGCGCTACAATGCTGAGAACTACATTCTGCACTCTGTATCTTCCTCTTTGCTGCACCTATTGTACTCGAGTTTGACGATTGTATTTAGGTATAGTATTATCTGATCTGTTTGGATGCAAACAAAGCTTTTCACTGTACCTCAATACACATGACAATAATAAACTCAAACCTAAACTAAGCTTGGGGCTCCATCCAAGTCCTCAAAAAATTGCAGAGAATTGTGAACACAGCCCAGACCATCGCACAAACCAGCCTCAGTCTGAAGAAGGGTTTCGGCCCGAAACGTTGCCTATTCCCTTCGCTCCATAGATGCTGCTGCACCCGCTGAGTTTCTCCAGCACTTTTGTCCACCTCCCTTACATTGACTCCATTTGCACTTCACTCTGCCTTTGGCAAGGCCAGATGCATATAATCACGGACGAGTCTCACCCCGGCCACTCCCTCTTCTCCCCTCTCCCATCAGGCAAAAGGTACAGAAGCTTGAAAAAGCACACCTCCAGATTCAGGGACAGTTCCTTCCCAGCTGTTATCAGGCAACTGGACCATCCTACCACCAACCAGAGCACAGTGGCGAACTACTATCTACCTAATTGAATGCCCTCAGACTAGCTTTAATCAGACTTTATCTTGCACACAACATTATTCCCTTTATCCTGTATCTGTACACTGTGACAGGCTCGATTGTAAACATGGATTGTCTTTCCACTGACTGGGCAGCAGGCAACAAGCAGCTTTTCACTGTACCTCGGTGCATGTGACAATAAATCAAACCAAACTAACTAAATAGAGCAAGTCACTAACAGTTAAGATTATTGTCACGTGAACTGAGGAACAGTGGGAAGCTTCTTGTTGCCTGCTAACCAGTCAGCGGAAAGACAATACACGATTACAATCGAGCCATTTACAGTGTATAGATACGTGATAAGGGAAAAACGTTCAGTGCAAGGTAAAGCCCAGCAAAGTCCGATCAAGGATAGCCAGAAGGTCACCAATGAGGTACAGTGCCCCCCATAATGTTTGGGACAAAGACCCATCATTTATTTATTTGCCTCTGTACTCCACAATTTGAGATTTGTAATAGAAAAAAAAATCACATGAGGTTAAAGTGCATATTGTCAGGTTTAATTAAATGGGAATTTTTATACATTTAGGTTTCACCATGTAGAAATTACAGCTGGGTTTATACATAGTCCCCCCATTTCAGGGCACCATAATGTTTGGGACACATGGCTTCACAGGTGTTTGTAATTGCTCGTGTGTGTTTAAATGCCTCCTTAATGCAGGCATACCTGCCAACTTGTGAGAATGAAAAATCGGAATCCTATTAGTCTGAATCAGTGAGGGCGGGGCACGTGACGTCAGTAAGGGGCGGGGTACGTGACGTCAGTAAGGGGCGGGGTACGTGACGTCAGTGAGGGCGGGAAAGTGACGTCAGTGCGGGGGGGGGGCAAGTGACGTCGAACGCCACCGTGGCGGGGCGGGGTCATGCGGCTGCGTGCTGACGTACACCCGTGCGTGCCCCCATAAGCGGCGCAGGCGCGGTGCGCTCTCTCGCTGTCTCCTCGCCGCCGCCGCCGCCATGGGTCGCATGCACGCTTCCATCCCAATTCCGAATTCCAATTTTTTTCGGAATATTGAGGAAAAAAATCGGAATTCGGAATTGGGATGGAAAAATCAGAAGAATTCCGCCCAAATCGGAATGGTTGGCAGGTATGTGCAGGTATAAGAGAGCTCTCAGCACCTAGTCTTTCCTCCGGTCTTTCCATCACCTTTGGAAACTTTTATTACTGTTTATCAACATGAGGACCATAGTTGTGCCAATGAAAGTCAAGGAAGCCATTATGAGACTGAGAAACAAGAATAAAACCATTACAGACATCAGCCAAACCTTAGGCTTGCCAACATCAACAGTTTGGAACATCATTAAGAATAAAGAGAGCACTGGTGAGCTTACTAATCGCAAAGGGACTGGCAGGCCAAGGAAGACCTCCACAGCTGATGACAGAAGAATTCTCTCTAGAATAAAGAAAAATCCCCAAACACCTGTCCGACAGATCAGAAACACTCTTCAGGAGTCAGGTGCAGATTTGTTAATGACCACTGTCCACAGAAGACTTCATGGACAGAAATACAGAGGTTACACTGCAAGATGCAAACCACTGGTTAGCTGCAAAAATAGGATGGCTGGGCTGCAGTTTGCCAAGAAGTACTTAAAAGAACAACCACAGTTCTTGAAAAAGGTCTTGTGGACAGATGAGATGAAGATTAACATACCAGAGTGATGGCAAGAGCAAAGTATGGAGGAGAGAAGCAACTGCCCAAGATCCAAAGCATACCACCTCATCTGTGAAACATAGTGGTGGGGGTGTTATGGCCTGGGCAAGTACGGCTGCTGAAGGTACTGGCTCACTTATCTTCATTGATGATACAACTGCTGATGAATTCTGAAGTGTATACACACATCTTATCTGCTCCAGTTCAAGCAATGCCTCAAAACTCATTGGCCGGCGGTTCATTCTACAGCAAGATAATGATCCCAAAGATACTACTGAAGCAACAAAGGAGTTTTTCAAAGCTAACAAATTGTCAATTCTTGAGTGGCCAAGTCAATCACCCAATCTGAACCCAATTGAGCATGCCTTTTGTATGCTGAAGAGGAAACTAAAGGGAACTAGCCCTCAAAACAAGCATAAGCTAAAGATGGCTGCAATACAGGCCTGGCAGAGCATCACCAGAGAAGACACCCAGCAACTGGTGATGTCCATGAATCGCAGACTTCAAGCAGTTATTGCATGCAAAGGATATGCAACAAAATACTAAACATGACTACTTTCATTTACATGACATTATTGTGTCCCAAACATTATGGTGCCCTGAAATACTGGAGGAAAGACTAGGTGCCGAGAGCTCTCTTCTACCTGCATTAAGGAGGCATTTAAACACACCTGAGCAATTACAAACACCTGTGTCCCAAACATTATGGTGCCCTGAAATGGGGGTCTATGTATAAACACAGCTGTAATTTCTACATGGTGAAACCAAAATGTGTAAAAATACCCTTTAATAAAATCTGACAATCTGCACTTTCACCACATGTGATTTTTTTTCTCTGACAAATCTCAAATTGTGGAGTACAGAGGCAACTAAATAAATGATGGGTCTTTGTCCCAAACATTATGGAGGGCACTGTAGAGGGTAGTTCAGGACTACTCTCCGGTAGTTCAGGACTACCGTCTACCTCATTGGTGACCCTCGGACTAGCCTCGACCGGACTTTGCTGGCTTTACCTTGGACTTTTACACATGTTCCTTGACCGATTGTCTTCCTCCATGCAAGGCGTTTAGTCATACGTCAGATGAGCTCGGTGAGAAGGCCTCTAGCAGGGCCCTACCACACTAGAAGGCCTCTAGCAGGGCCCTACCACACTAGAAGGCCTCTAGCAGGGCCCTACCACACAACACTAGAAGGCCTCTAGCAGGGCCCTACCACACTAGAAGGCCTCTAGCAGGGCCCTACCACACTAGAAGGCCTCTAGCAGGGCCCTACCACACTAGAAGGCCTCTAGCAGGGCTCCCTACCACACTAGGGCCTCTAGCAAAAGGGGCCCTACCACACTAGGGCCTCTAGCAGGGACTACCACACTAGAAGGCCTCTTTAGCAGGGACCTACCACACTAGGCCTCTAGCAGGGCCCTACCACACTAGAAGGCCTCTAGCAGGGCCCTACCACACTAGAAGGCCTCTAGCTGCCCTACCACACTAGAAGGCCTCTAGCAGGGCCCTACCACACTAGAAGGTCTCTTAGCAGGGCCCTACCACACTAGAAGGCCTCTAGCAGGGCCCTACCACACTAGAAGGCCTCTAGCAGGGCCCTAACCACACTAGAAGGCCTCTAAGCAGGGCCCTACCACACTAGAAGGCCTCTAGCAGGGCCCTACCACACTAGAAGGCCTCTAGCAGGGACCTACCACACTAGAAGGCCTCTAGCAGGGCCCTACACCACACTAGAAGGCCTCTAGCAGGGGCCCTACCACACTAGAAGGCCTCTAGCAGGGACCTACCACACTAGAAGGCCTCTAGCAGGGCCCTACCACACTAGAAGGCCTCTAGCAGGGACCTACCACACTAAAAAGGCCTCTAGCAGGGACCTACCACACTAGAAGGCCTCTAGCAGGGCCCTAACCACACTAGAAGGCCTCTAGCACTGGGCCCTACCACACTAGAAGGCCTTAGCAGGGCCCTACCACACTAGAAGGCCTCTAGCAGGGGCCTACCACACTAGAAGGCCTCTAGCAGGGCCCTACCACAAGCATGCAAGGAAAGGTCTATGACAACGGGTTGCAAGCAAGCAATAAAATGTAGATCGTGAAGAATCGTTTGCACAGACAGTGTTTAAAACAGTCAGGAGCAAATACCAAGCTGAATTCTCAATGGGGAAAACAAAACTGCATTCACAGCTAGCTTAAAGTGTTACTAAAAGTTACAAGTGTCATTGACCAATTTACAGATTTACCTCCAAAAATAACAAATTAATGTACATTGCAATATTTTAAATACCTTCTTGGATTGATGTTGCCTGCAACATCTTTTTATAATAATAGTAGTACAAGCCACTGTCAGCTTGGAAAGAGATTTCTCGTTCAAGTTCCTAAAGAACAGAGAAATAAAAAATGATCAGTAAATAATTGATAGTAATTACTATCACCATTATATAACATTGTGTGGGTGGGTGGGTGCATGGAACGAGCTGCCAGAGGAGGTTGTTGGGGCAGGGACTATCGCAATGTTTAAGCAGCATTAGACAGGTTCATGAATCAGGACAGGTTTGGAGGGAAATGAGCCAAATGCAGGCAGGTGGGACTAGTGTAGATGAGGCATGTTGGTCGGTGTGAGCAGGTTGTGCCGAAGGGCCTATTTCCCTGCTGTATCATTATTAGCCACAGTCCATTTGGAAAGAGATTTCTTGTTCATGATACCAAGTACAGAAAGGCTTGGATAGAGTGGATGTGGAGAGGATGTTTCCACTAGTGGGAGTGACTAGTAGGCCTAGTCATAGCCTCAGAAAATCGAAGGACGTTCCTTTAGGAAGGAGATGAGGAGAATTTTTTTTAGTCAAGAGGGTGGTGAATCTGTGGAACTCGTTGCCACAGAAGATTGTGGAGGCCAAGTCAGTGGATATTTTTAAGGCAAAGATAGATAGATTCTCGATTAATACAGGTGACAGAGGTTATGGGGAAAAGACAGGAGAATGGGGTTAGGAGGAAGAGATAGATCAGCCATGATTGAATGGCGGAATAGACGATGGTCCGATCGGCCTAATTCTACTCCTATCCCTTATGATCCTAAAGAGCACAGAATTAAGTATGTGATTTGACATCATTCCTCTGGAACAATGTTAATAGTGACAACTTGCAAATGTGTTTCAATGATTTTTAAGGAAAAAAAATCACTGGCCAGTAAATAATGCAAAAAGGTGCACACTATTACCTAATTTTGTATGGTGGATACATAAAAATAAAAATAGGATGAGTGTTCAGGATAATATATATATATATATATATATATATATATATATATTATATATATATATATGTACACACACACACACACACGCACACACACATATATATATACACACATATATACATATACACATTTTAATATATATATTAAAAAATACATATATTAAATATCTAATATGAGAATTAAACATCTGACATGAGAATTAAGGGACAGGAGTTTCGGGGTAACGTGAGGGGGAACTTCTTTACTCAGAGGGTGGTGGCTGTGAGGAATGAGCTTCCAGCAGAAGTGGTGGAGGCAGGATCAATTTTAACATTTAAGAGTAAAGTGGATAGGTATATGGACGTGAAGGGAATGGAGGGGTATGGTCTGAGTGCAGGTAGATGGGACTAGGGGAAAACAAATGGTCGGCACGGACTGGAAGGGCCGAGAGGGCCTGTTTCCGTGCTGTAATTGTTATATGGTTATATTATATGGTAAATATATATATATATAAATTTTACATAGAGGTTATATATACTGTATAATGATAAACCTTTCCCATAATTCCATCCCAAGGGTCTCATCCCAAAACGCCACCTGTCCACGTTCAGTCTGAGATGCAGCCTGACCTGTTGAGTTACTCCAGCATTTTGTGCTCTTTTCTGATACAAGGTTTATTGATTTTATAATCACAATGAATAATTGTACAACAAATTACAATTTATGATGACAAGGTTTATAACACCATTCATATTCAGAAATAAAGGGTTTGAAGGGTTGGGGTGGCACGGCGATAGAGTTGCTGCCACACTGCGCCAGAGACCCGGGTTCGATCCTGACTATTGGTGCTGTCTGTACGGAGTTTGTACGTTCTCCCCGTGAACTGCGTGGATTTTCTCCGAGTGCTCCGGTTTCCTCCCACCCTCCAAAAGACGTACAGGTTTGTAGGCTAATTGGCTTGGTACAAATCGAGAGTGTCCCTCGTGTGTAGGATAGTGTTTGTGTGCGGGATTCGCTGGTCGGCACGGACTCAGAGGGACGAAGGGCCAGTTTCCGCGCTGGATCGCTAAACTAAACTAAGCCCATGCCTACAAAAAGGAAGCAGACATTTTACACCAACTAACCAGTTTCCTTTTCAGGAAGAGTTCCCAAACATTTGGTTTTAATATTCACTACAACCTGGAAGCAAGATAAACAAATCTCTCCCTGATCACTTCATACTTCTTAATATCAAGGAAGCTGACCTCGGCAATAAAATCTTCTTCTGAGTTTCCATGGACCAACAAATACACAAATTTAAAAGCTAACTTTTAGGAGAGTTGAGGGAACAAAAAAAAACTATTTGTGTCGTTTAGCAGTACTGCACACAACAGGCCCTTCATCCCACCTTGTCCATGCTGACCAAGTTGACATATTGGGCTAGTTTCATGAGATTGTATCCAGTTTAGTTTGTCACGTGTACCGTGCAACAGGGAAAAGCCTTTGTTGCGTGCTAACCAGCTAGCGGAAAGACAATACACGATCACAATCGAGACATTTACAGTGTACAGGTACGTGACAAGGGAAGTACGTTTAGTGCAAGGTGAAGCCAGTAAAGTCTGATCAATGATAGTCTGAGGGTCACCAATAAAGTAGATAGTAGTTCAGGACTGCTCTCTAGTTGTTGGTAGGATGATTCAGTTGCCTGATAACAGCTGGGAAGAAACTGTGTTAAAGAAGGAACTGCAGATGCTGGAGAATCGAGGGTACACAAAAGGCTGGAGAAACTCAGCGGGTGCAGAGACCCTTCTTCAGTCTGACCCGAAACGTCGTCTATCTCCTTCACTCCTTAGATGCTGCTGCACCCGCTGAGTTTCTCCAGCCTTTTGTGTACCCTGGGAAGAAACTGTCCCTGAATGTGGAGGTGTGCGTTTTCACACCTATACCTTTTGCCTGATGGGAGAGGGGACAAGAGGGGGTTGTATTCTGGCCATACCCCTCCAGACCTTTCGAATCCATATATCTGTCCAAATGGCTCTTAAAAGTCATAGCTTTATCAACGTTTATAGGTCCTTCAGGCAGCTCATATCAGTTATTGCCCATTGAGGACCGGGGCGGGAGAAAGAAAATCTTTGGAAAGACACAAAGTGCTGGTGTAACTCAGCATCAATGGAGAACAAGGAAAGGTGACATTTTGCGCTGATTGTCGGGGTGGGAGGAAAGGGGAGAGACCCTCTCCTCCCTCCCCAAATGTAGCTGGAGAGGGAGGAGAGGGGAGAGATCAGGTCAGGGGGGAGGTGGAGAGGGAGAGGTGTTTGTTTTGTGGAGGTTACCCGACGTTGGGGAATACACTGCTCCTACCGTTGTGTTTAGTTTAGTTTTGATACAGTGTGGAAACAGACCCTTGGGCCCACTGAGTCCGCGCCAACCAGCAATTCCCGCGCACCGAAGGGCCTGCCCACTTGGGCGTTATTTACGCGACATGGTTTACGCGTCACGACGCACGACGCCCGCATGACGCGTGGCGAGACGTGGTGATGTAGGCAGTGACGCGCGGCAGTGACGCGCGGCAGCGCGCGGCGTCCCAGGATTTCGGGATTCTCAAAAACCTCGCGCGCCACCTGCGTGATGCGCAAATGACGCCCAAGTGGGACAGGCCCTTAACACTATCCTCCACACACTAGGGACAATTTACAAATTTACCAAACCCAATTCATCTGCAAACCTGTACGTTGTGGAGCACGGGATGAAACCGGAGCACCCGGGGAAAACCGACGCAGCTCACGGGGAGAAAGTACAAACTCCGTACAGACAGCGCCCATGGTCAGGATCGAACCCGGGTCTCTGGCGCTGTGAGGTGGCAACTCCACCACTGCACCACCGTGTAGACTACCCAAGTGGAATTTGAATCAGCATTGGGCATTCTTATCATCAGTATGTTCAGCAAACCTGACAATCTCACCTGTTTGCTGGAAAACCAGAATTTTCTTTCATGAAATGTGGAAAGGTACACAGCATACAGCATTCCGCTCGCGATCGCTGCCCAGCTACCAAAGAAAACCTTGGCCCACTGATGAAGGGCAGCTGCAAAACAATTTAGTTTAAAAAAAAATGTTTTTAATTCTCACACAAATACAAATTACATAAATATCTAACACACTCGAAACATTTATAAATTCATGTTATGGGAGCAGAATTAGTCAAGTTGATCTATCTTTCCCGCTCAACTCCACTCACCTGCCTCCTCTCCATAATCCCATAATAAAAGTACCCCAAATACATACAGGTTTGTAGGTTAACTGACTTTGGAAAATATTCTAAATTGCCCCCTCGTGTGTATTGGTTTGTTGCCGTTAGTGTGTGGAAGTTGGTGCTCGGTACGGACTCGGTGGGCCGAAGGGTCCGTTTCCGAGCTGTATCTCTAAACTAAACGAATCTAAACTAAACATTTTCTATGTTTCTCCTATTTTCTATGTTTCTATCGGGATCAGGGGGTATGGAGAGAAGGCAGGTACAGGATATTGAGTTGGATGATCAGCCATGATCATATTGAATGGCGGTGCAGGCTCGAAGGGCCGAATGGCCTGCTCCTGCACCTATGAACATTGACTTTGCTAATTTTAGATAGCCCTTGCTTTCTCCCTCCTTCCCCGCTCTCCCACCAAGCATACCGTCTCCGCTTCCTTTCTTCTTCCCGCTCCTCCCCCACCCGACATCAGTCTGAAGAAGGGTCTCGACTCGAAAAGCCGCCAATTCCTTCTCTCCATACACGCTGCCTCACCCGCTGAGTTTCTCCAGCATATTTTGTCCACCTTCGATTTTTCCAGCATCTGCAGTTCTTTCAGTCAATCTCAGCCTTAAAAATATTGATTGACTTGGCCTTTCCACATATTCCCTGCTCACTTCCTTTCTAAAGGTACGTCCTTTTATTCTGAGGCAACGTGTAAATATTTTTGCATTCATATCTCATACAAATTATAAAAACAGGAACATCAATGTGGTTACCTCATACAATTAATGGCACCTTCTTTTCTCTCCAAGGGATGCCGAATGCACTTTAGTCCAGCTTTGTGAATCAATTCACTATTCATGGCCACCCCCAAGTTACAACTTGGAGAGACAAGAAACTGCATATGCTGCTTCACGAAAAAAAGCACAAAGTGCTCTAGAGTAACTCAGCGGGTCAGGCAGCATCCCTGGTGAACATCTATCCAGATATTTGAGAGTTGAACACCAGGACTAAAACTGTATGGGATCAATGACTCTCTGGCGGCTGGTAGAGCCGCTGCCTCATAGTGCTCGAGCCCCGGGTTCAATCCTGTCCTCGGGTGCTGTCTGGGTGGAGTTTACACGTTCTCCCCGTGACTGCATGGGTTTCCTCCGGGTGCCCTGGTTTCCTCCCACTCCAATGATGGGCCAGTTTGTAGTTTAATCAGCCTCTGTAAATTACTCCCAAGTGTGTCGAGAGTGGATGCAAAGGTGTTTCTAACAGGAATTCTAACAGTGCGAACAGGTGATCGATGTCCGGCACGGACTCAGTGGGCCGAAGGGCTTGCTGTATCTCTGACTGACTCTAAACTAAACATTTTCAGAGGGCAGAGATTTCAGAATGGAGTGTTACGTCAGGGGTTTCATTAGTCTTCCTGCAACTGGTTCAATGCCATGAATATTTAACTTTAGTTTTAGAGAAACAGCATGGAAACAGGCCCTTCGGCCCACCGACTCCACGCCAACCAAGGATCACCCAGACACTAGTTTAGTTTAGAGATACAGCGTGGAGACAGGCTCACCGAGTCCCCGTAGACCGTCTATCATCCACTCACACTAGTTCTAGGTTAACCCAGTTTTGCATCCTGCGCGACTTGGGAAGAAACCGGGGCACCTGGAGAAAAGCCACACGGTCACAGGGAGAACGTACAAACTCCGGAGTCAGGATCGAACCTGGATCGCTACCGCTCCAGCACTGTCCCGATTATCGGCGCCTTCCGGAGGTGCCATGGCTGCCGCTGGGAAGCAGAGATCGGAGCCTCGTGTGTTGGAGGTAAGTCATGCGGGAGGGAGCCCGGGCCTCGCCGGCCGGCGGTACATAGGACGGGAGGTAGAACAATGGACTCCCGGCAGCAAAGAACAATGGACAATGGAGGACCCGGCTTGGGGTGAGGGGGGAGGGGAGAGAACAAAGGGGGAACTGGTGGGGGAGGGGGGATTTGTAACTTTGCAAGTGCCCTTTATGGGCGACTGTTTGCATACCTTGGCAAAATACGCAAGCAAAGAATTTCAGTGTGACTTGTCACTTGTGATCATAAAGTATTCTATCAGAAGCATACAAGAGTGCAGGGACCATTGGTGTTTGGTGACTATGGGTTTTGAGTGAGGATTGAAGTTTTCATCTTTAAACAAAAAGTGGGTTCTGATCAAAGATCAGATCATTGTACACATCCAGCTCTTGCATGTGTGGATATTTCTCAGAAGCACTCCAGCCCACGATGGTTACTTGATCAAAACATACAAGGTTGATGCAAAAAGATGTTTTTCTGGGGGAAACGAGCACAGGAAACTCACATGTGACAGGAAGATTCATCCCCCCCCCCCCAAACAAAGCCTGCATGTCTTACAAAAGCACCCACTTGGAACAACACCGATATTATATCTTTGGGAAATTAAATGTGGTAATTATTAGAATCATGCAACAGGGAAACAGGCCCTTCGGCCCAACTTGCCCGTGCCGACCAAGATGCCCCAACTACACCAGTCCCACCGATGGGCATTTGGCCCATATCCTTCTAAACCGTTCCTAACTATGTACCTGTCCAAATGTTGTTATTGTACCAGCCTCAACTATCTTTGCTGGCAGTTCATTCCATACGCCCACCACTCTCCGAGTGAAAAAGTTGCCCCTCAGGTTCCTATTAAATCTTTCCCCGCTCACCTTAAACCTATGTCCACTAGTTCTTGATTCTCCTATCCTAGTCCCCTCATGATATTAAAGTTATCCATCATCCTGCACGGCAAGGAGCGAATTCCCAGTCTGCCCGACCTCTCCCATTAGCTTAGGCCCTGAACTCCTGGCAACATCCTAATACATCTTCTCTGCACTCTTTCTGGCTTAACAGCATCTATCCAATACGATACAATAGAACTTTATTTATCCCAGGAGGGAAACGGATCGGCCAACAGTCATAAAAATACACAAAATACACAAAGCATGAAATTAAAGTGACGTGGAAAGGCTTGGGGGATGTTCAAAGATTGAGGAGGGGGGAGGAGGGGGAGTTGGGAGGTCAGTCTCAGCCTCAATCCAAGAGCAGGGTGACCAAAATTGAACACTATTCTCCAAATGTGGCCTCAGCGCATGTGGTCAAGCCTTCTTGAGCACCTTATTTTCAAGCCACTTTCAAGGAACTATACACCTGCACTCCTAAATCCTTCTGGTCTACAACACACCCCCGGAGCCCTGCCATTCATTGCGAAGGTCTTGCCCTGATTTGACTTCCCAAAATTTAGCTTATAGTTTAGAGATACAGCGCGGAAATAGGTCCTTTGGACTACCAAAGTCTGCCCCGACCAGTTTTCCCCACACATTAACACGCCACAAGGAAGAATTTACATTTATACCGAGCCAATTACAAACCTGTACGTCTTTGGAGTGTGGGAGGAAACCAGAGCTCCCGGCAAAAACTCACACAGGTCACGAGGAGAACGTACAAACTCCTTACAGACAGCACCCATAGTCAGGATCGAACCTGGGTCTCTGGGGCTGTAAGGCAACAACTCTACCGCTGCGCCACCTTGCCACTCTTATCAGCACTTATTCTGTAACTGTGACAATATTTTAGCACCTAATCTCTAAGCCACAGTGCCAGATTAGTTAAAGCAAGAAATACAAATACTTACGCTTCCATTTTGTACCCTTGTTTCCTATATCATTCTTGCCATTTGGTGTCACTTCTTCAGCCCTCGAGGAGATTTCTTCGGCACTGGTTTGTTCATTCACATCTTTCACGGATGACTCTTCAAGGCACGCATCTGCTGCTGATTCCTCCAGCTTTGCCTCCTCTCGAGCAGCGCATTCTTCCAGGCATTTCTGTTTTCTTCTCTTCCTCGTCTCTATCATTTCACCTTCAATGCAAAGGCCGTTTCATAAATAAAATGACCGTGTACCACTTTGGAGCTCAACAGCATCAAGATCAAGATGGCGCCCAACGCAAGCGAGTCTGTGCGCCGGTCACAGAAGTGGATCTGCAATCACGCGTTACAATCACTCCACTCTTTTCAATCTCCATGCCCACAGCAACATTTCTCTATACACTGTGGATGGCTCGATTGCAATCCTGCATTGTCTTTCCGTTGCCTCCTGAAAGTCCAGATACACCACGCCCACTGGCTCGCCCTTATCCATCCTACTTGTTACATCCTCAAAACATTCCAGAAGATTAGTCAACCATGATTTCCCCTTCATAAATCCGTGCTGACTTTGCCTGATCCCGTCACATTTTTAATAATCGACTCCAGTATCTTCCCCACTACCAATGTAAGGCTAACTGGTCTATAATTCCCTGTTTCTCTCTCCCTCCTTTCTTAAAAAGTGGAGTTAAAAATCGGCTACAGGAATTAATCCAGAGTCGAGAGAACATTGGAAAATGATCACCAATGCATACGCGATTTCCAGGGCCGCCTCCTAGAGTCCTCTGGGATGCAGACCATCAGGCCCTGGGGATTTATCTGCCTTCAGTCCCAACAGTTTGCCTAACACCATTTTCTGACTAATGTGGATTCCCTTCAGTTCCTCCCTCCCACTAGATCCTCGGTCCCCTAGTATTTCCGGGAGATTGTTTGTGTCTTCCTTAACCAAGACTGAACCAAAGTACTTGTTTAACTGTTCTGCCATTTCCTTGTTTCCAATTATAAATTCACGTGTCTCTGACTGCAAGGGATCTTCACTAATCTTTTCCTTTTACTCCCAGCCTTGGTCACCCTGGAGCCATGTCTCCGTAATTCCAACTATATCATATCCCTTAACTACTAACTGAGCATTCAATTCATCCACCTTATTTCGAATGCTCCTTGCATTAAGGCACAAAGCTTTCAGGTTAGTTTTTTTCTTGTCTCCCTTCTACCTTTTGCTTCTGTTCTCCTTTTATGGCCCTCTGTCTGTCTCCTTGCATTGGGTCCCAACCCCCTGCCCTGTTAGTTTAAACGTGACCTTTCCTACACTCTCTTTCCCGTTAGCTGTACGGACACGTGTCCAAGTTGTTGACTCCACCCTCCGTCACTTTCGCAATAACTTCATAATGCTGTTTAGTTTGGAGATACAGCATGGAAATAGGAACTTCGGCCCATCGAGTCTATGTTGATCACTGATCACCCATTCACTAGTTCTATATTATCCCACTTTCACATCCACTCCCTACGCAGCAAGGACAGGCCAATTAACCTACAAACCCACACATCTTTGGGATATGGCAGGAAACCGGAGCACCCGGAGGAAATCCACGGGGTCGCTGGAAGAACGTGCAAACTCCATACAGACAGCACTCAAGATCAGGATCAAATCTGGGTCTCTGGTGTTGTACGGCAGTAACTTGACTAGTTGTAGCCCAGTGCCCGCCCTATGTATTGGAGATATTTCAACATTCAATGACAATACACATATACTATATCAGGGAGATACAATATCTACAATTGATCTTATAGAGGGTTATAAAATTATGAGAGAAAATAAATCGGATAGGCACACAGATTCTCTTGCACAGAATAGGGGAACCAGAGGACATCATAGGTCTAAGGTGAAGGCAGCAGGATTTAATAGGGTAACTGCGGGGTAACTGGTTTTTTTTTTAAACGTAAAGGGTGGTGGGTGTATGGAACAAGCTGCCAGAGGAGGCAGTTGAAGCAGTAACTATCGCAATGTTTAAGATACAATTAGACAGGTACATGGATGGACCAAACGCAGATGGGACCAGTGTAGACGTGGCATGTTGGTCGGTGTGGGCCAGTTGGGCCAAAGGGCCTGTTTCCACCGCTGTATGACTGACATCTCCATAATATTGTAAATATACAATATCTCCCTAATATTATATTGGAGATATTACAATACACAAGGATAACACTGTGGATGGCTCAATTGTGTAATCATGTATTGTCTTTCCGCCGACTGGTTCGCACGCAATAAAAGCGTACCTCGGTACAATAAACTAAACTCAACACACATTAGGGGGATTGACACAAAATGCTGGAATTATTCACCGGGACAGACAGCATCTCTGGAGAGAAGGAACGGTGATGTTTCGGGTCGAGACCTTTCTTCAGACTGGGAGATATTAGAATACCTCACAATATTAGAGATCAGGAGACTTATTTTGTGTTAACAGAACAATATTCAAGCTTGAGAAAGAACTGCAGATGCTGGAAAAATCGAAGGTAGACAAAAAATGCTGGTGGAACTCAGCGGGTGAGACAGCATCTATGGAGCGAAGAAATAGGGGGTGTGCACGTAAGGTCATTGGGTCATACGGCTTGACGCAGGGAGCCGCTCAATCCATCTGGAGGACATCCGTAACTTCCGGTACATGTTATTAATGCATGAACCGCGTACTTTCCTACCTGTTAAAAAATGCCAAAAAGTTGAATTTTTGCGCTGTAAAAAATTGTGGAAGTCGGGGTAAGCGTGAGAGACACGTACCCAACTTCAGAATTCCAAACGTGAAGCGAAATGAAGGTAATGAGAAGCGAGAGCTGAAGGGACAACAACCGCTAAAGTGCTTGGCGAACATTGGCCGGGCAGATATCGGAATTGAAAATATTGGGAATTATCGCGTTTGCTCACTGCATTCCATCAACAGTGAGGCATTATTTGTGGTTTTTCTTGATTCCTTTAGCGGTATTAGGGGTTCAGTATTGAATAGAGAACTGGCTGGCAAACAGGAAGCAAAGAGTAGGAGTAAACGGGTGGCAGGCAGTAACTAGTGGGGTACCGCAGGTCAGTGCTGGACCCCAGCTATTTACAATATATATTAATGATCTGGATGAGGGAATTGAAGGCAATATCTCCAAGTTTGCGGATGACACTAAGCTGGGGGGCAGTGTTCGCTGTGAGGAGGATGCTAGGAGACTGCAAGGTGACTTGGATAGGCTGGGTGAGTGGGCAAATGTTTGGCACAGTATAATGTGGATAAATGTGAGGTTATCCACTTTGGTGGCAAAAACAGGAAGCAGACTATTATTTAAATGGTGGCCGATTAGGAAAAGGGGAGAATGCAGCGAGACCTGGGTGTCATGGTACACCAGTCATTGAAAGTAGGCATGCAGGTGCAGCAGGCAGTGAAAAAAGCGAATGGTATGTTAGCTTTCATAGCAAAAGGATTTGAGTACAGGAGCAGGGAGGTTCTACTTCAGTTGTACAGGGTCTTGGTGAGACCACACCTGGAGTATTGCGTGCAGTTTTGGTCTCCAAATCTGAGGAAGGACATTATTGCCATAGAGGGAGTGCAGAGAAGGTTCACCAGACTGATTCCTGGGATGTCAGGACTGTCTTATGAAGAAAGACTGGATTCGGTTTATAAATTTAGGAGATTAAGAGGGGATCTTATAGAAACTTACAAACTTAAGGGGTTGGACAGGCTAGATGCAGGAAGATTGTTCCCGATGTTGGGAAGTCCAGTCACAGCTTAAGGATAAGGGGGAAATCCTTTAAGACCGAGATGAGAAAGACTTTCTTCACACAGAGAGTGGTGAGTCTCTGGAACTCTCTGTAGTTGAGGCCAGTTCATTGGCTCCTTGTGGCTAAGGGGATCAGAGGGTTGGAGAGAAGGCAGTACGGGATACTGAGTTGGATGATCAGCCATGATCATATTGAATGGCGGTGCAGGCTCGACTGAATGGCCTACTCCTGCACCTAATTTCTATGTTTCTATGTTTCTAAAAAGTATCAGAAGTGATAAATCTGGCTGTAAATTTAGCTTCAGAGACATTTTCTTTTTGTATGTAAAAACCCACTTGAGAACGCCAGATTTATCACTTCTGAAACTTTAGATGCTAAAGGAATCTAATAATGCCTTAGTTGATGAAATGCAGTGAGCAAACGGCCAAACACTCTGTCTGTTGTTGTCCCTTCAGCTCTCGCTTCTATCTACCGCCATTTCTCCTCACTTTTGGAATTCTGAAGTGGGCTAAATGTCTCTCACGCTTATCCCGATTTCCATAATTATTTACAGCGCACAAAATTACAATTTTGGCGGGTTTTAACGGGCCCGCTACGCTGGAAACAATGGTCAGTGCTTACCTGCAGTTCATTGCGTGTACTCCAGTTGGCGTAGCGTAGCAACAGTATGGGTCATGGGTCGTGACCCGACTGCAGTGAAACCTCCCTATAGGTGACGTTTCGGGTCGAGAACCGAAACGTCAGTTCTCGACCCACAACGTCGCCTATTTCTTCTCACCATAGATGCTGCCTCACCTGCTGAGTTCCACCAGCATTTTTGTCTACCTCCTAATATGCAAGCTTGAGATTGGTATATTGCAACATTAACGAGACATTGCAATACCCATTGACAACACGCATTGCCAACTCAGCCTAGATTTACTTAAAGAGTCATAGTGATCCAGTGTGGAAACAGGCCCTTCAGCCCAACTTGCCCATACCGGCCAACATATCCCAGTTGCACTCGTCCTATCCGCCCGCGTTTGGTCCACATCGCTCCAAACCTGTCCTATCTATGTTTCTTGAACTTTAGTGCAGTCCCTGCCTACACTATCCTCCTCTGGCAGCTCGTTCCACCCCCACCACCCCTCGTGTTGGGATCATGACAGAAGCCTCCTCGTGGCGATCCCCAGAAACGACGACACGATGCACTCTGTCACGCGTCGGACGGCCAATTCCGTCAACACGTTGGACGACGACAGAAGCCGACAGCCAGCTACACGTCGCCTGACACGCCAGCGAACGAACAAAGCCCTTGTGTATGAAAAGTTACCCCTCAGATTCCTATTAAATCGTTACCCCTTCACACTAAATCTATATACGAAGATGAATTTAAGAGTTAGATATAGCTCGTATGGCTAACGGGATATGGGGAGAAAGCAGGGAACGGGGGGGGTACTTGGTTTCTTGGTCCTCCAAAATATTCCAAATGGAATTTAAACTGGAGGTGGTGTAGGGAGGATTGTGGATGAATGGCGGTGCTGGGGCGAAGAGCGGAATGGCCTCCTCCTGCACCTATTGTCTTTGTTTCTATGTACTTACACGGGTGCTGGAAGCGAAAACGTGACAGTACTCACCCAGTCTTCCTGTGTTACACCTGAGATTCCATGTATGGGTTGCTTTCACATTCAATGGGGGGAAATCCTACAAGTGAGACTCAATCGAGATTGGGTGGGTGGGTTTTATGCAGCGTGTGTGGGGTGTGGGGGAGAGATGTCTACTAGATGCTATTCAGTGTGTGAACAGATAGGCTTTCTGGAAGCTGCTGAAGCCCCACAAGCTGCCCTCCTACAATCAATGCATCTGCCCCAGCCGGCAGCTTGCATCAATCTCCACCCTGCTGCCACCAACCCACAATTGCAACCTTGCAAACAAACAAACAAACCAACCAACGTTTGCAAAGCAACCCGTCGCCCACATTCGCTGGCAAAAGACCTGGCAGCGCGTCCGCGGTAACAAATCACAAGGCGCAAACTGCAACATGACCCACGGTAACAAGTTGCAAACTAACCCCGGTCTCCAGCCGCAATCCCCAGCACGAGTGCCGCACGCAATGCCGTCCGATTCCGTTAAAACCTGGCCACGGCAGAAATGGCCCGTTTTAACATGGTTCCTAGAAGCAATGCTTCTTTCCACCTGTTGGAATGGTCTTTTGGTTGACTTTGAGGGGGGATTTTTATCGAAGGGAGTCAAGGATAAAGTGTTGCACCTACAGTGGAGAACCATACGTGTCTTCTCCAGTCACTAAAAGGGCTGAAGGACTGGATAAGTGGTGGGCATATCAAGGGACCCTTCTTCTTCTTCTTCTTCTAAATCTTCATCTTCATCTTCATCTTCAGCCTAAAGTTGTAGGACAACTTGTCCTATTTGATCTTACTTGATTGTGTTGATTGCATTGGTCGAAACAGGTGAAGGTTGCAATCTCAACGCCCCTCAAGGGACCCTGTTAAAATTGTTCAACTTGCATCGTTCTAGGAGCAGAATTAGGCCATTCTGCCCATCAAGTCTACTCCGTCCATCCATGGCTGATCTATCGTTTACAAAGGAACCGCTGTTGCTGGAAAATCGAAGGTGGACAAAAGTGCTGGGGAAACTCAGCGGGTGAGGCAGCGTCTATGGAGCGAAGGAAATAAGCAATGTGTTTTGGGTCGAAACCCTTCTTCAGAAGATAGGTCAGCCATCTACCTATGGCTGATCTATCTCTCCCTCTCGACCGCATTCTCCTGCCTTCTCCCCATAACCCCTTTGACATAATCAAGAATATGTCAAACTCCACCATAAATATATTCTGAAGAAGGGTTTCGACCCGAAAAGTTGCCTATTTCCTTCGCTCCATAGATGCTGCTGCACCCACTGAGTTTCTCCAGCACTTTTGTCTACCATAAATATATTGATTGGGCAATGAATTCCACAGATTCACCACCCTCTAACTAAAGGAATTATCTTCATCCCCTGTCTACAGGCACGTCCTTTTTTTCTGAGGCTATGGTCTCTGGTCCTAGACCCAGTCGTGGAAACATTTTCTCCACATTCAGTCTAACCTGGCCTTTTACTCTTCAGTAAGTTTCAATGAGATCCTCACTCATCCTTCTAAAGGATCGTTCGTCAAGTTGAAAATTCAGTACTAAAATGGCTGGAGATTTAACTTGCTCAAAGGAAGATGGTTTGGGCTGTTGGGGGTCCACCAACCCATCCCAGGACATTATACCAATGTTCCTCGATGGGGCAACTCACTACTTTGGTCCAGCACTTTGTGTCTTTTGTTCGTAAACCAGCGTCTGCCGTCGCTTGTGTCTAATTTCAGCACATTACATTCTCACAAACAACAAAGTGATAATAATCAACATGATCCTTTTTTAATGACATCAACTAAGGGGATAAACGGAGCCCAATACACCAAGGTAAACAACTTTGCTGATTTGCGGTCATAAGATCATCATTGGACATAGGAGGAGAATTCAATCATGGCTGATCTATCTTTCCCACTCAACCCCATTCTCCTGCCTTCTCCCCATAAGCTTTGATGCCCTTGCTAATCAAGAACCTATCGATCTCCACTTTAAAAATACTGAATGACTTGGCCTCCACAGCTGCCTGGGGCAATGAATTCCACAGATTCACCACATTCTGTCTGAAGAAAATCCCCCCTCATCTCCATTCTAAAGGTCGGACCTTTTAGACTACAATGGCCTAATTCTGCTTCTATGCCTTATTTGGACTTAATAATCAGTAATACCAGGTAGCCAGGTACAATACAATACAATAATACTTTATTAGCCAAGTACATTTTGCAACATACGAGGAATTTCATTTGCTGAGTCAGTCAAACAAATCAAAAGCAACAGAACTGCGGCCTACACCATCTTGAAGCCGTGGTCTCCAGTCGGGAAGCACCGATTCGGGATTTACCTTGTCTGCACATCTGGCCGCCCGCAGGAGCGACTGCCGTTGGCGCGAGAAGATTTCGGCCACTGCCAGCAGAATTTCGGAGCCCCGCACAACTCCGCGCTTCTAAGTGCGACCAGCCCCGATCGGCCATACGGTGCCCGTACGCCTCAAGCGACCACGAGGTTGCGTAATTTGCGAGCCAAGGTCGCGTAAGTGGGACAGGCCCTTTAGTGGTTTGCACGTGCTCTCTATGGCCGTGTGGGTTTCCTCCAGGTGCTCCATCTTCCTCCCGCATCTTTACGGACCCGTGGATTGGCAGGTTAATTGGCCACCATAAATTGCTCCTGGTGTGCAGATGAACGGTCTGATCTTGGAGAGGTTGATGATAAGAGTGAAAAAACAACATCACTGTATGATTAGTATGACTGAGTGGTTACAGTTAGCACAGAACTAGTGGACCATATCCAACCATATTTCTGAAGCACATTTTTGATACATTGCACAACATGAGTCGTAGCTGTCAACAACTTATCAGCCTCCTTAAGTAGCATTTTTTAGCCCTGGATAGAGTGGATGTGGGTGTTTCCCTTAGTGGGAGTGTCCAGGACCAGAGGCCACAGGCTCTGAATGAAAGGACGTACCTTTGAAAAGGAGATGAGAAGGAATTTATTTTGTCAAAGGGTGGGGAATCTGTGGAATTCATTGCTACAGACGGCTGTGGAGGCCGCCAATGGACATTTTTAAGGTGGATATTGACAGATTCTTGAGTAGTAAGGGTGTCAGAGGTTATGGAGAGAAGGTAGGAGAATGGTGGTTAGGAGGGAGAGATAAATCACCCATGACTGAATGGACTTGATGAGCTGAATGGCCTAATTCTGCTCCAAGAACTTATGAACCAGTGCATTAAAGATCCTACAGAAGTTTGAGCTATTTATGGTATGATACCACACAGCTAAGATGCCTGTGATTGCTTATCAAACTTCTGCTTTGTTCAATGAACTCTTATGGTTATGTAATATAAATTTTATATTATTCAACATTTGATTCTTAGCTCTAAAATCCAGCAGCGTGTCACATTACACCAGGAAGCATTTCAAAATGAATATTTCAAATTCCATCTCTTCTTCTCTTTCACTGCCGAAAGTTCACCAGGTTTCCTGATCTCCCTAGACTTTCCGTCCATACTCTTTGCGGCTCGACTTAACGCAGATTTCTGCCCCTTTTCTAGTGATGCTTTTTCTCATCACTGCATAGTTCAACATCCTTTTTAGTTTAGTTTAGTTTAGAGACACAGCACAGAAACAGGCCCTTCGCCCCACCGACCAGCGTTCCTGCACATTAACACTAACCCACGCACAACAGGGACAATGTATATTCATACCCCGTCAATTAACTTGCAAACCTGCACGTTTTTGTAGTGTGGGTGAAAACTGTAGATCCTCGGAGAAAACTCACAGAGGTCACGGGGAGAAGGTACAAACTCCGTACAGATAGCATCTGTCGTCAGGATCGAACCCGGGTCCCTGGCGCCGTGAGGCAGCAACTCTACCACCGCGCCACACTAACTTGATTTACCGTATATACCCCTTTTGATTCTACTGATGCTTTTCCTCATCATTGAACAGTTTAGCATCATTTTTAGTTTAGTTTAAGATACAGCACGGAGACAGGCCCTTCGGCCCACCGAGTCTGCACCGACCAACGATCCCCATACACCAGCACTAGCGCCATCCTACACAACAGGGACAATTTACAATTTTTACCAAAGCCAATTAACCTAGAAAACCTGTATGTCTTTGGAGTGTGGGAGGAAACCAGAGCACCTGGCGGGGGGGGGGGGGGGGGGGGGGGTGGAAGATTGCAACCTTCACGTGGTCCGCCCTGTTTCGACTAATGCAATCAACTCGACGTGCGCAAACGGAAGATCAAATAGAACAAGTTGTCCAACAACTTTAGGCTGTGTATGCCACACGAAAGAAGAAGAAGAAGAGCACCTGGGGAAAACCCACGCGGTCACAGGGAGAACGTACAAATTCCACACAGACAGCATCCGTGGTCAGGATCGAACCCGGTTCTCTGGCACTGAAAGGCAGCAGCTCTACCGCTGAGCAACTGGGCTGCCCGATTCATGTAGAGCCTTTTCCCAAATCCAATGTGGTCCTGATATCAAACACAATATTATTGTATTTTTTAAATTCAGTATAGTTTATTGTCGTGCGTACAGAGGTACAGTGAATATCTTTTGCTGCGTGCTATCCAGTCGGTGGAAAGACTATACAGGTTTACAAGCGAGCCATCCACAGTGACAGGAGTAGAGATTTAAAAGAGTGGAGTGATTGTAATGAATGGTTGCAGATACACTTCTGGGACCAGCACGCAGAGAGTCACCCTGGTTTGGGCGCCATGATATGTTCCAAAGCGACAGGAGCATCATTAGGCCATTTTGCCCATCAAGTCTACTCCGCCATTCAATCATGGCTAATCAGGGGGCGCAGTCCAGTTGGGTATGGCTGCCCTGCCAGCAGCTGTCCGTCCTTTCACTCCTTTTCTTTTATTTTTAGTATGTTAAAAAGTGTTTTGTTTGGAGGTCTATTCTTTTTTATGTGTGGGGGGGGGGGGGAACTGCATTTCTCAGTCCCTACCTGGGCGGAGAGGCGGCTTTTCTCCGAGCCGCATCTTCGCCCCGTCCTCGCGGCCTACCATCAGGACCGGAGCGGCGTTTCCTGTCGGGACCGGCCAGAACCTCGGCTTTGGCGGCGGCACAGCGCTGGAGCTCCATCGCGGAGCGGGCGGTACCTTGCCCGGGTCGCCGTTGCTGGAACTCCGAAATGCTAAGTCCGCCGATTGAAGCATCACGGAGCTGCACGGTCTGTGGAGCGTCCAGCCGCAGGCGGGTGCCGCTGACTTTAACACTGCGGAGCCTGGGATCTCTCGCCGAGATCGCCAGTGTCGGAGCTCCCACCAGCACGGCCTGTTGGCTTCTGGAGCCGCGATCTCCGGTGAGGAAGCGGCCGTTCCAGTATTCCAAGCCGCTGAAGAGAGTTCTCCCGATGCTGGAGCTCCATCATATGGCGAGAGGGCCTGAAACATCAAAATGTGACTGTGGAAGCCACAATAGACCTCGATCATGGGTGAACAAGAGGATGAGGACTGGACTTTGTGCCTTCCCCCACAGTGGGAACCATTGTGGGGGGATGTTTTTATGTTCAATGTTAAATTCTTCTTTAATGTTGTGTTGTATTCTTATTAGTGATCCTCCATAGCGCTATGATTTTTCGCCACCTTACTCACCGTTCTCCTCTGCTGCAAGTCAAATGAGTTTTGTTCCGATCAGTGAAATATTAGAAAAGTTATTGGTCTGTTATTCGCCAGGATGGCGAATCTCCTTTCGGCACCAGCTTTCAATCCCCGAGAATAAAGCTGAAGGAGCGCAGTGAGCAAAGTGCGAGCGAGGTCTGTGTTCTGCGAGAGGGGTCTGTGTCCCTCGAGCGGGGGCTGTGCTCTGTGTTCTACAAGCGGTGTTTGTGCTCTGTTCTGCGAGCCTTGAAGATCGGCTACAGGAGGGACGTCGTGGAGAGGGACGTCGCTTCGCGGGAGCTGCACCAGTACATCGAGCTCGAGGTCCAACTCGACTTTGGACTTTGAATAATGGCGCCAAAAACGGGCCTCATACCTGAGGGAGGATGTGCTGGCTCTGGAGAGGGTCCAGAGGAGGTTTACATAAATGATCCCAAGAATGAGTGGATTTGCATATGATGAGCGTTTGACAGCACTGGGCCTGCATTCGCTATAGTTTAGAAAGTTGAGGGGGGGGGGGGGGGGAACCTCATTGAAAGACAGAATAATGAAAGGCATAGATAGAGTGGATGTGGAAAGGATGATGGTAGTCGAGGACCAGAGGTCATAGCCGCAGAATTAAAGGGCGCTCTTTTAGAAAGGAGATGAGGAGGCCAAGTTAGTGGATATGTTTCAGGCAGAGATAGAGAAATTCTTAATTAGAACGGGTGTCCAAGGGTTATGGGGAGAAGGCAGGAAAATGGGATTAGGAGGCCAGGGTAGACTCGATGGGTCGAATGGCCTAATTCTACTCCTATAACTTGTGAAAAATGCCAGCATGTGTACTGTATGCAAAATGAATTTCATTCTTCTGTTGCTTTTGTGGCAAAGTACTATTGAACTATTGAACACTGGGGACTTCCAACTAAACAAACAACAAACTGCCTGGAATGCACTAAGGATTTTGGAACTTTGTTTTTCTCATTGCACTATATTGTTTATTTGATTTAATATATTTATTATTTATTTTTGTCGTTTATTGTAGTGTCCGCTGAGTTTATATGTCTATTGTGCTGCTGTAAATAAGAATTCAATTTTTCTGTTCCGAGACATATATGACAATAAAACATTTTTTGACTGTTGATTTTTGTTTTTGGAATGTGAGAAGAACCTGGCAAGACCTTTTATTTATTTCAAAAACAAACTTTATTTGTAATTAAATGTAAAAAAAGAAAAACTAAAACTTAATACAATGACTATCACTGGTCAACCTGAGGCGCACCTTCAGCAACAGACTGGTTCCATCAAGATGCAGGGCAGAACGCCACAGGAGATCCTTCTTCCCTGTGGCTATCAAACTGTACAAGTCCTCCCCCTTCTGTCGTGGGGTAGACTGAGACCGACTCTCCTCCCCCCCCCCTTATATATTGAATATTGCTAGTGTCATACTCAGTAGTCTTAGTACAATAGACAATAGGTGCAGGAGTAGGCCATTCGGCCCTTCGAGCCAGCACCGCCATTCAATGTGACCATGGCTGATCATCCCCAATCAGTACCCCGTTCCTGCCTTCTCCCCATATCCCCTGACTCCGCTATCTTTAAAACCTATCTAGCTCTCTCTTGAAAGTATCCAGAGAACCGGCCTCCACCGCCCTCTGAGGCAGAGAATTCCACACTCACAACTCTCTGTGAGAAAAAGTGTTTCCTCGTCTCCGTTCTAAATGGCTTACCCCTTATTCTTAAACTGTGGCCCCCTGGTTCTGGACTCCCCCAACATCGGGAACATGTTTCCTGCCTCTAGCATGTCCAAACCCTTAACAATCTCATATGTTTCAATAAGTACCTGCCTTAACACAAAATACCCTTGCCACTTATCTAGCCTCCTGGATTGATATCCGTTCCCTTGTGTGAGTGTCCATATTGGACACAACCCCTCAATATTCAGCAGTGGAAGGATCCTCGACTGTGGTTCTCCCCCACAGAGCCACGGCTTTGGCTGCACCCAGCTTCAGTGCGTCCCTCAGTATGTACTCCATCAGTCTGGAGCAGATAGTCAGCAACATTCACTGATGGACATCTTGCTGTGCTGGGAGACCATGGTTTGCGCAGACCAAAGGCGCCTTTCACCAAATTGATGGCCTTCCAGCAGCACATGAGACCCACTTGGCAACATGGAGAATGTGTAAGATCCACACCGACATCACCAAATATAAGGATTGAATCTGAGTCACTGGAGACATGAGGCTACAGCTCCAACAGTTGATCCACTCTGAATCTCACATCATTGTTCTCTTATACCATTAATACTCATGCTTTGGTCAAACAACTACAGATGTTAACCGCCTGCCTGCCTGACACATCTGAGTTCCTCCAGCACTTTGTGTTTTACACTTATTGCTCATCCTGATTCTCGCTTATTAGGGTGTTCTCCAGGGCAGAAACTGACGCAAAGACTCAAAATGAAAGATATAAAACTATTTCCTTGCATCATCTTTCATACGTCCATCTTTGAAGAATCAGTACTGAAAGTGTTTCTCCCATCTTTTTGGGGTTGTATCAGCCGATCCTTCCAACAAAATTGTCCTTTATTCACTGTACTCCGACGCAGAGTTTATAAGATGGAAATTATAGGAGCATAAGAATTAGAAGAGTGAGGGGGTCCTCATTGAAACGTACCGAATAGTGAAAGACTTGGATAGAGTGGATGTGGAGAGGACGTTTCCACTGGTGGGAGAGTCTGGGATTGGAGGTCTCAGAGTTAAAGCACGTTCCTATAGGGTTGTGAATCAGGAATTCTTTGCCACAGAATTGTGGAGAATTGAATTGAATTGAATAAAGCCAAATTCCAAGTATGCAAACACGCAAATTCCAAGTACGTAGACATACAAAGAATTTGCCTTGGTGCTTTGCTCGCAAGTAACAACACGATATACAGTAGACAATTAAAAATAAAACATTATAATTTAAACGTGAAGAATGAAATAAAATACCAAAGCACAAGGAGGCTATAGACTTTTGGCTGTTGAGTAGAGCTACTGCTCATGGAAAAAAGTTGTTTTTATATCTGGCTGTGGCAGCTTTGACAGTCCAGAGTCACCTTCCAGAGGGATGTGATTCAAAGAGTTTGTGACCAGGGTGAGAGGGTTCAGAGATGATCTTACCCACTCACTTCCTGGCACTTGCAGTGTACTGTTCGTTGATGGGGGGGAAGGTTGCAGCCAACAACCTTCTCTGCTGATCGAATGATGAGCAGCAGCCTCCTTATGTCGTGCTTGGTGGCTGAGCCAAACCAGACCATGATGGAGAAGGTGAGGACAGACTCTATGATGGCCGTGTAAAACTGGACCATCATTGCCTATGGCGGATTGTGTTTTCTCAGCTGCTGCAGGAAGTAAATCCTCTGTTGGGCCTTTTTGACTGTGGAGTCGATGGTGGCTCCCATTTAATGTCCCTGGAGATGATGGTTCCCAGGAACTTAAATGACTCTACAGGTGTGACTACAGAGTTGTTGATGGTAGGTGGGGTGAGGGGAGGGGGAGCTGTCCTAAAATCTACAATCAATTCCACCTTCTTAAGAGCATTGAGCTCTAGGTTGTTGCGATGGCACCAGGCCGCCAGCTGTGTCTCAGGCAGATTCTTCCCCATCTTGGATCAGTCCAATTAGGGTTGTGTCGTCCGCAAACTTGAGAAGATTGACGGAGGTGTCTGTGGAGGTGCAATCGTTGGTGTAGAGAGAGTAAAGGAGAGGAGAGAGTACGCAGCCTTGCGGTGCTCCTATTCTGATGGTCTGAGGATCAATGGATATTTGTAAGGCAGAGGTAGATAGTTACTGGATTAGTACGGGTGTCAGGAGTTATGGGGAGAAGGCAGGAGAATGGGGTTAGGAGGGAGAGATAGATCAACCATGATTGAATGGTGGAGTAGACTTGCTGGACCAAATAGCCTAATTCTGCTCCTATTACTTATGAGATCAGGATTAGGCCATTTGGCCCATTGAGTTTGCTCCTCATTCGATCATGATCTAGTTTTTCCTCTCGATCCAATTCTCCCTGTAACTTTTGACACCCTTACTAATCAAGAAGCTATCAATCTCCGCTTTAAAAATGGCCACTGACTTGACCTCCACAGCCGCCTGTGGCAATGCATTCCACAGAATCACCATCCTCCGAGTTACTCCTGCATTCCCACCACTTCCCTCACCCCCCCCCCCCCCCCTCCACACTCGGCATCCTACAAGTTTTACTGTTCGCATCCTTTTATCCCTCCCGTAAGCACATCTTCCCCAGCCAACAATGGGCCAATATGGACCACCCCTGCTGAGATAGACAATAAACAATAGGTGCGGGGCTTCGAGCCAGCAATGCCATTCACTGTGATCGTGGCTGATTATCCACAATCAGTACCCCGTTCCTGCCTTCTCCCCATATCCCTTCACTCCTCTATCTTTAAGAGATCTATCTAACTCTCTGTTGAAAGCCTCCAGAGAAATGGCCTCCACTGCCTTCTGAGGAAGAGAATTCCATAGATTCACAACTCTCTGTGTGAATTTTTCTTTCCTCATCTCCGTTCTGAATGGTTTACCCCTTATTCTTAACTTTTAATCATCTGTTGACAGCCGTGATCTGTTCGGGCCTTTTCTCATCTCCAGTTCCCCCAACCTCAATCTTTCAGTCTGAAGAAGGGTTCGCCCCAAAACGAACACCTATTCTTTTTCTCCAGAGATGCTGCCGACCCGCTGAGTTGCTCCAGCACTTTGTGTAAAAACCGGCATCTGCAGTTCCTTGCTACATATAAAGAAAGAAACTCCTCCTCATTAAGGATGAGGTTATAGAGTGCATCAACGTCATTTTATTCTGAGGCTGTGCCTTGTTTTGAGCTGCCGTGGTTGTGGCATTACTCATTCCGTTCGCCCAAACACCCGAAAAATCTCACCAAGATAAGATTTCAGTTTGACAGTATTTTTCGTAAACAGCTTGTAGCTGAACTTAACTCATTATCCAGCGATTGGAGACAGTATCAATTTGCATGTCAATGTGCTGGTTCATCTTTATTCAAACATTTGTCTGCCGTTATCATTGCCGTGTAGTGCATAAATGCCTTACACTTCCCACCACTTATAGGAGTAGAATTAGGCCATTTAGGGTCCCATCGAGTCAACTCTGCCATTCAATCAGAAAACTGATGTGCCTTCCCGAGCCCCCATTCGCCATGATGGTATTTCGGTCACAGTCATAGAGGCCGACGTCAGAAGATCCTTCAGAGAGGTGAACCCTCGGAAAGCGCCTGGACCTGATGGTATATCCGGGCGTGTTTTAAAAACCTGTGCGGAACAACTGGCTGGGGTTTTTATGGACATTTTCAACCTCTCACTTCTGAGGTCTGAGGTTCTCACCTGCTTTTAAGGGGCATCAATAATACCGGTGCCCAAGAAGAGCAAGGTGACGTGCCTCAATGACTATCGACCTGTGGCACTAACGTCTGTGGCACTGAAGTGCTTTGAGAGGCTGATCATGGCGCAAATCAACTCATACCTCGACAAAAACCTGGACCCACTGCAGTTCGCTTACCGCCACAACAGATCAATGGTGGATGTGATCTCACTGGCTCTCCACTTTGCTCTGGACCACTTGGACAACAAAAACTCATATGTCAGGCTGTTATTCATTGTCTACAGCTCGGCATTTAATACCATCATCCCCTCCAAACTGGTTACCAAGCTCTCAGATCTGGGTCTCTGCGCATCCCTCTGCAATTGGATCCTCGACTTCCTCATTCACAGACCACAGTCCGTCTGTATTGGTGGAAATGTGTCATCCTCGATAACAATCAGCATGGGAGCATCTCAAGGCTGCGTGCTCAGCCCCCTGCTGTACTCACTCTATACTCATGACTGCGTAGCCGGACATAGTGCGAACTCCATCATCAAGTTCGTCGAGGTTGTGTCGTCCGCAAACTTGAGAAGCTTGACAGAGGAATCAGTGGAGGTGTAGACATTGGTGTAGAGAGAGTAGAGGAGAGAGGAGAGTAAGCAGCCTTGTGGTGCTCCTATGCTGAGGGTCTGCGGGTCTGAGATGTGCTTTCCCAGCCTCACATGCTGCTTCCTGTCTGTCAGGAAGCTGGTGTTCCACTGATTGTCTAAAACCACCAGTTGTAGTGCCTTGTTTCTCCCTCCACACATGCTACCTGACCCACTGAGTTACTGCAACTCTTTGGGTGGAGGCCAGAGGGCAGTGGAGACCAAGTCACTGGATGGATTTAAGAGAGAGTTAGATAAGAGCTCTAGGGGCTAGTGGAGTCAAGGGATATCGGGAGAGGGCAGGCAGGGGTTATGATAGGGGACGATCACCCAAGATCACAATGAATGGCGGTGCTGGCTAGAAGGACCGAATGGCCTCTTCCTGCACCTATTTTCTATGTTTTTATGTTTCTAAAATATGTCTTTTTTGACAACTTAAATATTTGATTGTTTTAAAATGACAAAACTGTGGTGTCTGATGGTCATTGCAAAATAGTAATTGACTGAAGAGCACTAAGCTTTAATGAAAAGGAAGTCCCAAGTGAAACTATGCACTTACTCATTCTCTCACACTGCTCTGGCTTCTTGTCCCAGACTATAGCTGTCAGCTGTTTTTAACAGTTTCAGATCAAAATAAATTGTCCAGTTTCTGCACAATATCTTTAACATGATAGGAGATTCAGGCTCAATCTCTGTGAGGTTTGTTGGGCAGCTTACAACCCAGCAGTATGAAGAAGGGTCTCGACCCAAAACGTCGCCCATTCCTTCTCTCCATAGATGCTGCCTCACCTGCTGAGTTACTCCATCATTTTGTGTCTACCAGATGAATATTGATTTATCTAACTTAAAGTAGCCCTTGCTTTCCCTCTCTCTCCGTCCCCCCATCCTAGTTCTCCAACTAGTTTTGCTGTCTTCCTGAATAAATGTAACTGATTGTGTGCCTTATTCTTACCTTCCCCTCAGCCAACAATGAACCATTCTACATTTTCCTTGATTGTCTTCCCCTTTGATCTGTGTTTTCACACCTTACCCTTCCATATCTCTATGTCTCAAAAGAGAGCTAGATAGGGCTCTTAAAAATAGTGGAGTCAGGGGATATGGGGAGAAGGCAGGAACGGGGTACTGATTGGGGATGATCAGCCATGATCACATTGAATGGCGTTGCTGGCTTGAATGGCCAAATGTAGCAATGTTATAAAATTTTGAGATTTTAAAAATCTAGTCTGCAATTTATCCCATCAGATAAAGCATGAAATGAAGTTTAATTTGACACCTAATTCACTTTCATATCTTCAGTATTAAAAAAAGTTATGGCCATTTTCATACTCGGAAATTACCATCTTGTTCCCTATTGCTTTTCCATTGACTTCTCAAAAGCTGTGATTTTGACTGAGGACAGTCAAAAGCCCATAACTTCCTTAAAAATTAAGAGAACGGAATGAAATGTTCAGTTATTATAGATTGAAGCATTCTGAAACAAATATGAAACAATCTTACTTGGATGACCTGAAATTAAAGTATATAATTAGTTAATTACCTAATTGTAGCTAATTACAAAATTCAATTACTAGATCTAAACATCTATCCATTTCTTAAGAAAAGGTTAACATTTTTAAATAGCCTAAGTGTCCAAATAACATTCACACAAGAATTCACAATATAACATGATTTTTAAATCTCATTGTCATGAATTTATAGGCCAAATGGAAGAAATTTAATGTTTAATTCCTGTAAATTAATGGGCATTTAAATCATCTTTCGAGTGGGATTTTGTGGCATGCGATCGTTTGGAACGTTGTGGTTGCAGTGAATTTAAACCCCATATTGGCAGGAAAAATACTGCCAGTTCGTATATTTACATAATCACCTTTTCGCAACGTGAAATTTTGATTAAAGGCATCCTAAGAAACACGTTTATATGTAAAATAAACAGCTTTCTTTTACCTGTCCCATATGTGAAATCCGTCCCCGTTGTCGGCGTTGACGGCTTTAGAAGAAACATCACCCATTCCTTCTCTCCAGAGATGTTGCCTGTCCCCTCTGAGTTACCCCGGCATTTTGTGCCTATCTGTGAAATTCTCTTTGTACCCTGACTGACTTATTATCAGCTACAACAATTGAAGCTGGTTAATATGAATGAACAAGTGAGGTTGGCACAGTGGCACATCTGTAGGTTGTGTCACCTCAGATAGACACAAAAAGCTGGGGTATCTCAGTGGCAGCATCTCTGGAGAAAAGGAATCTATGACGTTACGGGTCGAGACCTTTCTTCCTCCTGAGTTACTCCAGCATTTTGTGTCTATCTTTGGTTTAAACCAGCATCTGCAGTTCCTTCCTACACCCTCCACCTACTTCCATATCTGCCCACCATCCCAACTTCACGTCCCAGCCTCTGCCTCACCTTCTCTGTCCTGGTGGTCTTCCCTGATGCAAGGTCTCAACCCAAAGACCATCCTTTCTCCTCCACAGATGCTGCTTGATCTGCCGAGTTCTTCCGGCAGTTTATGAAGAATATACTTTTGCATGAAGAATATGCAAAATTAATATGAAGAATAACTCTTCTCAATCAAAATGCCTGAAATTGTTTATAAACAATTCAATGTAATTGTTTATTATAAAAAACTGAAGTTATTGAGAACTTACTGTACACAAATTAGCCGATGGACTCTTGCCTTAGAACAGCATCAACGTTTGTGCATTGGTGATCTTGAACAGAAATGAAATAAAAAATAAAACAAAAATCTTGTGGTTTCAAAGGTTTATCGCTTATTGAAAAAAAAAAGACCGTAATAGTGATAAACAATCCTTTATCATTATGACTAACGATTCCTGACGTTTTATCTAGATTGATCTTGTTTAATGACAACAAACAAGCCCTACTTCCGTTTTGAGTCAGTTTTGAGTCACGTAGGCCAATTACGGGAAGGAGAAAGGAAAAATAATCTTTAACTGACAATCTGCTTGCGGTTAATTCACATTTTGGACAAAATGTTCCTGTTAAAAAAAATAAATCCCATTCACAACTTATTTTACAACCAAGCCAAACAAGTATATCTACTTGTAGATTTATATCTACTTGTTTGGCAAGATATATCTATACATATATACACACATTTTCCTTTCTCTCTCTATCTAATATATATATAATACATATATATTAGCAATGTTGTTGGCTGCAATATATATATACACACACACATTTTTCTTTCTCTCTCTATCTAATATATATATAATACATATATTAGCAATGTTGTTGGCTGCAATATATATATATATACACACATTTTCTTTTCTCTCTCTCTGTATCGAATATTTATAGATATATATATTAGATAGAGAGAAAAAGGGAAATGTGTGTGTGTATATATATATATATACACACACATTTCCCTTTTATATATTATACATTATATATATACACACACATTTCCCTTTTTCTCATTTTGCTTTCTCTCTCTGGACAATTGCACGCAGCAGGACTTCTAGTCAAATTTAAACTTTGCACATGTCGAAAGAAGGGAAAATTGGACTTTTGCATTGTTTGCAAAAAAAAACACGTGCAATTATGATTTTGTGTGTGTGTGTATATATATATATATATAGAGAGAGAGAGAGGGGGGGTAATTAAATATGAATTGCAAGTGCAGTTGTAAGCAAAGATCGTTGAGCCCTGCTGTAAGGACGCGTCGGTGCCCATATAAGGTAGCGCACCCGCATACGCTCGCCAACTGCCGTTAATTCGAATGAACACACACACACACGCGCGCGCGCGCGCGCGGGGGGGGGGGGGGGGGGGCATCGTGACTGTGCAGTCGCGGCCGCGCGCCCCCGGCGACGTCACGTCACTCACCATTGATTCACTGTGAAAATGTCGGGGGGGTGGATCCCTCCCCCCCCCCCCGGCCCCTCCCTCTCTGCGGGCGGGCGGGCGCTCCCTCCCGCGATCACGTGGGCCTTTGTTTACAACCGAAGGGGGAGGGGGAGGGGAGCGAATCAGACAGGTCAGAGCGCGCGGGGTCGTCCACGGCGTCGCCTCGCCCGCCAACAACAACAACATTCACCTCAGCACCGTCCATACCTCACTCCAGACGGATTGTTGTTTCTTTCCCCCTCATCAGGAAGAAGTCGATTTACCACCAGTACACCGACAACACCAACAACAACTACAACACCAACAGAAAAAATGTGCACTCGACGATAAATGCGTTTCCTCAGCTCGCCGGAGACACGAGTGAGGGAGAAGGGAGAGCGACGTCGACGCCGACGAGGGGACAAAAGCCGCGAGGGCAAGATCATGCCGCGGCCGCGGAGGGAGAGCTTCCTCCTGCTGGAGCAGGCCGTCACGGTCGACCCGAAGGAGATCGATGCTCTGGTGGCGAAAATCGGGGAGACGCTGCAGTTTCAGCGGCTGTCCGACGGGGCCGGCGGCAAAATGCAGCAGCAGCAGCACTGCAGCCACTGCAGCCAACAACATTGCAATCAGCAATATTGCATCCAACAGAACTGCAACCAGCAGCAGCAGCAGCAACAACAACAACAGCAGCAGCAACAACAGCCACCTCATGTCTCCGCCAAGTGCGGCGTATGTTGCATGGACCGGTTGAAAGCACCGGGTCGTAACAAGCCCTACCAAGTGCCGGCCCGCTTGCAAAACGCCGGCCAGTCTCCGGCACCGCCGGCCAACAGAGGCAAGGCGGCGAGGAGGTCGTCGGTTTACCAGCTGAGCGCCCAGCAGAAACTGGAGCAGCTCCTCTCCTCGGGCAACCTGATCAAAGAGGCGGTGAGGCGCCTCCACATCGATCACGGCTACTCGCCCTTCTACGTGGAGAAGATAGTGGCGGCCGGTGAGTAACGACGGGCCACTCGTTGTCATTATCATTATTATTATCATTTGTTTTTGTAACCGGTGGAAAACTAACTGCAGACTGTTTTTGTGGCTTATCATGGAGAGAAACATTCACCACCACTGCACCGATATCGCTGTGAAACGAATAGCCTCTTCCCCCCCCCCCCCCCCCCACCCGAAATAACAACAAAACACAATGATCTGTCTTAATGTACTGTATGGTATTAATAATGAAGCCATTGGGATCCATCTTTACACCAGTCCAATGACTACAGTGTTTATTTTTTAAACGAACAATGCAAAAACCAAGAGTGACCCTTTGGATGTTCGTTAGATCGTTTCAGTGTAACGATTGCAGTTTCATTTCAACGGAGGTTACACATGTTTACAAGAGAAAATCACGCCGTCTGGTGCTTGTTTTGGAAGAGCCTGACACCGCAAGGTCGTTACAACGCTGCCCTTGATTATTTTTTTCCCTTTGGACTCTGTTTTCTTTTTGGACTGACTGTTTCCACAGATGTTTGGATCCCTAAACCGTTTTTTATCACTGGTGGACTGGATACCACATGGCAGCTGAACCCGCATTCCAAGAACTCTAGACCCACTGCATCAGGAATTCCGCGAACTGTTTACAGGACGTGTCGTTGGGTTTGGGACCTGGTTTAATGGGTTAATAAGTTCGTTGTTATTTAATAGCCCCTTAATTTTCGCTACAATTAATAAGGTGTATACTTCGTAACGGAGTATTCTGTTGTTCCTGTTGTCCAGGAATTGATGTCGAATAAAATATTGCAGTTAAACAACACATTATATCTGTTTCCTTTGTGATGTTGTTTAGATTGCTGACATTACTAATTACTTCGGGGGAGATGTGATTTAATTCGTAACATCCGCAGAGAACATCCGTTCGAGTGCTTCCTATGGAAGTGAGGAAGCCATGAATGCTGGTTGTAATTGAAATACCCATTCTAATATGTGGGCAGGATTCTTCACATTTGTACTATATTTTGGTCAGAATCACATTATTGGATTTGGTAAATATATGTGCTTCTGATAGATAAGGGAAGCTTCAGAAATAACTTGTACAAACTATATATAAATGAAGAAGGGTCTTGACCCGGAACATTACCTATCCATGTTCTTCAGATATGCCTCCTGACTTGCTGAGTAACTCCAGCCCTCTGTGTCCATTTTTGTAAGCCAGCACCTGAGGTTTCTTGTTTCTACATTGTTGTTTTAATACACCATAAAAATAAAAATAAACTCTTTGATCATTGACATATTTCTCAAAGCCACTTTCTTGAACGTGGTTTGATTCAAATCTTCAGAAGTGACGACCGAATAATGAAATGACTTGGAACTTGTACTTTTTTTACACAGAACTACACAATCTCCTACAGATTGATTGAAGCTGAATTACTGTTATAGTAAACTGGAAAAACCCGGGCGTCCTTTAGTACAATTCTCTCTCAGGAAATCAGATTTCTCAGAAGGACTGTCACTGGGTTATTTCACTGTTTTTAATATGAATCTGCATGTACTTGCAATAAAGCTTATTCAAGAATATAGCTCAAATTTGTTTTTAGTACTATGTTTAGCCACAGGTTACTCGCAGTTCATTCTGTGTCTAATATATAAATGCAAAGCAGTATGAATCACATTTTTCTAATGCAATCAAGTTGAGTTGAGTTTATTGTTTTTTGTGTGTGTGTGTAGGTACGATGAAAAATTTGTTTGCAGTTGCATCACAGGCACATAGACTCAGACAACACACAGAACAAAGTATACGTTAATTAACCGAGACCGTGAAAAGAAAAATAATTAGAATCCAGTCTGTACAAGAGAGAGTGGTGGCCTGGACAACAATGTTTTAAAATAACACCCTTGGGGTCAAGCACTACAAATGCATGTCTGTAACATCCATTTCCTCAAATCATCAAACTAATTTGCCTTCCCAAATGGAACTTGCACTCAGTCAATCAATTAGTATCCTGACCTGAAACGTCACTATCCATGTTCTCCAGACATGCTGCTGGACCTGTTGGGCTACTCCAGCATTTTGTCTTTTTTTGGCTTTCCTACTTGTCTACCCCAGATCCTTTTGAGCATCAGCCAGTCAATATACTATATTAAAATACTCTTCTGCTCTTCGTTTGTGCACCAATGTCGATTACCTCTAATTTCCCCCGCATTATTCTTCTACCATTCTTTCATTCACCTACCTATATCTATTCAAGGCCACTTTGTGGATTCCTATGTACTCAAAGTCCAGCCGTTTAAAATCAGCAGTGTGTTGCTGCCTTTGGGATCCAATATCAAATTCAACAATTGTCAGGTGGCGCTCAGAAGTGGCCAGTTTTGCAATGATCCCCATTTTTAATATTGACTATTTATTCAGCCCTATGATAATGCCTGGTTGGCATTTCCAGCATTTGTTTTTAAAATTCAGGTTTCAGCAACACCTCTAACCGGCATTACATGGTTTTAACAGGTCTCTTTGTGTTTTCTATTTTACAAGAACCTGTTTTGGTGGAGGCACAGTGACGCACAGAGTTGCTGCCTTACAGCACCAGTGACCAGTGCTCAATTTTGCCTATGGGTGCTGTCTGTACAAAGTTTGTATGTTCACCGTGTGACCATAACAAGTATTCTCCGAGTGCTCTGGTTTCCTTTCACACTTCAAGGCGGTGCAGATTTGTAGGTTAATTGGATTTAGTAAAATTGTAAATTGACCCTAGTGTGTGGGATATGCTCGTGTAAGGGGTGATCGCTGGTTCGCGCAGACTCAGTGGGCCGATGTGTCTATTTTCGCTCTGTACCTCAAGTCTAAAGATCCCTTGACAATCTACTGGTTGCTCTATGTTGAAATCTATAAATTTGCATATTGGTATCTCATCGTGGAATTATTGTCTGTTGAGCACTCGCCTGGTTATCTTTCAGAAGCTGTGTCATTATTATAAATGGTAAGGTGGGGCACTAGTGTGGCGTTTAGCTTATCAACATCCTGATGGTTTCAAACCACCCACGGGGCTAATTTGTTCTTTGTGAAAAAGTAAACTCAACGGAAATACATGATAGAAGAAGATAATTAGAGAGAACACTTTTTTTTTAAAGGGTAAAGATGAGAAAATAAGTTGAGTAAACAGTGAAACCTATGTGGGACTGGAACAGTTAGAAAGAAAATAATTAGATAGGTATAATTGACAGGACAATGCCAGCAAACCAGCTCAGTGAGAACCAGGAGAACACACAAATGAGTGAAAAACAAATAAAGCAAAGTAAATTGTGTTCTATTTGTTCCTTCCTTTTTGCCCAGCCTTTCCTTGAAAGGTATTCGCCCAGGCTTGTGCAATGCCTGGAATCTAAGGCATGTAAGCCATCACATGGGGAAGTGTTTGTTCCCTTAATCTTGTTCTTTTGACGGTATATGTATTTTTATTATCATTGCTACATAGCATTCAGTGTGTTTACTTTGTGACAGGAAATGGGTTATTAATATGCTTGCAAGTCCTTGGCCATTTGATGGTGTAAGACTTCACTAGGACTTTATTCCTGAGTTTATCAATTAACCCACTGTACTATATTTCAAAACAATAGAAAGGTTCAAAAGTTGTAGTAAAAGAGTAGCTTGGTGGAAGGAAGAAATGTTTTTTTTCCATCACTAAATAATATGCAGAAATTAATCTATAAGATTTATTGTGAACCAAAAAAAAACAGGAACAAAACCAAAACTATGTTTATTGCCTTTTGTCTGATTTAGAAACTTAAATATACATCTTGTGTTTCTTTGGGAGTTGTATTCTTACTTGATACAACACAAACAGTGTTTTAGGAGTGGCGCGGTGGCGCAGCAGTAGAGTTGTTGCCTTACTGCACTTTCAGCGCCAGAGACCCGTGTTCGAGCCCAACTGCGGGTGCTGTCTGTACGGAGTTTGTACGTTCTCGTGACCGTCTGGGTTTTCTCCAAGATCTGTGGTTTCCTCCCACACTCCAAAGACGTACAGGTTTGTAGGTTAATTGGCTTTAATGTAAATCGTCCCAAATGTGTGTAGGATAGTGTTAATGTGCAGGGATTGCTACTCTGTGCAGACCCGGTGGACCAAAGGGCCTATGTCTGCTCTGTATCTCTAAACTAAACTCCACAAGTTATGGACTAAAGTTAAGGTTACCTATTTTCACTTCCAAAACATCAACCGATTTCTCACCTGCTTCTTGTTCGTCTGTTGCTGAAAACTTTATTCATGCTGTTATTTATAGATTTGGCTACTTCAATACACTGCTGGACAGACAGTTCCATTCATAAACTTGAAGATATTCAAAACTTCAATACCCAGCCATAAATTTCAATGGTCTTGCTTACCACAACACTCAGCAGTTACAGACGTACAGTAGAGCCCTGCTAAATCCTCATTTTAAAAAAAATTATGATTTCTATTTTAAAACCCTTCCATGGTTTAACTTCTCCATATCTTGGTATGCTGATCCAGTGTGATCTTTGAATATAACTTCTCCATTGCTAGCCATGACCATTGTGTAGATTCTGGAGAGGTCCCAGAGGTTTGGCATTGTTTTAGTATTGCCACGTGTATTGAGAAATTGTGAAGAACTTTGTTTTGCATGTTATCCAGGCACATCATGCCATATATTACATCAGGTAATGCAAAACAGAGTGCAGAATATAGTGTTACAGCTACAGAGCAAGTGCAGATAAATAAAAATGCTAAGCACCAAAATTCATCCCAACTCTGTTCAAGAGTCTGCTAACAGTGGGGGAAAAGCTGTTCCTGTGTCAGCTGCTACATGCTTTCAAACTATTGTACTACCTACCCACCGGGATGGGAGCGATCATTGGATCACAATCTACATCTTTCCCACAGCAGCGCAAGATGTAGATGGAGATTATTGGGAGAAGGCTCTTGCATGATGGACTTAGTTGTGTTCACAAATCTTTGCAATTTAATGCTGTCTTGGGCAGAGTTAATGAGACGCTGTAGATATAGCTTACATGGATTTCCAAGAATCATTTGGTAAGATGCCACATAAAAGGCTATTCATTATAAAAGCTCATGAGAATGGAGGTAATATACTAGAATACTTAACAGTTGGCTATCTAACAGAATGCTGAGGGTTTGTCATAAGTGGGTCTTTTTTACATTCACTGTGACTAATGGAGTGCCACAGATTTGTTTTGGGGCCTCAACAATTGCTGATCTGTATTACTATTCGAGGACTGATGTCATGAAGTTGGACAGAGTACAGAGAAGATTTACACGGATAGAGCCAGGACTTGGCTCGCCTGACTGCGATGATGGGGCCAAGTTTGCCGATGATACAATGGATGTGGAAAAGCATAATGGCATGGATAATATAAAGAGGTGTAAAGCAATAAAGATAGGTTGGAAATTGGCAGATGGAATATAGTTGGGGCTAAAATGTGAGATTACTCACTTTTGGAAGGAAGAATGGAAAAGTGTTATTATTTAGGCAAAGTGAGACCACAGATTGTTGCTGTAACCGTTTTTTTTAAGGGGGAGCGGAGATGTATCTCAGTATATGAAACTCCAAAGGTTAGGTACAGAAAGTAATGTCGTAAATGATAGGAGCTGAATTAGGCCATTTGGCCCATCAAGTCTGCTCTGCCTTTCAATCATGGCTGATTTATCTCTCCCCCCTAACCCCATTCTCCTGCCTTCTTCCCATAACCCCTGACACCCATACTAAACAATAATAAGGAAGGCTTGTGAAATGTGGACCCTGATCTCAAAGGATATAGAATATAAGTTTTGATCCAACGTTAGGAAGGACATGGCTGCATTGGCAGACTGAGGAAGGGTCTTGACCCAAAACGTCACGCATTGGCAGACTGAGGAAGGGTCTTGACCCAAAACGTCACCTATTGCTTTTCTCCGGAGATGCTGCCTGACCTACTGAGTTACTCCAACTTTTTGTGTGTATCTGCGTTGTTCAGTAAAGGGTTGATGTATCAATCAAGGTTGAGCTGTTTGTTTCTATAGGGTGGTGAATCTGGAATTCAATGCCACAGAAGGCTGTGGAGGCCAAGTCAATGGATATTTTTACGGCAGAGATGGATAGGTTTTTGATTAGTATTGGTGTCAAGGGTTATGGGTAGAAGGCAGGATAATGGGTTTGAGAGGGAGAGATATATCAGCCATGATTGAATGGCGGAGTACACTTGATGGGCCGAATGTGTATAGGACATGTTTGGAGGGATATGGACCAAACGCGGGCAGTTGGGACTAGTGTAGATGGAGAATGTTGGTCGGTGTGGGCAAGTTGTATCACTCTATGAATGGTCCAATTCTGCCCCTATCATTTATGAACTATCTTTATTTCAGTCTAGAAGTATGAGAGGTAATGTTATTGAGACGAGATTCAGAAAGAGATTAGCAGGATAGATATTGTGCCCAAAAATATTGATTTGGAACATGTGGGCATAGTTTCAGAATAAGGGCGACTCATTTAAGATGGAAATACAAATAATTTTATTGTCGCATAAGGCAGGAACCCTTGAATTCTCGACCACAGAGCACTATGGAGGTCGAGCGATTGAATATGTTGATGGTGGAAACTGACCGATGTTTGAACTACAAGGGAGCCAATAGATATGGAGAGAAAACAGGAAATTAGTATCCTAAAAAGAGATTGCGTCTATGATCTTATTGAATAGTGGAGCAGGAGCGGAACAGGCCCTTCGGCCCACCGAGTCCGCACCGACCAGCGATCCTCCGTGCCTTAACCCTATCCTACACACACTATGGACAATTTACATTTGTACCTAGCCAATTAACCTACAAATTTGTACATCTTTGGAATGTGGGAGGAAACCGAAGATCTCGGAGAAAACCCACGAGGTCACGGGGAGTTAAGTATCATTGTGCATATGTAATAATAAGATTTTTACTGAACTGGACAAAAAAGGAATTTCACTGTACCTAGGTACATGTGACAATAACATAGAAAATAGGTGCAGGAGTAGGCCATTCGGCCCTTTGAGCCTGCACCGCCATTCAATATGATCATGGCTGATCATCCAACTCAGTATCCTGTACCTGCCTTCACTCCATACCCCCTGATCCCTTTAGCCACAAGGGCAACATCTAACTTAAATATAGCATATTAAATATACCATTGACTGAAGTCTACTGTTTCCTCCTTTAAGATAGTAAATAAAACCTACCTCTATGACTGCGCTAACTAATATGATGGTCGCAAATTCTGGTCAGTGTGAAGCATTTTTTGAATCTTTGCGAGGTTAATGGCACAATAAAAATAAAAATCGTTGTAAATATTTTTACCTCAAAGAAGGAATATGATGCGCTCTCTCAGTAAAAGTGCTGTATTGCAGTGATTAGGAAGCAGCTGTTCTATTTAGTCTGCAGTAAAGGTCACAAGCCACAGTCCAGGTCTAAGACTGAATGCTGGCAATGCCATCGGTGGAGAGTTGCCAATTCATATTGGACATATTCCAGGAGTTGTTGTCATAGTTTCATAGAATAGTACAACACAGAATAGGTCGTCAGCCCATCAAGTCTCTACCAGCTAGTTCAAAAAGCCCTTCAATTAGTCCGACAACTGCACTTTACATGCATCCCTGTAAATATTTATTGTTTCATTTTGAAGGCTATTACTATATCAGCACTGTACCATTCCAATTCATAATTTCTGCGAAAAATATTTTTCTTCCTGTCGTCTGTTTTGATGAGAAGTTATTGATTTGAAATGTTAACTCTTTTTCAACCCTCAAGTGCCAACTGATTTGCAGAGTATTTCTAACATTTTGCTCTTTGTATTTCCTCCAGCCTTATGTGAAGCTTTGGCAACCTCTGAATATTGAACCTTCAACCATTATAAATGCTTTATATTCACCTGACCTGAATCTGAGATTTTACACATATTCTCTTTAGAGAAGCGAGAAGACTAATTCAGCTACTCCAGTACTTACCTTACCTTACTTGCAGCCTATTATGCCTCCTGGCATGTAGGGCAGCAACGAAGGTCCTCCACTCTGTGTTGATTCCTTCGGTTTCTGTTTCCGTAACATATTTGTTTTACGAGACAGGGTTGTTAGCCGTGTGCTCAACCTCCAACCTGGAGGACCAGTGGATCGTTCTTCGTCTTGCACCTACCCATCGACCTGTCCAGCATGGGAGACCCTAACAGGAGAACGAATCTCCCGCTGGCGTAGCTCTAGGGGTCACTGAGACACACAAGCCTCCCGACCACGACAAGGTTGCAACTCAACGGGGAGTCCAGTACATAAGTATGGATTGAAACGCTCTTGCCCATGTTAAAGCATGTATTCAAAACTTTTTTGCTTTTCTATCCGTGTTTTGAGGTACAGTTGCTATTGGCGAAGCCAGCTTTTATTGTCCAATATTATTTGCACCTATGCTGTAGTGGTGACCCACCCTTTGAACTGTTACGATCCATTTGTGAAAACACTTCCATAATGCCATTGGGAAGGAGTTCTGGGATTGTAGACCCAGCAATGATGAATGATCAGCAGTATATTTCCAAGTTAGGACAGTGTCACTTAGGGTGGGAGATCTTCAGATGGTTCTCCCATCTACCTGCTGGCTTGTTGCTCTCAATGGTCATGTTTTTGGAATGTGTGGTCAGAAAACACAGTGCATTTTACAGATGGTACACAATGCAAGCACAGCGGGAGCGAATCAATGATTGGGGTGATGGATGCAGTGACAATCAAGTGGGGTGCTTTGTCCCATAGGTTAAAGATGAATGGGGAAAAGATTTAATAGGAATCCGAGGGGTAACGTTTTCACACAAAGGGTGGTGGGTGTATGGAACAAGCTGCCAGAGGAGATAGTTGAGGCTCGGAATATCCCAACTGTTTAAGAAACAGTTAGACAGGTACATGGATAGGACAGGTTTGGAGGGATATGGACCACGCACAGGCAGGTGGGACTAGTGTAGCTGGTATATGTTGGCCAGGGTGGGCATGTTGGGCCAAAGGGCCTGTTTCCACGCTGTATCACTCTATGACTCTAAATGGTATTGAGCTTCTTGGAGCTGTATTCATCCAAGCCTTCCATATTCTTTCATGGCTGACTTGTATCTTGTGGATGGTGATGCGTTGGGATATCAGGAAGTAAGTCCCGTTCCCCCCCCCCCCCCCCCCCCCCCCCCCCGATACTCAACATTTCTTCTTGCGAATGGCGTGCGCAGCCGAAAGTTGTAGGACAACTTGTTCTATTTAATCTTATTTGATTGTGCACATAGATTGTATTCGTCGAAACTGGGCGGACCATGTGAAGGTTGCAATCTTGCACCTCACTCAACCTTTGATCTTCTGCAAACCACCAGAAGTCCTGTGGAATCCTGTTTGGTATTAAGGGGTAGGTGGTTAATCCGGAAGTGGTTGCGCTGCCCCAGCGACTCACCTGTAATCCGTCTGTTTTTTCATTCTTTTGTTCTTTTCTTTGTTTTAGTTAATTTTAGTTTATTGGGTTATGTGTGTGTGTGTGTGTGTGGGGGGTGGGGGGGGGTGGGAGAAACGTGTTTTTGGTCTCTTCCTTCGGGGGGATGCGACCTTTTCTTGTCGTATCCTCCGTCTGCACTGAGGCCTAATGGCGGAGCTGCCAGTCTCCAACTGGGACCGACCTCGGGGCTCCGGAGGCAGAACCAGCCAGGACTCGCCAATAGCCGACTTCAGGGCTGTGGCGGCGTTCAGGAGGACGACAACGTCAGGAGCTCGCAGGTCACAGATTGGTGACCTGTTTTTCCGGCGTTCCCGCAACAACAGCTTCGTCCACTGGACTGGGGGGCTCGGATTCAGCCGCAGGGCTCGCTTACCATCACCCAGCGGGGTCACAACATCGGAAGCCTGGATCGCCTCAGCGCAGAGGGAGAACAAGGAGGGAAGGGACAAGGACTTGAGACTTTGCCTTCCATCACAGTGAGGAGGTGCGTGGTGGATTCACTGTGGTGGACGTTAAATCTGTGTTTATTGTGTGTTTTTGTTATATTATTCTATGTTATGACTGCAAGGCATGAAATTTCGTTCAGACCGAAAGGATATACTTGATACTTGATGACAATAAAGGATATACTTGATACTTGTTAGATGTTCTCCTTGTTGGAGGTTATCATTGTATTGCATTTTTATGGCACAACTATTACCATTCATCTGACCGTGTGTGAATGCTGTTCAAGTCTTGCTGCATGACACAAAACCTGTTGGATTTGCTGAGAAATTGTGATTTGGTTTGGGATTCAACCTCCAGTCGCCACAACAATCTTCCTTTGTGCGATGTATAGCCCGATGATTGTAGTGTTCCATTTTTTGCCTGTTGCCTTTAGTTTTACCAGTACTCATTGATGCCACTTTCATCATATGTTGTCGTTATGTCGGTCATTCAGTGGGTCCATTTTCAGCCCAATGCAGTCTGGAGTGAAGTAGCCTTGTTGAAACGTTAACTAGGCACTATATTCTTGGTGTGTACATGTCATTTGACTGAACTGTTGGTGACATTTTCCATTACTTTGCTGATGACTGAGAGAAGACTGATTGGCAATTAGCTGCATTGGATTTATTTTTGTTACGGACCCAGCCAGTTTTCCAGACCATTGGGTATTTGGCAATGATGTAACTCTCTAAGTATCTCTGCTGAAGGAACAGTTAGTTCTGAAGCACATTCCTTCAGTACTGAAGTCTAGATATTCTCTGGATTCAAAGCAGTGTCAGTTGTTTCCCAATATCGTAGAGTGGGTTCAAATTGTGAAATTGGTTTACGTGATGCTGGATTTTCTCAAAGGAAGACCAGATGAATCATTTATTTGCCACTTGTGGCCGTATATTTGCCACTTGTGGCCATGTATTTGCCCTTGGGTGGCACAGTGAAACAGCGGTAGAGATGCTGCCTTGCGGTGCCAGAGACCCGCGTTCTATCCCAACCAAGGGTGCTGTCTGTATGGAGTTTGTACGTTCTCCCTGGGACCTCGTGGGTTTTCTCTGAGATCTTTGATTTCAATAGACAATAGGTGCAGGAGTAGGCCATTTGGTCCTTCGAGCCAGCACCGCCATTCAATGTGATCATGGCTGATCATCCCCAATCAGTACCCCGTTCCTGCCTTCTCCCCATATCCCCTGACTCTGCTATTTTTAAGAGCCCTATCTAGCTCTCTTGAAAACATCCAGAGAACCTGCCTCCGCCACCCTCTGAGGCAGAGAATTCCACAGACTCGCCACTCTCTGTGAGAAAAAGTGTTTCCTCGTCTCCGTTCTAAATGGCTTACTCATTCTTAAACTGTGGCTCCTGGTTCTGGACTCCCCCAACATCAGGAACATGTTTCCTGCCTCTTGCGTGTCCAAGCCCTTAACAATCTTACTGCACTTGTGCTGCAACTCAACTCAATGGAGAGTGGCCATGGTGGGCATACAAGACTTTGTCTAAAGCCTGGTCACTTGGATCAAGGCTTTCATGGACTCGCGTAGGTGCAACAAATGGATTGGTATGTATGGAGTCACGTATGGGTCAGACTAGAGGGAGATGGCCAATTTCATCCCCTGAGGATATTAATGAACTATACTTTTTTTAAAGACAGTCTGATGGCTTTGTGATCATCATTACAAAACATACTTTAGAGATACAGAATGGAAACAGGCCCTTAGGCCCACCAAGTTCATGCCCACCAGCAATCACCCCATACACTAGCACCATCCAACACACTAGGGATGATGTCCGCTTTACAGAAGCCAATCATCCTATAAACCTACACGTCTTTGAAATGTGCAAGTAAACCGGAGAACCCGGTGAATACCTAGAAGGTCACGGGGAGAACATGCAGACTCCATACAGACAGCACCCGTAGTCAGGATCGAACCCGGGCCTTTGACCATGTAAGGCTCTATCACTGCGCCACTTTGACAATAGACAATAGGTGCAGGAGTAGGCCATTCGGCCCTTTGAGCCAGCACCGCCATTCATTGTGATATTTGCTGCCCTAAGTATTAACAGAATTAAAAATCTACAATTAATATGATGAAATGTGGACTTGGATTGTTAGTCCAGGCCAATGCGTTTCTGGTTTACACCACAACACCGCCACTGTTCTCAAAGCAGCGCTTCAACCAATAATCATTGCCATCTTTATCACAACCAGGATCTATCTGCAAATTTTGCAATTGTACAATGTACCTCTAGTCCACGTCATTACTATAAAGACCTTGTCAAGGTAATCAGACAATTTCTTCCCTGCAATTGACCTTGCCAGTCAAAAGGCTTTGTTCTACCTATCGGGTGAGATAATCTCATGTGTGGAACAATTTGTATGACACATGGCGGGATTTTATTGAAAAGACATTTGCCATATCTTATCTGGTATGATTCCAGATTCAGGGACCGTTTCTTCCCAGCTGTTATCATGCAACTGCATCATCCTACCACAACCGGAGAGAAGCCCTGGACGACTATCTACCTTATTGGTGACCATCGGACTATCTTTCTTTGGACTTAACTGGCTTTACCTTGCACTAAATGTTATTCCCTTATGTATCTTTCCACTGTAACTGGCTCGATTGTAACCTTGTGTTGTCTTTCCGCTGGCTGGTTAATGTGCAACAAAAGCTTTTCACTGTACATGACAATAAACTAAACTGATATGAAGTTTGTGGATGTGAATCAGAGTGCCTTTGTGGCTCTTGTACATAAGATTGTCATGGCACACAATACTACAAGAGCCATTGTAAATAAACTTGCAATGTGCAGCTAATCTTTTTTCTCTAGGCAACAAAAGTAGATAGAGTGGTAAAGAATGTGTATGGTATGCGGGCCTTCATCGGTTGGGGCTTTGAGTAGCAACGTTACAGAATTTTGAGATTTTAAAAATCAAGCCTGAAATTTATTTCATCAGATAAAGCATAAAAAGTTTAATTGACGCCTAATTCACTTTCATATCTTCAGTATTAAAAAGGTTATGGCCATTTTCATACTCGGAAATTAGCATCTTGTTCCCAATTGCTTTTCCATTGACTCAACACAATAGTTGTGATCAAGGACAGTCAAAAGCCCATAACTTTCTTAAAAATTATGAGAACTGAAAGAAATGTTCAGTTATTATAGATTGAAGCATTCTGAAACAAATATGAAACAATCTTACTTGGATGACTTGAAATTAAAGCATATAATTAGTTAGTTACCCAATTGTAGCTAATTACAAAATTCAATTACTAGATCTAAACATCTATCCATTTCTTAAGAAAATATTAACATTTTTAAATAGCCTAAGCGTCCAAATAATATTCACTCAAGAATTCACAATATGACATGATTTTTAAATCTCATTGTCATGAATTTATAGGCCAAATGGAAGGAATTTAATGTTTTAATTCCCGTAAATTAATGGCCATTTAAATCATCTTGCGAGTTGGATTTTGTGGATCGATTGGAACGTTGCGGTTGCTGTGAATTTAAACCCCATATCGGCAAGAAAAATACTGCCGGTTCGTATGGGGCCTAAATCGCCTTTTCGCAACATGAAATTTGGATTAAAGGCATCCTAAGAAGCACGTTTATATGTAAAATAAATGGTTTTCCTTTGCCTGTCCCGAACGTGAAATCCGTCCCCGTTGTCGGCGTTCATGGCATTAGAAGCTAATTTTTATTTTACTCCAGCGCTGAAATGGTCAGGTGATTTAAAAAAAATTAAAATAATAATAATTCACAGACCGACTGTCGGAACAAATCTTCAGCAAAAGCTCGCACCCGAGAAAATAAAACTCCGGCAGGCAGGGGAGAACTGCATTTTAACCCCGCCCCCCCCTCAAAGGCGCCAAAGTCGCGCACATGGCCAGTGACAGATCTGCAGCGCCGCTGAAGGTAAATTTTGTAACATACCTACTTTGAGTATAAGATTCAGGAAGTTATGTTGCAGTTTTATAAAACTTGGGTTTGTCTGCATTTGAGATATTGTCTGCAGTTCTGGTTGTCACATCGTAATGAGTGTGGAGACTTTGGAGGGGGTGCAGAAGTGCACCTGTATGCTGCCTGGATTAGAGGGTAATGACCATAAGAAGACATTGGACAAACCTGGATTGTTTTCTCTAGCATCAGAGATTGAGGGGAGTATATAAAATTGAGAGGCACAGATGGGGTAGACAGTCGGAACCTTTTACCCAGGGTGGAAAGATCAAGGACTAGGTATAGCTTTAAGGTCAGAAGGGAAAATGTTTAAAGGAGATGTATGTGCAAGGCAGGTTTTTAAATACAGAGAATTATGATGTTTGGAACACACTGCAGAGGATGATGGTGGAAGCAGATGCAACAAAGGCATTGGTGATGGCGGGACTGTCACATGCTGAGAGAATGGAGCAGCTGGGCTTGTACACTAGAAGGATGAGAGGGAATCTCATTGAAACATATCAGATTGTGAAGGGCTTGGACACACTAGAGGCAGGAAACATGTTCCCGATGTTGGGGGAGTCCAGACCCAGGGGCCACAGTTTAAAAATAAGGAGTAGGCCATTTAGAATGGAGACGAGGAAACACTTTTTCTCACAGAGTGGTGAGTCTGTGGAATTCTCTGCCTCGGAGGGCAGTGGAGGTAGGTTCTCTGGATGCTTTCAAGAAAGAGCTAGATAGGGCTCTTAAAAATAGCGGAGTCAGGGGATATGGGGAGAAGGCAGGAACGGGGTAGTGATTGGGGATGATCAGACATGATCACATTGAATGACGGTGCTGGTTCAAAGGGCCAAATGGCCTACTCCTGCACCTATTGTCTATTGTCATTTGAGAGGTTTTGGAGGAATATGGATATGCAGGGAACGGTGGGATACGGATCACTTGCAGGCAGAGGAGATTAGTTTAACTTGGCACTGTTGGGAACGAACATTGTGGACTGAAGGGCCAGTTCCGTACTGCGCAGGAAGGAACTGCAGATGCTGGTTTAAACCGAAGATTGGCACAAAAAGCTGGAGAAACTCAGCGGGACAGGCAGCATCTCTGGAGATAAGTAACGGGTGACGTTTCGGGTTGAGACCCTTCTTCAGACTGACTGAAGAAGGGTCTCGACATGAACCGTCGCCCATTCCTTCTCTCCAGAGATGCTGCCTGTCCCGCTGTGTTACTCCAGCATTTTGTGTCTAGTCCTGTACTGTATTGTTCTATGTTCAGCCATTCTAAGGCCAAATGTAGCATAAAATAGTGTACACAAAAACTATATGGATCATTGAGTCATTTGTGGTGCTTTGCAGAACAAACATTTCCTTCCATTTACTCACCCTTCTCACAAGGCTCTGCAAATAGCTTTCTTTGAAGTGCCTCTCCTGTTTACTTTGGCATTTCCTTGATTGACCCAATTTCTATTATTCTTATTAAGTGTCATGCTCCAGGTCATAAACCCTCTTTGTGCAAACCATTTTCCTCATATCCACCCTTTTATATTTCAGCCATCACAATGTACTCTGCCCATTGTCATACATTGTGATAACGGGCCCAACTTGCCCACACTGTCCAACATGTCCCATTTACTCTAATCTGTGCTTTGCCCATATTCCTCTAAACCTGTCCTATCCACGTACTTGTCTATTTGTTTCTTAAACATTGCAAAAGTCCCTGTAATAGTTGCAATTGTATAGTTGAACGTCGCTGTAGATCAACAGCTCCTTGAAACATTTGCAAATGGGAGCGACTTCTCATTTATAAAAAAAAAACACTAAGTGCCAGAGTAACTCGGCAGGTCAGCATCTCTGGAGGCCATGGACAGATGACACTTTGGGTAGGGACCCTCCTTCAGTCACCTATCCACGTCCTCCAGCGATACTGCCTAACCTGCTGAGTTACTCTTGCATTGTTCACTTGGTAAACCAGTATTTAATTTAGCTTAATTTAGAGATACAGCGCGGAAAAAGCGGCCCACTGAGTCCGTGCCGATCAGCGATCGTCGCCCATTAACATGCACTTATGGGCCTGTCCCACTTACACGACGTTTTTGGCAACTGCCGGCACCCTGCCATCATAGGTCGTTGCAGGTCGCCGAAAATTTCCAACATGTTGAAAATTCAGCGGCGACCAGAAAGATGCTACGACTCTTTGGGCGACTGAGGAGACGACTCACAACCATACAGGCGACACCCTGGCGACATGTCGCATGGTCGTGACTAGTCGCCCAAAGAATCATGCCTTGTTCTAGTCCCCGCTGGATTTTCAACATGTTGAAAATTTTCGTGACAGGGGTGCCGGCAAGTTGCCGAAAAAAATCACATAAGTGGGACAGCCCTTAAGGACAATTTTACATTTGTACCAAGCCAATTAATCTACAAGCCAGTAGGTCTTTGGAGTGCGGGTGGAAACCAGAGATCTCGGAGGAAGCCCACGTGGGAACGGGGAGAACGTACAAAGACCGTACAGACAGCACCCGTTGTTGTGAACGTACCTGGGTTTCTAGTGCTGCAAGACAGCAACTCAACTGTTGCGCCATTGTGTTGCCCTTTTTACTTTACATTTTTTTTTTTTTTTAAGTGTTCCTCATGTCTCCATTTTTCAGCTTCTCATAATTTGCATCTAGGTACTCAATGATCTGACTGGAGGTGACTGGACACAGCCAGTGGCACGAAAGGTTTACAAACCAAAAGACAAATTGCTGGAATAACTCGTCAGTTAGCCTTCCTGGAAAACATGGATACGTGACATTCTGGGTCAGAACACTCCAGAAGGTTTGAAATGTATATTTGACAGCTAGAACTGGAAAAATCAGTTGTGCACTTTGTGGGCTAATCATGAAGAAGCAGAATTTCATAACAAAAATGCTTCAGCAAAATTTAAATGAGACATGTCTGAACAGATTTCAAGCCCAAAGGGTCCAGTCGTTGAATCGGTTGCAAGCACTTAAGACTTTACTGTGCATTGTTCCATACAGTAGAACATTTTTAATGAAAACACACCTTTAACTACAAGACTATAGGGCAGAGCAAATAGTCAAATTGATTTGGTGAAATGCGTCCTAACAAAGCTCGCAGACAAGCATCAAAACCTCAACTGCCCTCAGAATGAATGTGGAGTGGGTGAAACGGCTGCCTGCTTTCTCATGGATTCGGGCTTTGTCAAGGAGGTCTGGAAAGGGGTCCAGAGGTTCTCGTTGAGGTTCATCATGAGCAGCTTTGTACACAGCAGTGGGCTGTTCCCGGGTGTACATGCTGAGTCAAACTCATCAGCTCAGTGAAAGATTTACTTTGTCTGAAACCCGTTGGTCTTCTAAAGCAAAGAAATGTCTGCAAGTGAATGCATTGCTGGATGCAGGATCACATACTGAGGAGGGCCACACAGAAACTGGCTGCAGCCTCTGTAAAGACAAAGTCAAAGTCCATTTTATTCATCACATACACCCGAAGGTGCAGTGAAATGAATGTGCCAGCAGCGATACACTTAAAAAGAACACACAATACACAATAAGATTTAACACAAACATCCACCACAGCATTCTTCACTGTGGTTGAAGGCACAAAGTTTAGTCAAGCCTCCTCCTTTTTCACCCGTGGTCGGGGCCATGAACCCTCCGTAGTCGCCGCTACGGACAGCCCGATGTACAGGCCCTCTCGTCGGGATGATTGAAACTCCGACGTCGGGTCGGTCAACACACTCCATGGTCTGGAGGTCCTGAATCGGCACTTTCTTACCGGAGACCACGGCTTCAGCATGTTGTAGGCCGCAGGCCGGCGGTCGGAGCTCTTCTCCGGAGATCCCCGGCGAGAGATCTCAGGCTCCGGATGGTAGGTTCATGCCGCACCCGCGGCTAGAAGATCTGCTGACCACGGCTTCAGGATGTTATAGGCCGGCGGTCGGAGCTCTTCTCCGGGGATCCCCGGCTAGGGATCACAGACTCCGGATGGTAAGTCCACGCCGCACCTGTGGCTAGAAGCTCCGCAGACCGCGGCCCCAGGATGTAACAGTCTGCGGGCCAGCGATCAGAGCACTCCTCTCTGACGACCCACGGCAAGGGTTCACCAGCTCCGCGATGGAAAAGTCCACGCTGCGCCCGCTGCTGAAACTCCGGGCCCAATTCCGGAAAAGGCCGCTCCAATCCATGCTGTTAGGCCGCGAGGGAGGCGACGTGGAAAAAGTCGCCTCTCTGCTGAGGAGGCGACCAAAAGCAGTTCCCCCCTTTCCCCTCCCCCCTTTCCCCTCCCCACCACCCCCCACGTAAGACATACCAAGAGACACTAAAACAAACATTTGGAAACACTTTAAAAAAAAAACAAAAACAGTCGAAATAAGGCAAACGCTGCTGGCCTTTGGGCTAAGGAAGTTTCCTGTCCTTTGCCACTAGGCACTGAAGGGCAGGGCCCCTTGCAAGATCCACTCTTATGCTTCACTGAGTTTAGTTTAGATTGCAGAATAGAAACAGGCATTTCGACCCATGGAGCATACTAACCCATTCACGCTAGTTCACTGTTATACCCCTTGCTCAATCCCTACACGCTAGGCATAATTTGCAGAAGCTACAAACCGCACGTCTTCGGGATGCGGGAGAAAAACAGTACCCGGAGGAAACTGGCGCGGTCACAGGGAGAATCTGCAAACTCCCCACAGACAGCGCCTGAGGTCAGGATCAAACCCGAGCCTCTGGCGCTGTGTGGCAGCAACTCTACCAGCGGTGCCAAGGTACCACCCGAATGATGCACTTGCACAATGGACAAGGGCGTAACATTTATACAATGTGATGGAATGTATTGAATGAACACAGATGAAGGCATGACCTGATTGTGTAAATATTGTACACATTATGAATAAAGTATATATTTAGTAACAAAAAGCCTGCTGTGGGATTGTAAATAGTGAGCATGAGAAGAGTTACAGTAGCTTCATGGAAAATAACCATTCTTCTAGCTGTCACGCCTTTGATCACGGTAAACAGGCCAATTATTTCTTAAAATAGGACTAATACAGACTAAACACGTAAAACTAGATCTGTAAATCTCCTACCATGATCATTACGATTTATGAGCATTTATTTCATGATTAAAATTCAAATGTGATTTAATTTCTATCATATAAAAATAGAAAAGCTTGGATAATGCTTTGTTATTCTCAGCGCTCGTGGCCAGAGAGTATTCCAATGTTGTCTATAAATTTACCGACAATATTATCATCGTTGGACAAATAACAGGTAATAATGAGTCAGAGTTAGGAGGGTGATTGATCATTTGATGGAATGGTGCCAGAACAACAATCTTGCACTCAACGTTAGCGAGACCAAGGAGCTGTTTTTTTAGTTTTAGAGATACATTGCGGAAACAGGCCCGCTGGCACACCGAGTCCGAACCGACCAGAGATCCCCGCACATTAACGCTATCCTACACCTACCAGGGTCAATTTGCACACGCACACCATTCCGATTAACCTGCAAACCTGCACGTCTTTGGAATGTGGGGGGAAACTGACGATCTCGGAGAAAGCCCCACGCAGGTCACACGGGGAGAACGTACAAACTCCGTACAGACAGCACTCGTAGTCGGGATTTAACCTGGATCTCCGGTGCTACGAACGCTGTAAGGCAGCAACTCTATCGCAGCGCCACCGTGCCGCTCATTGTCGACTTCAGGAAGGGAAGGCTGAGGGTCTATGAAACTGAGGGACTGAGAGCCAACAGCTTTAAGTTTCTGGTTGTGCAGGTCTCTGAAGATCTTTCCTGAGCCCAGTACATTGATACAATCACAAAGAAAGCTCACTCATGCCTCTGTATCCTTAGAAGATTGAGGAGATTCGGTTAAGGTGTAGAAACCTCTCTCTAATTTCTACAGGTGTATGGTAGAGAACATAAGGACTTGTAGTAGAATTAGGACATTTTGCCCATCAAGTCTACACAGCCTTCTGTGGCAGAATTCCGCAGATTCACCATCCTCGGTGACCTTGAAGTTGCAGGTAGGTCAAAAAACCTCATCTGGTTCTTGAACGTCCATGTGTGAGAAACACTACCACCATTACTCAGTGTGGTCTTTACATGATTCCAACCTCGCAGTAATGTGTTTACGTTTGTTTGCTATGTGAAATGGCCAAGAAAGGCCCTCACGGCCGGGGTCAATTGGGGATTAGCAATCAATGCTGCCTTCTCAGTGACACATATGCATGCCTTGAATAAATAAATAGAATAAAATGTTAGCTACCATGCTGTTGTATCACTTGAGGTCATCACGGACTTAAAAAAAGCGAAACAAACATTTTGATGGTATCAGTTGTACAGTGGGTGGCTCTCAGGTTCCCTCTGAGCCACTGATGACTGAAATATCTCACAGACAACATGATGCAGGCAAATGTTAATCGAAGGTTATGTTTCTACAAGGTTAAGTGCTACTTTTTTTTCTCTGGGATGGTTATGTTACAATGCTGAGATCTATATTCTGCCCTATAATTTTCCCCTTTGTCCTACCTACCAGCATGATGGAGCTGCTGCCTCACAGCACCAGAGAGCCCGGGTTTGACCGTGTCCTCGCGTGCTGGTTGTGTGGAGTTTGCATGTTCTCCTTGTGACCGCTGGGGTTACTACCGGGTGCTCCAGTTTCCTCCCACGTGCGGTTCTGTAGGTTAATTGACTGCTGTAAATTGCCCCTAGTGCGTAGCGAGGGGTTGTAAACCTAGGATAACGTAAAACCTTAGTGTGAGCGGATGATTGATGTCGGCGTGGACATGGTGGGCCAAAGGCCCTGTTTCCACGCTGTACCTCTAAATACTTGTTTAGTTTGATTGTATCTGATTTGATTAAATAGCACATAAACAGCCTTTCAATGTGCCTAACTACACGTGACAATAATAAACGTATACCGACAGAATCCCTTGCCCAGAGTGGGTCAATCGAAGACCAGAGGATATCGGTTGAAGGTGAAGGGGGAAGATTTAATAGGAATTTGAGGGGTAACCTTTTCACACAAAGGGTGGTGGGTGTATGGAACAAGCTGACAGAGGAGGTAGTTGAGGCTGGGACTATCCCAACATTTAAGAAACGGTTATACAGGTACATGGATAGGACATGTTTGGAGGGATATGGGACTAGTGTAGCTGGGACATGTAGGCCGATGTGGACAAGTTGGGCCGAAGGGCCTGTTTCCACTGTATCACTATGATTCTCCTGTAAATTCATGGTTAATCTTCATCTATTGTTATTATTTGTATCACATGTACTACTATTCAAATATTATAGAAACATAGAAAATAGGTGCAGGAGTAGGCCATTCAGCCCTTCTAGCCTGCACTGCCATTCAATATGATCATGGCTGATCATCCAACTCAGTATCCTGTACCTGCCTTCTCTCCATACCCTCTGATCCCTTTAGCCACAAGGGCCGCATCTAACTCCCTCTTAAATATAGCAATGAACTGACCTCAACTACCTTCTGTGGCAGAGAATTCCACAGATTCACCACTCTCTGTGTGAAAAATGATTTTCTCATCTCGGTCCTAAAAGACTTTACCCTTATCCTTAAACTGTGACCCCTTGCTCTGGACTTCCCCAACATCGGGAACAATCTTCCTACATCTAGCCTGTCCAACCCCTTACGAATTGTGTAAGTCTCTATAAGATCCCCCCTCAATCTTCTAAATTCTAGCGTGTACAAGCCGAGTCTATCCAGTCTTTCTTCATATGAAAGTTCTGCCATCCCAGGAATCAGTCTGGTGAACCTTCTCTGTACTATGGCAAGAATGTCTTTTCTCAGATGAGGAGACCAAAACTGTACGCAATGCTCCAGGTGTGGCCTCACCAAGACCCTGTACAACTGCAGTAGAACCTCCCTGCTCTTATACTCAAATCCTTTTGCTATGAATGCTAACATACCATTCGCTTTCTTCACTGCCTGCTGCACCTGCATGCCTACTTTCAATGACTGGTGTACCATGACACCCAGGCCTCGTTGCATCTCCCCTTTTCCTAATTGGCCACCATTCAGATAATAGTCTACTTTCCTGTTTTTGCCACCAAAGTGGATAACCTCACATTTATCCACATTATACTGCATCTGCCATGCATTTGCCCACTCACCCAGCCTATCCAAGTCACCTTGCAGCTTCCTTGCTTCCTCCTCACAGCTAACACTGCCCCCCAGCTTCGTGTCATCCGCAAACTTGGAGATGTTGCATTCAATTCCATCATCCAGACCATTAATATATATTGTAAATAGTTGGGGTCCCAGCACTGAGCCTTGTGGTACCCCACTAGTCACTGCCTGCCATTCTGAAAAGGACCCGTTTATTCCTTCTCTTTGCTTCCTGTCTGCCAGCCAGTTCTCTATCCACATCAATACTGAACCCCTAATACCGTGTGCTTTAAGTTTGTATACTAATCTCTTATGTGGGACCTTGTCGAAAGCCTTCTGAAAGTCCAGATATAACACATCCACTGGTTCTCCCTTATCCACTCTACTAGTTACATCCTCGAAAAATTATATAAGATTCGTCAGACATGATTTACCTTTCATAAATCCATGCTGACTTTGTCCAATGAATTCACCACTTTCCAAATATGCTGCTTTCCCATCTTTAATAACTGACTCTAGCATTTTCCCCACTACCGATGTTAGACTAACTGGTCTGTAATTCCCCGTTTTCTCTCTCCCTTTTTAAAAAGTGGGGTTACATTAGCTCTCCTCCAATCCTCAGGAACTACTCCTGAATCTAAAGAGTTTTGACAAATTATCACTAATGCATCCACTATTTCTGGGACTACTTCCTTAAGCGCCCTGGGATGCAGCCTATCTGGCCCTGGGGATTTATCGGCCTTTAATCCATTCAATTTACCTAACACCACTTCCCGGCTAACCTGGATTTCACTCAGTTGCTCCATTTCATTTGTCCCCCGGTCCCCTGCTATTTCCAGCAGATTATTTATATCTTCCTTAGTGAAGACAGAACCAAAGTAGTTATACAATTGGTCTGCCATGTCCTTGTTCCCCATGATCAATTCACCAGTTTCTGACCTACATTTGTTTTAACTAACCTTTTTCTCTTCTCATATCTATAAAAAATGTTTTAATGTTCCCTGCCAGTTTTCTTTCATAATCTATTTTCCCTTTCCTAATTAAGCCCTTTGCTGGACTCCCAGTCCTCTGGTAGGCTGCTTTTTCTGGCTAATTTGTATGCTTCATCTTTTGTTTTGATACTATCCCTGTTTTCCCTTGTTATCCACGGATGCACTACCTTCCCTGATTATCAACCAATAGTTAAAGATTCTGGTTTAATCCTCAGTCTAATGTCATCAGGTTTTACCTGGAAATGCTTTACAGTCAGATTTAATGTGTCTGGATAATGGGCAGAAAAGTTACCACTCTTTGCAAATCTGATCAACCGATAGTTAAAAGCAACAGAGGGTATAAATAAAATCGAACACAATTGAAATGCATCTTGTTTTTGGTAAACGTTTGTTTCTTGTTATCCTTTCAGATGAGATAGCATAGATTGGACCTGTGAAAGTTCATCTAAAATTCACCCTGGAATTGATACTGTTTAAAAGCAGGTACCGAGGCAGCACAGTGGCGCAGCGGTAGAGTTGCTGCCGAGCAGCGGCAGAGAACCGAGTTCGATCTTGACTACGGGTGCTGACTGTTACGGAATTTGTACGTTCTCCCCATGACCGCGTGGAGGGTTTTTTTCCGGGTGCTCCGGTTTTCTCCCACACTCCACAGATGTACAGGTTTATAGGTTAATTGGCTTCGGTAAACAAAATGTTTTCATTGTCCCTAGTGTGTGTAAAGGATTGTGTTAAATGATCAATGGTGTTTTATCATTAATGTTTTATTATTATTAATGTTTAGTGTTTTCTGAGTCATTCGTAACTGTCACTGTATGTCATGTTACTTGTGGCCGGAGCACCAAGGCAAATTCCTTGTATGTGAATACTTGGCCAAAAAACTTACTTACTGCAGAAGGGTTTTGGCCCGAAACATTGCCTATCTCCTTCGCTCCATAGATGCTGCTGCACCCGCTGAGTTTCTCCAGCATTTTGTGTACCCTCGATTTTCCAGCATCTGCAGTTCTTTCTTTAAAACTTACTTACTTAGTATTGGTAGGGGATTGCTGGTCGGCACGGACTTGGTGGGCCAAAGGGCCTGCTTTTCACGCTGTATCTCTAAACTAAAGGTCTCTCCTCACGAGCAGGTGGTCAGATTTAAGATCTTTACTCTCGGCTGACTCGGTCTTTTCTCAGAAAGCAAACTTGGTTTAAAACCACCTGCTGGTAAATTACTACGCAGGATTCCTGTATAATCCTCATCTGGTTTTAACTGGTAGTGCATTACAGTCAGACTTAATGTATCAGGCTAATGGGCAGAGCGGTTAGCTGTGGTCTCTGTTCCCAACCCTTCTCTGTTAACCGCTAAGATTTGTGAACATATTTAGAATCATCTAGAATGCTGGAAAGTGGCCAGATTTCTGTTATAAATTCAGGGTTGTCATAGATACCTTTTCTGGGTTTGGTGGCCTCTGCTGCTTCTGTAAATGGTCTGAGTAGCTTCCCTTTATAGCAATTATGTCATACAGCCCTAAATATACTTGTATGATAACACAACCCAGGATGTAACAATAGTACTTCCACGAGGCCTGAACTGGATATTCATGCCTTTTACACACCTACTGCCTCAATCCTGCCATCGGTGGACTGAACAAATGCTTGGTGCATCGGAAGCCAATATGTACTCACTGGAGTTTAAAAGGATGAGGCGGGGGGATCTCATTGAAACACACAGAACACAGAAGAGTGGCTTGGATAGAGTAGATGTGGAGAGGCTGTTTCCACTAGTGGGAGAGTCTAGGTCATAGCCTCAGAATTAAAGGACGTTCTTTTAGGAAGGAGATGAGGAGAAATGTCTTTAGTCAGAGAGTGGTGAATCTGTGGAATTCTTTGCCACAGAAGGATGTGGAGGCCAAGTCAGTGGGTATTTTTAAGGCTGAGATATAGATATAGGTGTCAGAGGTTATGGGGAAAAGGCAGGAGAATGGGGTTGGGAGGGAGAGATAGATTTGCCATGTTTTCAAGAGAGAGCTAGATAGGGCTCTTAAAAATAATGGAGTCAGGGGATATGGGGAGAAGGCATTAATGGGGTACAGATTGGGGATGATCAGCCATGATCACATTGAATGGCGGTGCTGGCTCGAAGGGCAAATGGCCACCCCTGCACCTATTGTCTATTGTCTATTCTTTGAATGGCAGACTAGACTTGAAGGGCCGAATGGTCTTATTCAGCTCCTGTAACTTATGAAGACCGGAATTTCTAACCTCCAACTTAAAAATACACTGCAAGCAAGCACTACCCTTATTATATTTTGTGTATGAAGGAACCTCAGATGCTGGTTTAAACCAAAGATAGACACAAAAAATTGGAGTAACTCAGTGGGACAGGCAGCATCTCTGGAGAGAAGGAATGGGTGACGTTTCGGGTCGAGACCCTTCTTCAGACCATTATATTTTGTTTAGTTTAGAGATACAGCGCGGAAACAGGCCTTTCGGCCCACCAAGTCCGCACCGACCAGCGATCCCCGCACATTAACACTATCCCACACACACTGGGGACAATTTACAATTATACCAAGTATACAAACCCAAGCCAATTAACCTACAAACCAGTACGTCTATGGAGTGTGGGAGAAACCCGATGTTCTCGGAGAAAACCCACACAGGTCACGGGGAGAACATACAAATACGGTACTGGTAGCACCCGTTGTCGGGATTGAACCGGGGACTCCTGCGCTGAAAGCGCAGTAAAGGGCCTGTCCCACTTTCACAACCTAATTCACGACCTCTGCCGAGTTTGCCCTTGACTCATACTCGTAGCATGGTCATAGGAGGCTGCGATGCTAGTCGTAGGTACTCGTGGCATCAAGTAGGTCGGGGCGTTTTTTTCTAGAAAAACGTCCACGAGTAAAAAAGATCGTGAATTAGGTCGTGAAAGTGGGACAGGCCCTTAAGACAATAGACAATAGGTGCAGGAGTAGGCCATTCGGCCCTTCGAGCCAGCACCGCCATTCAATGTGATCATGGCTGATCATCCCCAATCAGTACCCCGTTCCTGCCTTCACCCCATGTCCTCTGACTCCGCTATTTGTAAGAGCCCTATTTACCTCTCTCTTGAAAACTTCCAGAGAACCTGCCTCCACCGCCCTCTGAGCCAGAGAATTCCACAGACTCACCACTCTCTGTGAGAAAAAGTGTTTCCTCATCTCCGTTCTAAATGGCTTATTCCTTATTCTTAAACTGTGACCCCTGGTTCTGGGCTCCCCCAACATCGGGAACATTTTTCCTGTCTCTAGCGTTTCCAAACCCTTAACAATCTTATGTTTCAATGAGATACCCTCTCATCCTTCTAAACTCCAGAGTGTACAAGCCCAGCTGCTCCATTCTCTCAGCATATGACAGTCCCGCCACCCCGGGAATTAACCTTGTAAACCTACGCTGCACTCCCTCAATAGCAAGAATGTCCTTCCACAAATGAGGGGAGCAAAACTGCACACAATACTCCAGGTGCGGTCTCACTAGGGCTCTATACAACTGCAGAAGGACCTCTTTGCTCCTATTTTCGATCCCTCTTGTTATAAAGGCCAACATGCCGTTCGCTCTCTTCACTGCCTGCTGTACCAGCAACTCGACCTCCACGCCTAGAAATCAAGTACACATCTGCTCCAGAAATCAAGTATCAGGCTTACTCTCCAACTGTATTGCTGTCAGTTCTACAGAGTCCAAACCAAATTAAGTATTATGTGTCAGAGCTTGAAGCCACTATATCAGCATAGTGTTCGTAATATTCTTTGTGGTTACATTCAACGCACCAAGTATCATTTAAAGATCGGATGGTGCTCTATTGAACATTTTTCAAGGAAACATGCACACATATCCGGCTTAGCTGAAGTTTGAAGTGTTATTTTTCTAAGAAGACGCCACATTAACCACTTGTATTATGTAATCTTCAAACCTCTGTTTTCATCAGAAAAAGGTCAGGAGCTTTTGGGTTTTTACGTGTGTGGTTATTTACACATCTTCCATTATTATTTGGAAGAAAGGAGTGAGTCAGTGAAGGCCAATGTCTCACTGAATCTTAAATGCATATTTTCCACATGCCTGCTACTTATTGTACAGATTACGGGGTGGACACGGAGGCGCAGTGGTAGAGTTGCTGCCTCACAGCGCCAGAGACCCGGGTTCCATCCTGACCGCAGGTGCTTATCTTTACCGAGTCTGTACATTCTCCCCGTGACCTGCGTGGGTTTTCTCCGGGTGCTCCAGTTTCCTCCCAAGACTTGCAGGTTTGTAGGTTAATTGACTTTCTATATATGTAAATTGTGCCCAGTGTGTTCAAAGCATGGGCGGAAATCGCTTATAAAACAAGGGGGGGGGGAACACCATTTCTTGGCTGCCCGATGACAAGACAATGTCTACGACAAGCTACAACAGCCTACCGCCTAGTCGACGTCAACCTACCAGCAACCGGCGACCCATTAGGACGTCCATCTACGACCACCTACGACAACCGAAGTCAACCGAAGTCTACCTGCGACATGCTACGACCCTGTCGCGACAACTGAACAATTCAGTCGCCGGTACCTGTTGCCGGTTGACGTAGGTAGTCGCCAATGGAATTCACCGGTCAGCACCGGTGACAACCTGCGTCATCCTGGCGACAATCTATGACAGCACCTACGTCAGGAGAAGAAAAGCTATGATCAGAGAGAGGCAGAGAGAGAGAGAGCAAGAGGCGGAGAGAGAGAGAGAGCAGAGAGTAAGAGGCGGAGAGAGGGGGCAGAGAGAGAGGGCAGAAGGCAGAGAGGAGGGCGAGCAGAGAGAGAGGGCAGAGATGGGGGAGAGGGCAGAGAGAGAGCGGGCAGAGAGGAACGATTGCACGTTATAACACGCCACCGACCCATTCTGGCTGCCCTTGAATCAGAAATAGACAATCAGATATCTGCAGATCCCTCGTGGCGCCCGCGCGAAGGCCAGGCCGTGCAAGGCCATGCGCCATGAGGCAGTGCAGCGTACGCATTATTTACGTATGCGTACGCATGATACGTTAATTACAGTTGGCACTGGCTTAATTGGGAAGAGTAGCGCTAGCTTCCTTCCGTGGTGGGTGGGAGCACTTCGGGGGATAAAGGGGCCGGGGGAGAAATAGCGTGAGGCTGTGCCGATCGCTGGTCGGTGTGGACTCGGTGGGCCGTAGGCCCTGTTTCTGCGCTGTATCTCTACACTAAACTAAACTAATCACTTTGTTCTGATTTAACAGACAAACATCTTGATGATACGAAGATGGTGATGTTACTTTATTATCACTTGTAAACAAACATAGAAACATAGAAAATAGGAGCAGAGGTAGGCCATTCAGCCCTTCAAGCCAGCACCGCCATTCAATATGATCATGGCTGATCATCCAAAATCAGTACACCGTTCCTGCCTTCTCCTTATATCCCTGGATTTCATTAGCCCTAAGAGCCATATCTAACTCTCTCTTGAAAACATCCAGTGAATTTGCCTCCACTCTCTTCTGTGGCAGAAAATTCTACAGTTACAACTCTGGGTGAAAAGGTTTTTCATCATCTCAGTCCTAAATGGCGTACCCCTTATTCTTAAACTGTGACCCCTGGTTCTGGACTCCCCCAACATTCGGAACATTGTACCTAGATGCAGTGAAATCTTTTTTTTGCTACACACAAGAGTCGCCACAAAGGTGTAGACAAAAATTACAAAAAAGTAATCATCCCTTCTCCATACTCCCCGCCAGGTCCCCCTTAGTCCATGTTTGTTCCCCTTCGCCCAGTCCCCCTTTTGTTCCCAGTGGCCCCCCTCCTCACTGGGTCCCCCTTTGTTCTCAGCCCCCCACTCCAAGTCTGGGTCCCCCTTTGTTCTTGCCCCCCCCACCCCAACACTGGGTCGCCCTTTTCAGCACCCCCGCACTCCGGGTCCCCCTTTGTTCTCAGTGACCCCCCTCCATGCCGTGCCCCCCCTTTGATTTCAGAGACCTCCCCTCCACTCCCTTTGTTCTCGGCGGCCCAACCTTGAAGCAAGTCAGAAACCACAGGTTTAACTGAGGAGCTAAAGGGAATCTGAGGGAAAAAAAACTTTTTCTTTCCACAGACATTGATTGCAATCTGGAACGCGCTGCCCAAGAAGGTGGTGGAAGCAGGTATTTAAACATTTTAAAAGTATCTGGATGAGCTCTTGAAAAGCCAAGTGTGTTAAAGTGTGCATCATGTACCTGGAATGGAACAATGAACTTGTTATGTACTTGCTACTTTACAGATGCAGCAGGCACCAGCGACCACACTACACGCACTGTACAGAAGACGATTAACCTACAGACCAGTATGCCTTTGGAGTGTGGGAGGAAACCGGAACACCCGGGGAAAACCCACGCCGGTCACGGGGAGAACGTACAAACTCCGTGCAGCCAGTCCCCATAGTCACGGTTAAAATGGGTCTCTGACGGTGTCAGGCAGCAACTCTACCTCTGCGCCACCGTGATGTCACTGTGGATCTTTGGTCATAGAAACATAGTAAATAGGTGCAAGAGGAGGCCATTTGGCCCATCGAGCCAGCACCGCCATTCATTGTGATCATGGCTGATTGTCCCCTATCAATAACCCATGCCTGCCTTCTCCCCATCTCCCTTGATTCCACTAGCCCCCAGAGCTCTATCTCTCTTAAATCCATCCAGTGACTTGGCCTCCACTGCCCTCTGTGGCAGGGAATTCCATAAATTCACAACTCTCTGCGTGAAAACGTTTTTTCTCACCTCAGTCTTAAATGACCTCCCCTTTATTCTCTCGTTGTACGACATTGATCATTTTTTACTCTGGATTTTTAACTTAAGTATTGTGAGTTTTTTTTTTTAATATATAAATTATGATGTTTTTATGTGATTTACCTTGATTTTATATATATTTATGATATTTGAGATGCAATGCATTTTTAATGTAATGTTGCCCCTTGTCTGGACCTTGAGTCCGTAATGAAGTTATTATTATTATTATTATTATTATTCTAAGACTGTGGCCCCTGGTTCTGGACTCGCCCAACATTTTTCCTGCATCTAGCTTGTCCAGTCCTTTTATAATTTTATACGTTTCTATGGGTCTCTGATTTTTCTGATGTGAATTGCTATCTTCAGGCAGCGATTCCTGTCGATTCCGGGAGTGAGTGCCTGTAAATAAGATTAATGTCGATGAGTACTTGATGGGCAGCAGGCACATGTTGGGCTGAAGGAGCTGTTTATGTGTCGTGTGTCTCCAGGGCTATGACTAATAGTTTATTTATTTAAACATGAGGGGATTGTAACTTGCGGTTTATGTGTTCCAAGACACAACATGCTTGAAATCCGCTTTCACTGGATGTATTCAAGAGAGAGTCAGATATAGCTCTTCGGGCTAACAAAATCAAGGGCTATGGGGAGTAAGCAGGAACGGGGTACTGATTGTGGATAATCCATGATCATATCTAATGGCGGTGTTGGCTCGAAGGGCCGAATGGCCTACTTCAGCACCTATTTTCTATGTTTCATTCCTAGAGACCTAATAGCAAGATAAGCCAACAGGTAATTCAGAACAGCAATTTATCATTGATTTTTTAATATCCGCCATTTTAAAAATCAATTTACTTTTATGTATTAGAAATCAAAGTTGTGTTTCACCTCCCCCCACCAACATCCAAACCTATAATCAATGTTCATTTGTTTTGATATTTTGACCTCTTGACTCTCCATAATAAAAAACTAACACCATCATGCTAAATAGACACAAAATTGCTGGATGAACTAAACGTCACAATTCCTGCTCGTGCCAATTCACTAGATGGACACAAAAAGTTCGAGTAACTCAGCGGGTCAGGCAGTATCTCTGGAGAGAGGGAATTGGTGAAGGTCAAGACCCTTCTTCAATCGCCTATTCCATCTCTCCCGAGATGCTGCCCGACCTTCAGAGTTACTCCAGCACTTTTGTGTCGACCTTCGGTGTAAACCAGCATCTGCAGTTCCTTCCTACACCATTCTCATAAAATATTTTTCAACCAGATGGCTGCAATGTAAGCACACTCACAATTTCTAGAAGGTCTTGCTACAGGCTCCCTTCCAAACCAACAGCATGTGGTGAGATAATTTCAACCCAATCTTCTCTCTGCACGCCACACATCCCCAACACCCTACTTGTCAAGAGTCAACAGTGTGTAATGGTCATATCTTCTCCGTGGATTGTCACCTTGTCATGGTGGAGAAGCTTGTGCGGTCTTGAGATCCCAAGAGCGATGCCGTCTGGAGCTGTGCTCCTTGTAGGGCCACCCATGGCAGTAAGGTCGAGGGGGGAGGTCCCTGACAAAGAGCAATCCAACCAAGACCTCAATGGTGGAACAGGCGGAGGACGATGGCTGACCTTAGTGGAGCGTCACAACGGCTGGGAAGGCGGATGAAGGCTGCGGCAGAAAAGGGTCTCCGGTCGTCTTGGACTCCATGCCACTGGATCCTGACCTAGATCTGTCAAGGACCGTGGGGTGGCTGTCTGTGCACCAGTCTCCCCACGTTAAACAAAGTCACGCACAGGCGTCCCCCATGAGAGGACGGTCATACTGGTTTCGAGTGAGTGCCGATGACAGGATCATGAACATTGCACAATGGTTGTTGGGATGATGCTGTTCCTCAACCTCAGTGTCCCAGTTTTCAGAACCCTATACTGTACCTTCTGCCTGATGGCAGGGGTGAAATGAAAGCATAGCGAGAGTGGTGTGGGTCCTTGATTATGTTGGCTGCCATTTTGATGCAGCGCCTCCTATAGATCCCATCGAGTGGATGTGGAGAGGATGTTTCCACTAGTGGGAGAGTCTAGGACTAGAGGTCATAGCCTCAGAATTAAAGGATGTTCTTTTAGGAAGGAGATGAGGAGCAATTTCTTTATTCAGAAGGTGGTGAATCTGGAACTCATTGCCACAGAAGTGCTGTAGAGGCCAAGTCAGTGGATATTTTTAAGGCAGAGATAGAAAGATTCTTGCATAGTACAGGTGTCGGAGGTTACGGGGAGAAGGCAGGAGAATGGGGTTGAGAGGGAGAGATAGATCAGCTATGATTGAATGGCAGAGTAGACTCGATGGGCCGAATGGCCTAATTCTACTCTTATTCCTTATCACCTTATGATAGTGTGGAGGTCAGTACCCGTGACGGACCGGGCAGTGATCGCCATGTTTTACCGTCTCCTTTGTTCTTGGGCATTCGAATTGCCGAACCAGACACTGATGTAACGTCGAAGGTCGACACAAAATGCTGGCTGTCTGAGTGTCAGGCTGCATCTTTGGGGAGAAGGAATGGGTGACATTTCGGGTCTCGACCCTTTTTCAGACGAAGGATCTCGATCCAAAATGTTACCCATTCCTTCTCTCTAGAGAGATGCTGCCTGTCCCGCTGAGTTACCAGATTGAGACCAACGATATGCGGGCGGGAATTGACTCTCCCACCTGTTCACATCCATTATATTTAGTATCATACCACAAAGATGGTCAACCCAATAAATGTCAATAAGTGCTTTGACATTCAGCCTTTAACAAAAGTAAGCGTGCAGGAACAGCAGGCAGTGAAGAAAACTAATGGCACGCTGGCCTTCATAACAAGAGGAGTTGTGTATAGGAGCAAAGAGGTCCTTCTGCAGTTGTACAGGGCCCTAGTGAGACCACACCTGGAGTATTGTGTACAGTTTTGCTCTCCAAATTTGAGGAAGGACATTCTTGCTATTGAGGGAGTGCAGCTTAGGTTCACGGGGTTAATTCCCGGGATTGCGGGGCTGTCATATGTTGAAAGAATGGAGCGACTGGGCTTGTATACACTGGAATTTAGAAGGATGAGAGGGGATCATATTGAAACATATAAGATTATTAATGGTTTGGACACGCTAGGGGCAGGAAACATGTTCCCGATGTTGGGGGAGTCCAGAACCAGGGGCCACAGTTAAAGAATAATGGGTAAGCCATTTAGAACGGAGATCAGGAAAAACCTTTTCACCCAGAGAGTTGTGAATCTGTGGAATTCGCTGCCTCAGAAGGCAGAGGAGGCCGATTCCCTGGATGCTTTCAAGAGAGAGTTATATATAACTTTTAAAGATAGCGGTGTCAAGGGATATGAGAAGGCAGGAACGGGGTACTGATTGTGGATGATCTGCCATGATCACAGTGAATGGCGGGTGCTGGCTTGAAGGGCCGAATGGCCTACTCCTGCACCTATTGTCTATTGACCCGTCACTATTTCACAATGTAAAACTGATTAGGGAGCTGTCTGCGGCACTTTAGTGAATAGCAATTATTTCCCAATTTTATATAGTGTCATTTCCTATTCCAATAAAATGAAAGAGAAAGGGATTATGTTTTGCGTTTCCCAGAATTGTTTAATTGCCCTCTGATCCTCGTAAATAATTAATACTTTTATTTTAGATTAGAGATACAGTGGGGAAACAGGACCTTTGGCCCCACCGGGTCCACACCGACCAGCGATCCCCGCACATTAACACTATCCTACACACACCAGGGACAATTTACATTTATACCAAGCCGATTAACCTACAAACCTGTACGTCGTTGGAGTGTGGGAGGAAACCGAAGATCTAGGCGAAAACCCACGCAGGTCACGGGGAGAATGTACAAACTCCGTACAGACAAGCACCCGTAGTCAGGATCGAACCCGGGTCTCTGGCGCTGTGAGGCAGCAAGTCTACCGTGTTGCCATTACTGAAACACGATTAAGTAAGGGCAGGTTATATTTTCTTGAAAACATGATCCCAGATGAATAATGTTTAGTTTGAAATCTATTCACCATCAGGTTGTAGTCAGGGCCTGTTTGCTAAGATATTCACCAAGAGTCAAGGGTGTTTTATTGTCATATGTCCCGGATGGGGCAATGAAATTCTTACTTGCTGCAGCACAACAGAATATGTGAATATGTAAACGGTACATAACAGGGGGAGAGAAACAAAAGAAAAAGTTCAATATATAACAAATATAGTGCAATATAAATATAGTCTTTTGCAGTTCAGAACGTATTCGTTGTTGTGTTTAATAGCCTGATGGCTGTGGGGAAGAAGCTGTTCCTGAACCTGGACGTTACAGTTTTCAGGCTCCTGTACCTTCTTCCTGATGGCAGGGGTGAAATGAGTGGGTGGCCAGGATGGTGTGGGTCTTTGATGATTTTGGCTGACTTTTTGACTACGATAGATCCTTTTGACCGTGGGGAGGTCGATGGTGAGCTGCACTATAATCACCAGCTGTTTGTGAGAACTGTTAGCAATACACTTTTTCGCAGTTGCTCACAAATAGATAACTGTATAAAATCTTGAGAGGAATAAATCGGGTACATGCACAGAATCTCTTGCGCAGAGTATGGGAATCGAGGACCAGAGGACATACTGTAGGTTCAAAGTCAAGGGAAAAAGATTTCATAGGAATCTGAGGGGTAACTTTTTCACACAAAGTGTGGTGGGTGTATGGAACGAGCTGCCAGAGGAGGTAGTTGAGGCTGGGATTATCGCAACGTTTAACAAACAGTTGGACAGGTACATGGATAGGACAGGTATGGAGGGATATGGATCAAACGCAGGCCGGGAGGACTAGTAGCAATGACAAGTTGGGCCGAAGGGCCTGTTTCCACTATGGCTGTATGACCTTACACACTAGTTTAGTTTAGAGATACAGCACGGAAACAGGCCCTTCAACCCACCGAGTCCGCACCGACCATTGATCACCACACACTAGCACTCTCCCACACACTAGGGATAATTTACAATTTTTACTGAAGCCAATTAACCTACAACCTTGCGTCTTTGGAGTGTGGGTGGAACCGGAGCAACCGGAGACAACCAAGGCGGTATTGGTTCAGTACTTTGCCTACGTCCCCTAGCCCCAAACTTAAATTGCGTCCTCTATTCTTGAATGGTGCTATCTTCTTCCTAATTAAGTTCTTGTTTTTTTAATATAACTATGAAAAGCCTTGGGAGTTTCTTTAAGCTGATTTGCCAATTAAATTCCTATGTTTACATATTCTGTTGTGCTGCAGCAAGTAAGAATGTCATTGTTCTATCTGGGACATATGACAATAAAACACTCCTGGACCCTGTAATGCCATCAAATCGCAAGCTTGAGTTATTTCCTGCTTGCTTTGTATTAGAGTTATCGAGTTGAGCCTCTATTAGGCGCTGGTCAGGGTGCATTGGAATATTGTGAGCAATTTTGGGCACCATATCTGAGGAAGGATGTGCTGGCTCTGGAGAGGGTCCAGAGGAGGTTTCATGAATGATCCCAGCAATTAGTGGGTTAACCTATGATGAGCATTTGTCGGCACTGGGCCTGTACTCGCTGGAGTTTAGAAGAATGGGTGGGCGGGGGCTCATGGAAACAGACAGAGTAGTGAAAGGCTTGGATAGAGTGGCTGTGGAGAGGATGTTTCCACTCGTGGGAGAGTCCAGAACTAGAGGTCATAGCCTCAGAATCAAAGGGCGTTCTTTACGGAAGGAGATGAGGAAACATTTATTTCGTCAGAGGGTGGTGAATCTGTGGAATTCTGTGGAGGCCATCAGAGGATATATTTAAGGCAGAGATAGATGGATTATTGATTAGTACAGGTGTCGGAGGTTATTGGGAGAAGGCAGGAGAATGGAGGGAGGAGGAAGAGATAGATCAGCCATGATTGAATGGCAGAGTAGACTCGTTGAACCGAATAGCCTAATTCTACTCCTTATGACCTTCCCAAATCTTTCATACGCTTCCTTTTTTTACTTTTTGACCAAATTTGGAACCTCTCTGGTTCGAAACATCCAAGGTCCCATTAACTTGTCATCCTTAATCCTCCTCCTGACTGCAACACGTGAAAGCAAAATTGGGTGGGGTATAGAACGAGTGAATGATCTCATCAGGCAACTCCTTACTTACCTGCCTTGAGGGATATATGTTTGCTGCTGGTGATAACAGCATTGCTCTGCTAAACGAGAAACAAGCAACAGGCAACTGGAAGCTCAGGGACCATTTTCCATATACTGGCTATCTTCTCCCTACTCCCGCTGTCCTGTTGGGCAGTCCTGACCCAAAACATAGAAACAGAAAATAGGTGCAGAAGTGATTCAAAGAGTTTGTGGCCAGGGTGAGAGGGGTCAGAGATGATCTTGCCCGCTCACTTCCTGGCCCTTGCAGTGTACAGTTCATCAATGGAGGGAAGGTTGCAGCCAATAACCTTCTCAGCTGATCGGACGATTCGCTGCAGCCTCCAGGTGTCGTGCTTGGTGGCTGAGCCAAACCAGACCATGATGGAGAAGGTGAGGACAGACTCTACGATGGCCGTACAGAATTGGACCATCATTGCCTGTGGCAGATTTTGCTTCCTCAGCTGCTGCATGGAATGACCAGGGTCTCCTCTATATCCCGCAGCTCCGCTCTTGCTCTTCTCCCCCCCCCCCCCATTCGTAACAAGGACAGAGTCCCCCTTGCCCTCACCTTCCACCCTATCAGCCGTCGCAAGGGGCTCGTGTTGTCGACCTCCCCATGGTGAGCCCTGTCAACTGACCTCCGTCAGGCGAACGACAACAAACAGACACAGCGGCAGCGCTGCAGTTTGGCGCCAACCTTTTTAGAGCGTACGGATGTCGAACCGGATGTCATCACCCTGCTGCGGACTTCTGCTGCCTCAAACACTAGAAGAAGCCGTCGCATGCAGCATATAATCCTCCAACACTTTCGCCACCTCCAACGGGATCCCACTGCTGGCCACATCTTCCCACCTCCACCCCGTTCTGCTTTCCGCAGAGACCGTTCCCTCCGCAACTCCCTGGTCAACCCGTCCCTTCCCACCCAGACCACCCCCTCCCCATGTACTTTCCCCAGCAACCGCCAGAGATGCAACACCTGTCCCTTTACCTCCCCCCTCGACTCCATCCAAGGACTCCGACAATCTTTTCAGGTGAGGCGGAGGTTCACTTGCACCTCCTCCAACCTCATCTACTGTATCCGTCGTTCCAGGTGTCAACTCCTGTATATCGGCGAGACCAAGCGCAGGCTCAGCGATCATTTCGCTGAACACTTCCGCACAGTCCGCCTAAACCTACCTGATCTCCCGGTGGCTCAGCACTTTAACTCCGCCTCCATTCCCAATCTGACCTGGGTCTCCTCCATTGTCAGAGTGAGGCCCAGCGCAAATTGGAGGAACAGCACCTCATATTTCGCTTGGGCAGCTTACACCCCAGCGGTATGAACATTGACTTCTCTAACTTCAAATAGCCCTTGCTGTCCATCTCTCTCCATCCCCTCCCCCTTTCCCAATTCTCCCACCAGTCTTACTGTCTCCGACTACATTCTATCTCTGTCCCGCTCATTCCCCTAACATCAGTTTGAAGAAGGGTCTCGACCCGAAAGGTCACCCATTCCTTCTCTCCAGAGATGCTGCCTGTCCCGCTGAGTTACTCCAGCACTTTTGTGTCTATCTTTGGTCAGGTGTAAGTGTTGGTATGTGTAAATTGTCCCATAGCATGTGTAAGGTAGTGTTAATGTGTGGGGATCGCTGCTCAGTGTGGACAGGGAGGGCGCTGTATCTCTAAACTAAACTAAACTAAAATCTGCAGTTCCTTCTTCTCCTTCTTCTTCTTCTTCTTTCGTGTGGCGTGCACAGCCTAAAGTTGTTGGACAACTTGTTCTATTTGATCTTCCGTTTGTGCGCGTCGAGTTGATTGCTTTAGTCGAAACAGGGCGGACCACGTGAAGGTTGCAATCTCCCACCCCATCAGCAGTTCCTTCCGACACATATGAAACAACACACTCAGCTTCAAGCCCTCGTACAAAGGGAGAATTATTTTATACAATTGTGACCACCTCCACTGTTATTATGTCTTTAATAATAAATACATTCAAGACTTGTGACAAAGAGAAATCAACCTCTATTTAAAGCAACATAAAATATACTACATAATAGTCTAGGTAAAATTGTAAATTGTCCCCAGTGTATGTGGGATAGTGTTATAGTGCGGGGATCACTGGTCGGTGCGGACTCAGTGGGCCGAAGGTCCTATTTCAGCTCTGTATCTCAAAACTAAGCTAAACTGAACCCTACAACGCCAAGGCTTTGATAGTCTTAGAGTTATAATGTTACACAGTGTGGAAACAGGCCCTTCATCCCAACTTGCCCACACTGGCCAACATGTCCAATCTACACTAGTCCCACCTGCCCGCGTTTGGCCCATATCCCTCTAAACCTGTCCTATCCATGAACCTATCTAAATGTTTCTTAAACGATGCGATAGTCCCAGTCACAACTACCTCCTCCGGCAGCTTGTCCCATACACCCAGCACCCTCAGGTTCCTGTTAAATCTCCTCCTCTCACCGTAAACCTATGTCCTCTGGTCACAGATGGTTTGGTGAGCACCACCACATATAACGATAATTAATGTATGTGTAGTCCATGAGAATGTCTGAAGCATTTTTTCACTGTTCTTGTTTTGTGTATATTTTATATTCTGAATAAAGTAATGATTCTGTATTATTCTGAATAATCTAATTTTTTTTAAGTCTTCCCGCATTCTCACCAACTCCCCCCTCCCCCCAGTTTTAACCAAACACCCACAATCTCTTGTGTCTCTAGATAATTAGAATCTTGTTCGCAAGGCAAAGCAGTTTGGAATCGGAGATCTAGGGTTTAAGGTGAGAAGGAAGAACTTTCAAGAAACTCTGTAGGTTGTGACTTTCACGTAACAGGGCGGGGAATTTCTAGAACGAGCTGGACAAAGAAATCTGGAGTAACTCTGCGGGACAGGCAGCATCACTGAAGAGAAGGAATGGGTGACGTTTTGGGTCAAGACCCTTCGTCAGACAGAGTCAGGGGAGATGGAGATACATAGATAAGGAAGTGTAAGGTGTGAAACCAGGACAAAGGGGCACGGAGTTCAATGAAAAGATACAATTACCAAGTTCAAAAGACTTTTGGACAGGTAACTGGATAGGAAAGTCATATAGGTATATGCAGTCAAATGGGATCAGTGGAGGGAGCAGTAACGTGGCCAAATGGATAATGGACCTTGAAGGGCTTATTTCCCTGCCCTGTTTCTCTGATTCTATGAACTGCAGAGATAGTAACTGACAGAAGGGAAGGGAAGAGAAGACATTACATGTTAAAATTGTTAACAATGAAAATTGATAAATTAAGATGGACTATACAGGGGCAGTTAGAGTCATACAGTGTGGAAACAGGCCCTTCGGCCTAACTTGCCCACACCAGCCAACATTGTCCCAGCTACACCAGTCCCACCTGCCTGCGTTTGGCCCATATCCCTCCAAACCTGTCCTCTCCATGTAATCACCTTGCCAATCAGTTCCAACCACCTTACCACCTTGGGGCGGCACGGTGGCGCAGCGGCAGAGTCGCTGCCTCACAGCGCCAGGGACTCGGGTTCGATCCTGACCACGGGTGCTGTCTGTACGGAGTTTGTACGCTCTCCCCTTGGCTTTTCTCCGAGTGCTCCGGTTTCCCCCCACACTCCAAAGACGCACAGGTTTGTGGGTTAATTGGCTTCAGTAAAATTGTAAATTCTCCCGAGTGTGTGTAGGATAGTGTTAGTGCGCGGGGATCGCTGGTCGGCCCGGACACGGTGGGCCAAAGGTCCTGTTTCCGTGCTGTTTCTCAAACATCGAAAGTCTCTCTGATGTGTAATTTGTACCATCAGTAGAGGGCAGTGGAGAGCTTCATATTGAATATATGAATGAAGCGTAGAAGTTGCTAGAAGCCAACCGCACGTGATTTTCCACTTTTATTTAACTTCGGGTTATGGGCTGAAAGTGAGTGAAAAAAGGCAGCTACCTGTGACATTGGATCTTCCTATCACTTTCTCTCAGGATATCAGTAGATTTAGATTAGTTTACAGATACAGCACGGAAACAGGCCCTTGGTCCCACCGACCAGCGATCCCAGCGCATTAATACAATCCCACACACAATTTACACTTATACTAAGCCAATTTACCTACAAACCTGGTGCAGGAGGAAACCGAAGATCTCGGAGAAAACCCGCGAGGTAACACGTGGAGAACGTACAAACTCTGCGCAGACAGCACCCGTAGTCGGGATCGAACCCGGGTCTCCGGTGCTGCAAGCGGTGTAAGGCAGCAACTCTACCGCTGCACCACCGGGCCGGCAGGTGCACAAACTACTGGCATTGTTCAGGTTGAAGCTTGCCAGTTATTCATACAGGAAGAAACACACAATTGGCCCTTTGACTTCATTTCTACAATCATCCTCAGAATATTTGCCTATTTGTGTGGGCGATTTGTTTGCCCGGGGCCACCGGAAATGGCATGGAATTAGTATTAGTTTATTGCCACATATAAGTTCATAAGTGATAGGGACAGTATTAGGCCATTCGGCTCATCCATTCTATCATGGCTGATCTATCATGTTCATAAAGTCATGTGATAGGAGCAGAATTAGACCATTCGGCCCATCTCTCTCCGAACCCAATTTTCCTGCCTTCTCCCCTTAATCCCTGACATCCTTCTCCTCTCCGCTACCCTGCTCTCCTCTCCCTTCTCCTTCCCCCTCTCCTCTCCTCTCCTCTCCTCTCATCTCCTCTCCTCTCCTCTCCTCTCCTCTCCCCTCTCCGCCCCTCCTTCTCCCCTCTCCTTTCCCTTCTCCTTTCCCCTCTCCTCTCCTCTCCTCTCCTCTCCTCTCCTCCTCCTCTCCTCTCCTCTCCTCTCCTCTCCCTCTCCACTCTCCTCTCCTTGCTCCTCCTCTCCTCTCCTTTCCTCTCACCGCGCCCTCCTCCTCTCTCTCTCTCCTCCTTCATCTACTCTCTCCTCTCTCCCCTCTCCCCTACTCTCATCCCCTCTCCTCTCCCTCTCCTCACTCTCTCTCCTCTCCTCTCCTCTCCTCTCCTCTCCTCTCCTCTCTCGCCTCTCCTCCCTCTCCTCCCCTCCCTCCTCCCCCCCCTCTCCTCTCCTCTCCCCTCTCCTCCCCTCCTCCTTCTCACCTCTTCTCTCTCCTCCTCTCCTCCTCTCCTCTCTCCATCTACCTTCTCTCCTCTCCTCCTCTCCCCTACTATCCTCGCCCCTTCCTCTCACTTCACCCCTCTCTCCCCCTCCTCTCCTTTCCCCTCCTCTCCTCTCCTCTCCTCTCCCTCCTCTCCTCTCCTCTCCCCTCTCCTCTCCCTTCTAAGCAGATCAGCCGAGAAATTTGGAGAACATGGACAGGCAATGTTTCGGGTCGGGACCCTTCTTCAGAAAGATACGAAGTGCTGGAGTAACTCAGCCGTTGAACAGTGTCCCTGGAGACCCTTCTTCAGACGCAAGAGGCACATGAACCATCAGGGAATAGAGGGGTAGAAACCATGCTCAGGCAGATGGGATTGGCATCATGGGGTAAAAGGCCTGACCCTCCGATATGCTGTTCCACGTATTACTATTTCCCCACCTCCAATCCCCCCCCCCCCTCTACATTCAGTCTGAAGAAAGGTTTCAACCCAAAACATCATCTGTCCCTCTGATACACTACTCTATGCACTACTTTATTCCTACCTCCAAGCCCCCACCACTTTCAGTCTGAAGAAAGATTCCGACCCAGAACGTCACCGATCCCTTTTCTCCAAAGATGCTGCCTGACCCGCTGAGTTACTCCATATTTTGTGTCTATCTTCGTACTACTGTTCCGTGTACTGAGGTTTCTCACTACTGCCACCCGGTGGGCAAGTCCCATTTGCTCATGTTTGGTCCAGATCCCTAAATCCACTTTGAGAATCACTTCACCACTTCAGTGCTGGGCAGTTGCAGCTATGGCGTCACAATGGGATCTCACAGTCCTCCACCCGACATTTGCAACAATGTTGCCATCATAGGACACTTAGTCGTGGTCCTGGCAGCAATGTTGACTGATACCAGACTGATTCCTGGGATGGCACGACTTCCATATGAAGAAAGACTGGATAGACTCGGCTTGTACTCGCTGGAATTTAGAAGATTAAGGGGGGATCTTATAGAGACTTACAAAATTCTTAAGGGGTTGGACAGGCTAGGTGCAGGAAGATTGTTCCTGATGTTGGGGAAGTCCAGAACAAGGGATCACAGTTTAAGGATAAGGGGGAAGTCTTTTAGGACCGAGATAAGAAAATCATTTTTCACACAGAGAGTGGTGAATCTGTGGAATTCTCTGCCACAGAAGGTAGTTGAGGCCAGTTCATTGGCTATATTTAAGAGGGAGTTAGATGTGGCCCTTGTGGCTAAAGGGATCAGGGGGTATGGAGAGAAGGCAGGTACAGGATACTGAGTTGGATGATCAGCCATGATCATATTGAATGGCGGTGCTGGCTCGAAGGGCCGAATGGCATACTCCTGCACCTATTTTCTATGTTTCTATGTTTCTAATGTTCACATGTTTAATCGATAATGTTTTATTATTAATGTTTAATGTTTTATGCGTCATTCCTAACTGTCACTGTATGTTATGTTTGCACTTGCGGGCGGAGCACCAAGGCAAATTCCTTGTATGTGAATACTTGGCCGATAAACGTATTCATTCATTAATTCATTCATTCACAAGTGATGGGTGGATACGGGTGAGGGGAGGCTTGATGGGCAGATGGATGGAGTAAGTGACAAGGGCGAGAGGTGAGAAGGAGACCAAGGAGTGTTGGATACGGAGAGAAGAGGAATGAATTGTAAAGGCAGAGGGGGAGATGTAGGTGACAGGGGCCAGTGGGGGGTGGAGTGGTGAGGGGAGGAAGAGGGACGAGAGAGTGGGAAAAATGGGTGAGCATTGGGGTGGGCTACAGGAAATGGAGAGCGGGTTGGGAGGTATTACTTAAAATGGGAGGGTTACATTTTTTTAGTTCAGTTTAGTTTATTGTCACGAGCACTGAAGTACAGCGAAACGGTTTTGTCGCGTGCTAACCAGTCAGCGGAAAGAGAATACACGATTATAAAGGAAATACTGTTTAGTGCAAGATATTGTCCAGTAAAGTCCATTTAAAAATAGTCCGAGGGTCTCCAATGAGATGGATGGTAGGTCAGGACCGCTCTGGAGATGTTGATAGGATGGTTCAGTTGCCTGATAACAGCTGGGAAGAAATTGTCCTTGAATCTGGAGGCGTGCGTGTATTCACACTTCTGTGCCTCTTGACCAGTGGGAGAGGGGAGAAGAGGGAGCGGCCGGGGTGCGACTCGTCCTTGATGATGCTGCTGGCCTTGCCGAGGCAGCGTGAGGCAAAGATCCTATAACGGAGCAAGATAGACCACTCCTTCTAAATGCAATGGGCTGACGTGTAGTACGCAACGGAGCGGAACGTGGGCCTTTTTTTCATCCATTTCAGTAATCCGACCCGACCCGACCCGACCCGACCCGACCCGACCCGACCCGACCCGACCCGACTCGCGGTGTAATCAACGTTGCGGGGGAACAGTTTGTGTTAATAAATTATAATTCTGAAAATGAGGAGAAGATTTTTACCAAATAACTTTTATTTTTTACGAGGATGTTCCCGTAACCGGCTTCCGTCTCCGCACTGGTTATCTTTGCTCCGCTACGGGATCTTTGATGCGGAGACGGAAGCCGGTTACGGAAATGAGGCCGAAAATTGCCCACGAATCTGCCCATGACCGTACTACGCCTTTACCTTGCTCGCTATAGGATCTTTGGCGTGAGGTGTAGATGGAGTCTATGGAAGGGAGCTTGGTCTGTGTGATGGTCTGGGCTGCGTCCAGAATTCTCTGCAATTTCCCGCGCGTCTCGGATGGAGCTGTTGCCAAACTTTTGATTAGCAGACGGGTGGACAAAAGGTTCAGAAACGAAAAGAAGAAGAGTGTGAGAAAGGCAGAGGAGAGGAGTGAAATGTGAAGCCAGAGGAAAGGATAGAGGTGGAAGGGGATTGGGAGGAGGGGAGGGGGGGGGAAGAGGACAGGAGGGGGGGTCGAGCAGAGTGGGATAAACGGGTCCTTTGGGAGTACAGCTGCACAGCAATAGAATAACAAGGTTGCGAGCTCCCGTGTGAACAAGTTTTATCTTGCTGCTCGTGAGATCATTCATATTTACTGCCCAACGGCTGATAAACAGGTTCTGAGGAATTCTGATTAAACTGGGCAAACAGGTTAGCCTTGACTCACGCTGGTTTGTTCCAGCAAACTGAATATGAAGCTCAACAGCAGCAACAAGTGAAGATGGACACAAAATGCTGGAGGGACTCAGTGGGACAGGCAGCACCTCTGGAGAGAAGGAACGTGCTGAGAGAATGGAGCCGCTGGGCTTGTACACTCTGGACTTTAGAAGGATGAGAGGGGATCTTTTCAATTCAATTCAATTCAATCTTTAATTGTCATTGTGTAGTGTGCAGTACAGAGGCAACGAACTGTAGTTAGCATCTCAGATTCAGATTCCTTTATTGTCATTCAGACCTTTCGGTCTGAACGAAATTTGTTACCTTGCAGTCATAACATGTAATAAATTAAAACAAAACACACAATAAACACATAATTTAACATCCACCACAGTGAGTTCACCAAGCACCTCCTCACTGTGGTGGAAGGCAAAAGTCTTAAGGTCTTTGTCATTTTCCCCTACTTGTTCCCCCTCTGTACTGAGGCGATCCGGGCCTTCGATGTCATCGTCCACCAGGCCCGCGGCCGAGCCTCCGAAGCCAGGCCGCCACCGCCGCCGCCGCCAGAACGCCGGAACACCACCACAGCTCCCAGTCAGGATCGACCACGGGAACGCTGGAGCCGCCGGAGCTCTGAAGCCGGGCCGCCGCTGGAGCAACCTGCTGGAGAGCTGCTGGAGAGCCGCTGGAGCCGCCGGAGCGCCGAAGCCGGGCCGCTGCTGGAGCACCGCTGGAGAGCCGCCGGAGCGCCGAAGCCGGGCCGCCGCCGGGACACCCGCTGGAGAGCCGCCGGAGCGCCTCAATGCCGGGCCGCTGCTGGAGCACCGCTGGAGAGCCCGCCGGAGAGCCGCCGGAGCGCCGAAGCCGGGCCGCCGCCGGGACACCCGCTGGAGAGCCGCCGGAGCCGCCGGAGCGCCGAAGCCGGGCCGCTGCCGGAGCACCCGCTGGAGAGCCGCCGGAGCGCCGAAGCCGGGCCGCTGCTGGAACACCCCGCTGGAGCGCCAATGCCGGGCCCGCTGCTGGAACACACGCTGGAGCCGCTAGAGCGCCAATGCCGGGCCGCTGCTGGAACACCCGCTGGAGCAAACTGCTGGAGCGCCGCAAGCCGGGCCGCCGCCGCCGCTGGAACAACCGGAGCTCCGAGACGCTCGCCACAGCTCCGAGGCCACCAGCTCCGCCATTAGGCCTCAGCACAGACGGAGATGGTGACGGGGGACACGACAAGAAAAGGTCGCATCCCCCCGAAGGGAGAGACTAAAACCTTGTTTCTCCCACCCTCCCCCCCCCCCCCCCCCACACAAACACAGCCTAATAAACCAAAAATTCCCAACTAAAAACAGACACAAAGGACAAAAAAAAAGAAAAAACAGACGGGACTGCACAGGTGAGCCGCAGCTGCCACGCAGCGCCGCCACTTCCGGATCTCCCCAGAAGAGCGAACTTAGAATAATGAACGGTAAAAAATATATATATGTACAAACAGTATCAGTAGTGCAATTATACTGGGGGAAGGAGTGTCTCGGAGGGGGAGGGGGGGGGGGGGGTGACTGGCAATCACCAAGGTGGCAGAGTTAAGTAGTGTAACAGCCGCAGGGAAGAAGCTGTTCCTGAACCTGCTGGTCCGGCAACGGAGGGACCTGTAGCACCTCCCGGATGGGAGGAGGGTAAACGGTCTGTGGCTGGGGTGAGAGCAGTCCTTGACGATGCTGCGCACCCTTCGCAGACATCGCTTGCTCTGGACAGACTCAATGGAGGGGAGTGAGGAAACCAGTGATGCGTTGGGCAGTTTTACCCACCCTCTGCAGTGCTTTCCGGTCAGAGACAGAGCAGTTACCATACCATACTGTGATACAGTTGGTAAGGATGCTCTCGATGGTGCAGCGGTTCACCAGAATCTGAGGAGACAGATGGACCTTCTTTATTCTCCTCAGGAAGAAGAGACGCCAGTGAGCCTTCTTGACCAGTGTAGGGGTATTGTGGGTCCAAGAGAGGTAATCAGAGATGTTGACCCCCAGAAACCTGAAGCTGGAAACACGTTCCACCTCCGTCCCATTAATTTGGATGGGGGTGTGTGTGCCACCCTAGACCTTCTGTAGTCAACAATGAGCTCCTTGGTCTTCTTGGTGTTAAGGGCCAGGTTGTTGTCAGTGCACCATGCTGCTAGGAGCTGGACCTCCTCCCTGTAGGCCGACTCATCGTTGTCACTGATGAGGCCAATCACCTTTGTATCATCTGCATACTTGATGATGGTGTTGGTACCATGTACAGGTGTGCAGTCTTAGGTGAAGAGGGAGTAGAGGAGGGGGCTCAGCACACAATCCTGTGGAGCGCCGGTGTTCAGGGTGAGGGTTGAAGAGGTGCGGTTGTCTGACCTAACAGACTGGGGTCTGTTAGTTAGAAAGTCCAGTAACCAGTTGCAGAGGGAGAGATCGATGCCCAGGTCGCTGAGTTTGGTGATCAGTTTTGAGGGGTTAATGGTGTTAAATGCTGAGCTATAGTCGATGAACAGCATTCTCACGTAGGTGTCTCTGTTATCGAGGTGGGAGAGGGCGGAGTGGAGTGCTGTTGAGCATCCTCCGTACTGCTGTTCTTGCGGTAGGCGAACTGATAGGGGTCCAGTGTGGGAGGTAGGCAGCGTTTGAGGTGTGCCAGGACCAGCCTCTCGAAGCACTTGGTGATGATGGGAGTAAGGCAAACTGGGCGGAAGTCGTTCAGGGTCGCCGCAGTGGAGTATTTTGGCATTGGCACGATGGAGGTAGTTTTAAGGCACGTGCGGACAACTGCCTGAGCAAGTGACAGGTTGAAGATGTCAGTCCAGACGTCTGTCAGCTGCGCAGCACAGGTCCTGAGGACGCGCCCGGGGATGCCGTCAGGGCCAGCAGCCTTACGTACATTAATCCTACTCGTGCTAGATACACGTCGTAGGGGGTGAGTGTGAGGGGCTGGTGATCAGCAGGGAGCACAGCCTTGATGGCCATCTCTTGGTTGTCCCTGTCAAAGCGGCCATAAAAGTGGTTAAGCTCCTCAAGGAAGGATGCGTCGCTGGATGTGGGGGTGGTGTTGGTGGATCTGTAGTCCGTGATGGCCTGGATGCCTTGTCTCGTATTGAAACATGTAAGATTTTTAAGGGTTTTGGACACGCTAGAGGCAGGAAACATGTTCCCGATGTTGGGGGAGTCCAGAACTAGGGTTTAAATAGAAACATATAAATTAGGTGCAGGAGTAGGCCATTCAGCCCTTCGAGCCTGCACCGCCATTCAATAATGATCATGGCTGATCATCCAACTCAGTATCCCGTACCTGCCTTCTCTCCATACCCTCTGATCCCCTTAGCCACAAGGGCCACATCCAACTCACTCTTAAATATAGCCAATGAACTGGCCTCAACTACCCTCTGTGGCAGAGAGTTCCAGAGACTCACCACTCTCTGTGTGAAAAAAGTCTTTCTCATCTCGGTCTTAAAGGATTTCCCCCTTATCCTTTAAGAAGGTTGGTAAGGCATTTAGAACGGAGAGGAGGAAACACTTTTTCTCACAGAGAGTTGCGAGTCTGTGGAATTCTCTGCCTCAGAGGGCGGTGGAGTCCGGTTCCCTGGATACTTTCAAGAGAGAGCTAGGTAGGGCTCTTAAAGATAGCGGAGTCAGGGGATATGGGGGGAAGGCAGGAACGGGGTACTGATTGGGGATGATCAGCCATGATCACATTGAATGGCGGTACTGGCTCGAAGGGCCGAATGGCCTACCCCTGCACCTATTGTCTATTGTTTATTGAATGGGTGACGTTTCAGGTCGAGACCCTTCTTCAGACTGGGAGTCAGGGGAGAAGGAAACAAGAGATATAGACGGTGATGTAGAGAGATATGGAACAAATGAATGAAAGGTATGCAAAAAAGTAACGACGATTAGGAAACAGGCCATTGTTAGCTGTTTGCTAGCGGAGAATGAGAAGCTGGTGCGACTTGGGTGGGGGAGGGATGGAGAGAGAGGGAATGCCGGGGTTACTCGATGTTAGAGAAATCAATATTCTGCTGGTGTGTAAGCTGCCCTCAAGTGAAATATGAGATGCTCTTCCTCCACTTTGCGTTTAGCTTCGCTCTGAAAATGGGGGAGGCCCAGTGTGGAATGGGAAGGGGAATTCAAGTTGTTGGCAACTAGGAGATCAATCTCACCTGGAAGTTCACCTGGAATGGTTGTCTCACCTGGAATGGTTGTCTCACCTGGAATGGTTGTCTCACCTGCAATGGTTGTCTCACCTGGAATGGTTGTCTCACCTGCAATGGTTGTCTCACCTGCAATGGCTGCTGGCTTCCCTGGATTGATGTGAGGGAGAGGTGTGGGGACAAGAGTTCCATCTCCTGCGGTTGCCGGGGGAGGTACCTGGGGAAGGACGACTTGCGTGCAAAGGTTTCAAAGTTCTTTTATTGTCACGTGTATCAATTAAGGTACTTTTTCTTCTTAGGCCCCTTTCGGGCATGGCTGACCATGGGTGTCTCCAGGGTGCTATTCCCTATATGGAAAATGCCTGTGTGTGACTTTGTTTAACGTGGGGAGACTGGTGCACAGACAGCCACCCCACGGTCCTTGACAGATCTGGGTCAGGATCCAGTGGCATGGAGTCCAAGACGACCGGAGACCCTTTTCTGCCGCAGCCTTCATCCGCCTTCCCAGCCGCTGTGACGCTCCACTAAGGTCAGCCATCGTCCTCCGCCCGTTCCACCGTTGAGGTCTTGGTTGGATCGCTCTTTGTCGGAGACCTCCCCCCTCGACCTTACCGCCGTGGGTGGCCCTACCAGGAGCACAGCTCCAGACGGCATCGCTCTCGGGATCTCAGGTCCACACAAGCTTCTCCACCACGACAAGGTGACAATCCACGGAGACTTAGGATGATATGCAAATTAATAAGGGATGAGGAATCAAGGAGCTACGGAGAGAGTGGTCTCTAAGGAAAGGTGAAAGGAGTTGTGACGTGAGCTGCGGTGGGATTGTGTTTAAGGTGGCGGGAGTATTGGAGAATGGTGCGTTCCAGATGAGGCAGAGGTTCATGTGCGTCTCTTCCAATTCTACTGCTTTATTGGAGCCACGGAGGCGCAGCGGTCGAGTTGCTGCCTTACTGTGCCAGAGACCCGGGTTCGATCCTGACTGCAGGCACTGTCTATACACAATTTGTACGTTCTCCCCGTGACCACGTGGGTTTTCCCCGGGCGCTCCGGTTTCCTCCCACACTCCAAAGACGTACAGGTTTGCAGGTTAATTGGCTTTGGTAAAAATTGTAAATTGTCCCCTGGCGTGCGGGGCAGAGCTGGCGTACGGGTTGATCACTGGTCGGCGCGGACCCGGTGGGCCGAAGGGCTTGTTTCTGCGAGGTGTCGCTAAAGTGTAAAGATCTGCTGTTCCCGATATTGCCTCTTTTCCATCGACGAGATGACGCACATTCTAGGTGACCCTTTCGCGAATGCTTGCCTCAGTCCGCAAAGGCCCGTGGGATCTGCCAGTTGCGAACCATTTTATCTCCTCATCCCTTGCCCAGACTGACCTGCCTGTCCGCGGTCAGTGTGAAGCTCCCTGACCCGCTGGGTTCTTCTTGCTCAATCAATCCCGCTGATTTTCCATGAATTTCTAAAAATGGCAAAACCGCAACTTCCATTTGTCATTCCCCTGTTCAGGGGACGGTCAGCTCAGTTTAGTTCACTGTCACGTGCACCGAGGTAGAGCGAAAAGCTTTGGTTGCGCGCTAACCAGTCAGCAGAAAGACAACACAGGATTACAATCAACCCATTTGCAGTGTGTACGTACATGAGTGTGTACATACAAGGATTTGAGTACAGGAGCAGGGAGGTTCTACTTCAGTTGTACAGGGTCTTGGTGAGACCACACCTGGAGTATTGCGTACAGTTTTGGTCTCCAAAATCTGAGGAAGGACATTATTGCCATAGAGGGAGTGCAGAGAAAGGTTCACCAGACTGATTCCTGGGATGTCAGGACTGTCTTATGAAGAAAGACTGGATAGACTCGGTTTATACTCTCTGGAATTTAGGAGATTGAGAGGGGATCGTATAGAAAACTTACAAAATTCTTAAGGGGTTGGACAGGCTAGATGCAGGAAGATTGTTCCCGATGTTGGGGAAGTCCAGGACAAGGGGTCACAGCTTAAGGATAAGGGGGAAATCCTTTAAGACCGAGATGAGAAAGACTTTTTTCACACAGAGAGTGGTGAGTCTCTGGAACTCTCTGCCACAGAGGGTAGTTGAGGCCAGTTCATTGGCTATATTTAAGAGGGAGTTGGATGTGGCCCTTGTGGCTAAGGGGATCAGAGGGTATGGAGAGAAGGCAGGTACGGGATACTGAGTTGGATGATCAGCCATGATCACATTGAATGGCGGTGCAGGCTCGAAGGGCTGAATGGCCTACTCCTGCACCTAATTTCTATGTTTCTATGATAAGGGAATAACGTTTAGTGCAAGGTAAAGCCAGCAAAGTCCGTTCAAGGCTAATCCGAGGGTCACCAAAGAGGTAGATAGTAGTTCAGCACCGCTCTCTAGTTGTGGTGGGACGATTCAGGGACCATAAAGTGTGAATATGCAGGGATCGGGGTGCTTTGGGACATGGCAGGTGTCTGTGAAAGACTGGGCTTCACTCGATGGTGAGATCATAGGATTGGGGGCCCAATTCTTGGTAATCATGTGACCCGCCTGTTGCCACCGAGTCTGGACCTCTGAAGAAGTTTCAAGAAGCTTCTGCCCACGTGTCCCACCTGTCGCCAGCGAGTCTGGGCTCCTGAAGGTGCTTCTACTATGTTTCCAGGCACTGAATCTGTGATTGGGTAAAGGGGTTGCTTCCCATTCATGTGACCCACCTGTCGCCACTAAAGGGGCTGGCGCACTTGGATGACTTAACCCGCGAGTTCTGGCGAGTTTGCCCTCGACTCAAACTCGCAGCATGGCTCCCAGGAGGTCGTAGGAGGTCTTTGTAACTCTCCTTCATGCTCGAGTGTAGTCCCCGTGTACTCGAGGCCTCAGCTAGGTCGCGGCGTTTTTTCCAATATGTTAAAAAATGCCCGCCAGTAAAAAAAAGGTCGCCATGGAAAAAAATCGATACCTTTTTACTCGTAGGTTTAGTCGTAGTTGGTCGGCATGTTAGTCGTAGGTAATCGAGGGTAGTCGGAGGTAGTCGTAGATAGTCTTCATCATAGTCGAAGGGAGGTCGAAGGAGGTCGTCTTCACTCTCCACTATTCAGTGTCCAATTTTCCCGAAGTTAGTCGAAGCTAGTTGAAGCTAGTCTTCAACATAGTCGAAGGAGGTTGAAGGAGGTCTTCAACATGCCATTTTTTCAAACTCTTCTAAACTCGCCAATTCGGTCGCCCAAGTGGGACAGCCCCGTAAGTCTGGACCTCTGGAGAGATTTCTGTTTTGTTTCAATATACTGACACTTGCTCTGGACCGATGATTGGGCAAAGGAGTTGCCTCCCATTGCATCTTCCCGCTGGTATTTGTGATTGGTTTGTAGGGGTTGCCCCCCCCTGTACTTTCGCTCCGTTAGTTACCCGCCACTGTATAGGGGTGTAAAAGGGGTGATCGTTTCGTTGGGGTGGGCCGGCTGCTGCGGGCTTGAGTGAGTGGATCCGAAGTCGACCCCGCAGCAATAGGTGAATAAAAGGGTTTGGAGTCCAGTGCTTGGCTCAGTGTTTTACTGCCCCAGACTATGGGGGGAAAAGAACCGGAATCAACATTAGCATCACACTGATATTTGTAGTGTTGGGGAGTTGAAAGATTTGTAGTCCATTGTGAGGTTTGGCATCCAGCTGAAGGTGCAAGGGACCTTGCCTTCCGTCTACCCGAAAGAAACCTTCTTTCTCAATCCGATACCTCGACCAGGAACAAAGCAGGCTACGAGAAGTGGTCCATCGCGGGGACTGACCTCCCCACCATCGAAGGGATCTACAGGAGGCGCTGCCTCGAAAAGGCAGCCAGCATCGTCAGAGACCCACACCACCCCTGATATCTGGAAGAAGGTAGAGCAGCTTCTTCCCAAGAAAGTGTGAACTGTGAAGAGGATGTTAGGAGGTTGCAGGGTGACCTGGACAGGTTGAGTGAGTGGGCAGATGCGTGGCAGATACATAGAAACATAGAAACATAGAAATTAGGTGCAGGAGTAGGCCATTCAGCCCTTCGAGCCTGCACCGCCATTCAATATGATCATGGCTGATCATCCAACTCAGTATCCCGTACCTGCCTTCTCTCCATACCCTCTGATCCCCTTAGCCACAAGGGCCACATCCAACTCACTCTTAAATATAGCCAATGAACTGGCCTCAACTACCCTCTGTGGCAGAGAGTTCCAGAGACTCACCACTCTCTGTGTGAAAAAAGTCTTTCTCATCTCGATCTTAAAGGATTTCCCCCTTATCCTTAAGCTGTGAGCCCTTGTCCTGGACTTCCCCAACATCGGGAACAATCTTCCTGCATCTAGCCTGTCCAACCCCTTAAGAATTTTGTAAGTTTCTATAAGATCCCCTCTCAATCTCCTAAATTCCAGAGAGTATAAACCAAGTCTATCCAGTCTTTCTTCATAAGACAGTCCTGACATCCCAGGAATCAGTCTGGTGAACCTTCTCTGCACTCCCTCTATGGCAATAATGTCCTTCCTCAGATTTGGAGACCAAAACTGTACGCAATACTCCAGGTGTGGTCTCACCAAGACCCTGTACAACTGAAGTAGAACCTCCCTGCTCCTGTACTCAAATCCTTTTGCTATGAAAGCTAACATACCATTCGCTTTTTTCACTGCCTGCTGCACCTGCATGCCTACTTTCAACGACTGGTGTACCATGACACCCAGGTCTCGCTGCATCTCCCCTTTTCCTAATCGGCCACCATTTAAATAATAGTCTGCTTTCCTGTTTTTGCCACCAAAGTGGATAACCTCACATTTATCCACATTATACTGCATCTGCCAAACATTTGCCCACTCACCCAGCCTATCCAAGTCACCTTGCAGTCTCCTAGCATCCTCCTCACAGCGAACACTTCCCCCAGCTTAGTGTCATCCGCAAACTTGGAGATATTGCCTTCAATTCCCTCATCCAGATCATTAATATATATTGTAAATAGCTGGGGTCCCAGCACTGAGCCCTGCGGTACCCCACTAGTTACTGCCTGCCATTGTGAAAAGGACCCGTTTACTCCTACTCTTTGCTTCCTGTTTGCCAGCCAGTTCTCTATCCACGTCAATACTGAACCCCTAATACCGTATGCTTTAAGTTTGTATACTAATCTCTTATGTGGGACCTTGTCGAAAGCCTTCTGGAAGTCCAGATATACCACATCCACTGGTTCTCCCTTATCCACGCTACTAGTTACATCCTCGAAAAATTCCACAAGATTCGTCAGACATGATTTACCTTTTGTAAATCCATGCTGACTTTGTCCAATGATTTCACCACTTTCCAAATGTGCTGCTATCCCATCTTTAATAACTGACTCTAGCAGTTTCCCCACTACCGATGTTAGACTAACTGGTCTGTAATTCCCCGTTTTCTCTCTCCCTCCCTTCTTAAAAAGAGGGGTTACATTTGCTACCCGCCAATCCTCAGGAACTACTCCAGAATCTAAAGAGTTTTGAAAGATTATCACTAATGCATCCACTATTTCCTGAGCTACTTCCTTAAGTACTCTGGGATGCAGCCTATCTGGCCCTGGGGATTTATCGGCCTTTAATCTATTCAATTTACCCAACACCACTTCCCGACTGACCTGGATTTCACTCAATTCCTCCTTTGACCCACAGTCCCCTGCTATTTCAGGCAGATTATTTATGTCTTCCTTAGTGAAGACGGAACCAAAGTAGTTATTCAATTGGTCCGCCATATCCTTGTTCCCCATGATCAACTCACCTGTTTCTGACTGCAAGGGACCTACATTTGTTTTAACTAACCTCTTTCTCTTCACATATCTATAAAAACTTTTGCAGTCAGTTTTTATGTTCCCTGCCAGTTTTCTTTCATAATCTATTTTTCCTTTCCTAATTAAGCCCTTTGTCCTCCTCTGCTGGTCTCTGAATTTCTCCCAGTCCTCTGGTATGCTGCTTTTTCTGGCTACTTTGTACGCATCATCCTTTGCTTTGATACTATCCCTGATTTCCCTTGTTATCCACGGATGCACTACCTTCCCCGATTTATTCTTTTGCCAAACTGGGATGAACAATTTTTGTAGTTCATCCATGCAGTCTTTCATCCATGCAGTATAATATAGATAAATGTGAGGTTATCCACTTTGGCGGCAAAAACAAGGGGGCAGATTATTATCTCAATCGGGTTAGGTTAGGTAAGGGGGAGGTACAGCGAGACCTGGGTGTCCTTGTACACCGGTCACTGAAAGTTGGTGTGCAAGTACAGCAGGCAGTGAAGAAAGCTAATGGAATGCTGGCTTTCATAACAAGAGGATTTCAGTATAGGAGTAAAGAGGTTCTTCTGCAGTTGTATAGGGCTCTGGTGAGACCACATCTGTACAGTATTGGTCTCCTAATTTGAGGAAGGACATCCTTGTGATTGAGGCAGTGCGGCGTAGGTTCACGAGATTGATCCCTGGGATGGCGGGACTGACATATGAGGAAAGATTGAAAAGACTAGGCTTGTATTCACTGGAGTTTAGAAGGATGAGGGGGGATCTTATAGAAACAGATAAAATTATAAAAGGACTGGACAAGCTAGATGCAGGAAAAATGTTCCCAATGTTGGGCGACAGTCTTAGAATAAAGGGGAGGTCATTTAAGACTGAGGTGAGAAAAACGTTTTCACCCAGAGAGTTGTGAATTTGTGGAATTCCCTGCCACAGAGGGCAGTGGGACAACCATTGCAGGTGAGACAACCATGGCAGTGGAGGCCAAATCACTGGATGGATTTAAGAGAGAGTTAGATAGAGCTCTAGGGGCTAGTGGAGTCAAGGGATATGGGGAGAAGGCAGGCACGGGTTATTGATAGCGGACGATCAGCCATGATCACAATGAATGGCGGTGCTGGCTCGAAGGGCCGAATGGCCTCCTCCTGCACCTATTTTCTATGTTTCTAACCACCAGGCTATTAAACACCACAACCTGCAAATAAACTGCAAACTACATAGACTCGGGGGCATTGGTTTTGTCTTTGCACTATTGTTGTTTTTTTTTAAAAGATACTTTTAACAATTTTTCCAAAGCCAATTAGCCGACAAACCCTTACAAGTTTGTAGTGCGGGGGGAAACCGGAGCACCCGGAGGAAACCCACTCAGGTCACGGGGAGAACGTACAAACTCCGTACAGACAGCACCCGTATTCAGGATCGAACCCGTGTCTCTGGCGCTGTGAGGCAGCAACTCTGCTGCTGCGCCACCGTGTCACCCCTTAAAGGTGACCCTCATGTGTTTCAAGAAGGCTAAAGCAATTTAACGAAGCTCCTCAGTTTGAATTGGCGTGGCGAGTGTTAATGAAACAAGGATGAAAATAAATAAGGCCCGTCGAACGATCCAATTTTATTATAGCACGGTTATCTATCTTTCTGATTAAGTTTGTTTAAATATATTAGTGTTTGACCTTTACGGCCTTGGGCAAGGCAGGGAAAAATTTAATGTGAGTTTTTCTTCCTCATTGCAACACAGCAATCCATATTTGAAATGAAACCGAGTACGCTAGAAGTAATTGGCAGATAAAGACTGCGCTTTCCCGGTCTTTGAAGGGTCATCAGACCCTTTGTTTTGAAAGCCTGTTTGCAAGCAAATTGGTTTTGTGTGTAGAGATACAGCACGGAAACAGGCCCTTGGGCTCACTGAATCCGCGCCGACCAGCGATCCCCGCACATTAGCGCTATCCTACACGCACTGGGGGCAATTTACAATTTTACCGGAGCCAATTAACCTACAAACCTGGACGTCTTCGGAATGTGGGAGGAAACCGGAGCCCCTGGAGAAAACCCACGTAGGTCACGTGGAGAGCGTACAAATCTGTACAGACAACAGCCGTACTCGGGATGGAACCCGGGTCTCTGGCGCTGTGAGGCGGCAACTCCACCGCTCGCCACCGTGCGGCCGCCAAATTTTAATATTGTTAATGATAGCCCTTGTTGGGGGCTTTATTTAAGAAGGGCAGCAGGGATATTCCAAGGAACTGCAGGCCAGTGAACCTTACGTCAAATGTGGGAAAGTTAATGGATGGGATTCTGAGGGAAGGGATTCGTCCGCATTTGGTTAGGGATAGGCTGGATTTGGTTTTTGGGATTGACTGAAAGATATAGAATGGAAACGGGCTCCTCGGCTCACCGAGTCCAGAAGACCATAAGACAGAAGAGCAGAATAAGACCATTAGGTCCATTCCGTTATTCAATCATGGTTAATCTATCGTAGACAGAAAATGCTGGAGAAACTCAGTAGGTGAGGCAGCATCTATGGAGAAAAGGAATAGGCGACATTTCGGGTCGAGACCCTTCTTCAGACATCTATCTTTCCCTCTCAACCCCATTTTCCTGCCTTCTCCCCATAACCCTCGACACCCGTACTAATCAAGAGTTTGTCAATCTCCGCCTTAGAAATATCCAATGACTTGGCCTCCACCATGAATCAGTGACCATGAATTCCACAGATTCACCACCCACTGACTAAAGAAATTCCTCCTCATCTCCTTTCTAAAGGTGCGTCCTTTTATTCTGAAGCCATGGCCTCTCCCACAAGTGGAAACATCCTCTCCACATCCATTCTATCCAGTCCTCTCGCTATTCAGTAAGTTTAAATGAGGTACCACCCCCCCCCTCCCCGCCCATCATTCCAAACTCCAGCGAGCACAGGCCCAGCGCCGCCAAACGCTCATCGTATGTTAACCCAATCCAAGACCAAAAAGAAAATCGCTCAAAATCCTTATCATCATTTTATTTAGCATTGAACAATACAGTATAGAAATGTTATGACAAATATAGAATTGAGAATACTGTATTACCTTTTAAAAAAATCGTTCCATTGACATTTCATGCATTTAAACATTTGGATAACAGCTTCACATGACCTAACTCTGAAATCCACGCAGGTATTGCCCTATTGAACTTATTACGCTGCATAAAATACGCTACATTAGTGCTCACAGTTGCTAATTTATAAAGCATTTCTGGTATTGTGTGCAGAATGGCCTGTTTATGTGCGATACTGTTCTATTTTCTATTGTACCATTACAGAATACAATTACACGGTGGCGCAGTGGTAGAGTTGCAGCCTTACAGCGCCAGAGACCCGGGTTCAATCAAGGCTAAGGATGCTGTCTGTACGGAGTTTGCACGTTCTGCGTGGGTTTTCTCCGAGATCTTCGGTTTCCACCCACACTCCAAAGACGTACAGGTTTGTAGGTTATTTGGCTTGGTTTAAATGTAAAAATGTGTGTGTGTGTGTGTGTGTGTGTGTGCGTGTGTGCTCGTGCGTGTTAATGCGGGGGGGGATGGCTGGTCGGCGCGGACTCTGTGGGCCGAAGGGCCTGTCTCCACGCTGTCCCTCTAAAATAAACAGCCTATTTCACTAACCAATATCCTTTAATGGAATTGAAAAACAAAAAAACTAGACATCTATGATCTAAACATGCATACATTTGTGTCATTTGAATTGCAGAACAATTAAACTAATGATGTTTAAAACATTTTCTACCTTTCATCCTCATTATAAACAGACCTGAAGATGAAGTTCAGTTGTGAGAGTTGAAAGAAAAACATACAAAATATAGCTCTCAATGGTCCGAGTATATAAAAGGCATATTAGAACCATATCATTGCTACTTGATACAAATTATCTTAGAAGGCACATAATTGGAATAGAACCGACAGTGTGTATGACTTAAACAATTCACATGTTACACAATCATTTCAATATGATTTTTATTTTATGCCAAAAGCCGCATTTGCAATAAGTGGTGATAATCTTATATTAATATCTTTTAAATAGCAGAATAAATAAACATCCAAGTTGGGGAAAGTGAAGGAAAGAATGACGTGGAATATTTCCGTGTCAAATGGCAGGTACGCGCCTCGTGAAGAGATTGGATTCTATCAAGGAGGAAAGACTGCTTTATACAGGTCATCCACTACAATAAAGTTATTCATGAAAGGATATGGAGCATGCAATTGATTAAATCCATCAGTTTGTGCGGATGTGTGGCAGGGTGGCGCAGCGGTAGAGTTGCTGCCTCTCAGCGCCAGAGACCCGGGTTCCATCCTGACCACGGGTGCTTGTCTGTACCTTCGCCCCGTGACCCGCGCGGGTTTTCTCCGAGATCTTCCTCGGTTTCCTCCCACACTCCAAAGACGTACAGGTTTGTAGCCTAATTGGCTTGGTATAAATGGAAATTGTCTCTAGTGTGCGGGGATCGCTGGTCGGTGCGGACTCGGTGGGCCGAAGGGACTGTTTCCGCGCTGTATCTCCAAACTAAATTAGATGGAACTAACCGTGAAACAGTAATGCTTTTTATACATATGACCCTTCTTATAATGCATCAATTAAATTGCTGCGCCATGTTCAGGCACAGGATGGCATATGATGGCACAGAAGAGACTACAGTTACTTGGAGACCTTGTGCTTATATTTATCAGAGGAATATCTGGCAGAAATGAACGCTATTCAGATGTGTTACTGAAACAATAACAACTCGCACAGCATTAAGAAGACATTTGGGCAGGTACGTGGAGAGGAAATGTTTACAGGGATATGGGCCAAACACCGGCGGCTGGGACGGGTGCAGATGGGGCATCTTGGTCAGTGCGGGCAAGTTGGGCTGAAGGGCCTGTTTCCAAGCTGTATGACTCTGTCTAATTGTACAGAAGTTCCTCAAGCAAGGACATTCTTTGTTATAGGTGCACTAGTTATTCTGCACCAGCAGGCTCCAGCGATAAAGGACCCTTAAGATCCCTGTAAAGATGCGTATCACAATATTAAGGATGTGCTACAGTAAAGAATTTTAAAGTCCATATACATTTATTACAGTGCTAATTAAGAAGGAAGAGGTTTAAACTGATGCATTATGCTTAATAAATGGCATGAAGGTGGCTCATCAAACAAGGGCTGGGGTAACTCAGCAGGTCAGGCAACATCTCCGGAGAACATAGTTTGGTGCCTTCAGGTCTGCAGACGCTAATGAAGGATCCTGACCAGAAAGGTCAACTATCCATATTCTTCTGCGATGCTCCCTGGCCCGCTGAGTTACTCCAGCACTTTGCGCCTTTTTTTTTTCAAACCAGCATCTGTGGTTCTTTGTTTCTACAAGGGGCTAGTCAAGTTGTATATTGATCAACAGAGATAAATGTTATATATACGTTATTTCTTAACATTAAGAAATGATATTGAATTCCCTATACATAAGTGTCAAACTTCATAAAAAGCCTCAGCATTACAGATGACGATAATGAAACAGAATTAATATTTGGTGATAACGTATCAATTCATTCAACATCCAGCCCTTCTTCAATTCCCATCTTACATTTGATCACAGATGTCACTATATGTTCCATCAACATGTGACAAATGTTTGTCGGCACCAGGCCAGAACTCGCTGGAGTTTAGAAGGATGAGGAGGGAGGGGGAACCTCATTGAAACATAGAGAATAGTGAAAGGCTTGGATAGAGTGGATGTGGAGAGGATGTTTCCACTAGTGGGAGAGTCTCTAGGATTAGAGGTCACAGACTCGGAATTAAAGGACGTTCTTTTAGGGCAGGAGATGAGGAGGAATTTCTTTAGTCAGAGGGTGTGGTGAATCTGTGGAATCCTTTGCCACAGAAGGCTGTGGAGGCCTAGTCAGTGGATATATTTAAGGCAGAGATAGATAGATTCTTGATTAGTACGGGTGTCAGAGGTTGAGGTTAGGAGGGGGAGAGATAGATCAGCCATGATTGAATGGCGGACTAGACTTGATGGGCCGAATGGCCTAATTCTGCTCCTATCACTTGTGATCTTATATGAACATACAATTTGCCTGGTTACCGTACAGGCGACACACACACACACACCATATCTCACGACAGGTAAAGGTCCACATAGCGACTGCCAATGTGCTGGCGATTCTTGTCCAACAGAGCTGGCTTGGCAACCTCCAGCGATGGGAACGTCACCAGAGCGTTACTGCCGGATGGTCCGTGCAAGTTGGATGTCATCAGCACCGACTCGGGAGAAATCTGCGTCGGTAAAATGACAAAAACAATTCAGCCGGAAAGGGGGCAGAGACGATGCAGGAGGATGTTGCCGGGACTCGAGGGCCTGAGCTGTGGGGGAGAGGTTGAGTAGGCCGGGACTCTATTCCTTGGAGCGCAGGAGGATGAGGAGCGACCTTATAGAGGTGCACGAAATCATGAGTGGAATAGATCAGGTAGATGCACAGAGTCCCCGCCCAGAGTAGGGGAATCCAGGACCAGAGGACATAGTTTTAAGGTGAGGGGGGGGGGAAGATTTAATAGAAACCCGAGGGGCAGCTTTTTTGTCACAAAGTGTGGTGGGTGTAAGGAACGAGCTGCCGGAAGAGATAGCTGAGGCAGGGACTATTGCAATGTTTAAGAAACATTTAGACAGGTATGGATAGGATAGATTTCGAGGGACATGGGCCAAACGCAAGCAGGTGGGGCTCTGTAGCGAGGTGTGGGCAAGTTGAGCTGAAGGGCCCATTTCCACACTGCGTGACTCTGCGAATATTGGGTATATCATGCGGGATGTGTGTAGGAAGGAACTGCAGACGCTGGTTTACACCAAAGATAGACACAAAATGCTGGAGTAACCCAGCGGGACGGGCAGCTTGTTTCTCTGGAGACAAGGCCCTTCTTCGAGCTCACTTATAATAGATAACCAGAAATATATCCACCTGTCCCACTCCAATGATGAAATCACAGCACCAAACTTATCCCTTTTGAGTTACATTTCCCATCACCTTAAGGTTAATTAGTTAATTTGAACCAGTAAATCCTGCATTGCTTGAGAGTGTTGCTGCACCAGTGTCCATATGGGTAAGTGTCTGTAATGCGTACGAAGAACCGCAGAGAGCTTGACTTGTCTCCCAGGGATGTTCAAGGGAGAATCACAATTTGTGATGGTGAGAAGAACTCAGATTAATAGAATTGTATTTTCAAGAGAGCTGGCAGCAGGAGAAACCTCCAAAGATGCTGCTTTGAAATGTTGACAAAAGTTGTCCAGAATTCCTGGTCTCGTTCTTCTTCTTCAAGGGGCGGCACGTTGGCGCAGCGGGAGAGCCGCTGCCTCGCAACGCCCGAGACCCGGGTTCGATCCTGACCACGGGTGCTGTCAGTACAGAGTTTGGACCCTGTGATCCTGTGGGTTTTCTCCAGGCGTTCCGGTTTCCTCCCACTCTCCAAAGACGTACAGGATGGTTGGTTAATTGGCCCTTTGGTTAAAAAAAAACTGTAAATTGCCCCTTATGTGTAGGATGGTGCGAGTGTACTAGTTAATTTGAGGAAGGACATCATTGTGATTGAGGCAGTGCAGTGTAGGTTCACGAGATTGATCCCTGGGATGGCATATGAGGAAAGATTGAAAAGACTAGGCTTGTATTCACTGGAGTTTAGAAGGATGAGGGGGGATCTTAAAGAAACATATAAAATTATAAAAGGACTGGACAAGCTAGATGCAGGAAAAATGTTCCCAATGTTGGGCGAGTCCAGAACCAGGGGCCACAGTCTTAAAGGGGAAGCCATTTAAGACTGAGGTGAGAAAAAACTTTTTCACCCAGAGAGTTGTGAATTTGTGGAATTCCCTGCCACAGAGGGCAGTGGAGGCCAAATCACTGGATGGATTTAAGAGAGAGTTAGATAGCGCTCTTGGGGCTAGTGGAGTCAAGGGATATGGGGAGAAGGCAGGCACGGGTTATTGATAGCGGACGATCAGCCATGATCACAATGAATGGCGGTGCTGGCTCGAAGGGCCGAATGGCCTCCTCCTGCACCTATTTTCTATGTTTTTATGTTTCTATGTACGGGACGATCGCTGGATAACGTAGTGTCGTTGAGCCTAAGGGCCCGTTTCCCCGCTGCATCTCCAACCTCGAAAGTCCAAAGAAGTGTCTGGCATTTTTACACTCACGACTGTCTCGTGGCCGTGTGGGAGGAAACCGGAGCAACCCCACGCGGTCGCGGGGAGAACGTACGGACAGACAGCACCCCACAGTCAGGATCGAACCCCTTGGTCTCTGGCGCCGTGAGGCAGCACCTCTACTGCTGCGCCACCGCTCAAAACAGATACTTAGACATGTGCGAGGGAGGTGCAGCAACTTGAGAGCCACTAAAAACCCACGGAAGAGGAAGGAGAGAGTTGAAATCTGGTACGCAACTCACAGCACCCGATACCACATCAGTTCTCCCAGCACCGCACCACTGTTTTTGACAGCGCACTTTCAAATGACCTGGTCCTGTGGACATCACTTCCTTACCTGTCTTTCCTTACACGGACTCTATCTCAACAGCCATTTAAATACAGAGCCATTCTTTGGAGTGTGTGTACATGGTCCCAGCCTGGTCATGTATAAATTCCTGGCATTCCTCTGATGGACACTGGTGCAAGGGTGAACGTACATGAAAGACATCTATTAACAAACTCGCATCACCGTTTTTCGGCTCATCAAAGATTAAGATTTTGGTCCTGGTTTTTCTTGGACTCATTCCAGAGTTTACTTATGAATTATACATTCGGTTTTTTTAATTCCCACTGGTGTTTTGAGTGGTAGGCAAGAGGTTTTGTCAAAGAGGTTGTGGGAATTGGAACTTAGGTTGCATTTGACCGAGTTTTCAAGTAATATTGGTCAATCTCACAATGGGTCCCTGGCACCCTGTCAGGGTGGCTCAGGCTGTACTGTTACAATCAGAGGGCCAGGTGCACTTAAAGGATGTTTAATTCATTCGATCATAAGCCCATAGGTGAAGGGAGCAGAATTAGGCCAATTCGGCCCATCAAGTCTCCAAGTCTATGAGGGGGGGGGGAAAAGATGGGGGGGGAAGAAGAGAGAGAGGGGGGGAGAGAGAGAGAGAGGGGGGGGAGAGAGAGAGAGTGGGGGGGAGAGAGAGTGGGGAAGAGAGAGAGGGGGGGAGAGAGAGAGGGGGGGGAGAGAGAAAGTCTACTCTGCCATTCAATCGTGGCTGATCCATCTCTCCCTCTTAACCCCTTTCGCCTGCCTTCTCCCCATAACCCTTGACACCCGTACTAATCAAGAATCTGTCCAACCCAGCCTCAATAATATCCATTGACATGGCCTCCACAGCCTTCTGCGGCAATGAATTCCACAGTATAGTTTTGTTTAGTTAATTGTCACGTGTACCGAGGTACAGTGAAAAGCTTTTGTTGCGTGCTAACCAGTCAGCGGAAAGACAATACATGATTACAATCGAGTCATTCGCAGTGTACAGATACATGAGAAGGGAATAATGTTTTAGTGCAAGGTAAAGCCAGCAAAGTCTGGTCAAAGATAGTCCGGGGAGTCACCAAAGGGATGGATAGTAGTTCAGCATTGTTCCCTGGTCGTGGCAGGATGATTCAGTTGCCGGATGACAGCTGGGAAGAAACTGTCCCTGAATCTGGAGGTGTGCCTTTTCACACTTCTATACCTTTTGCCCGATGGGAGAGGGGAGAAGAGGGAGTGGCCGGGGTGCGACCGGTCCCTGATCCTCTCCACATCCACTCTATCCAGGCCTTTCTCGATTCTTGGGATTTAAACCATTTAATCTGAAGTTTTAATATCAAACGATCCCAGGGCAATTCTGTTGGACACGACTCACTCCAAAATCTTTTCTTTAATAGTTTTTTTTAAGTTAATTTTTGTTCAGTTTAGTGAAGAGATACATCCGTCTTTGCACAGGCTGAAGAGTAGGACAATCGATTCAAGATTCAAGAGAGTTTATTGTCCCAGATAGGGCAATGAAATTCTTGCATTGCTTTAGCACAACAGAATGTAGTAGGCATGAATACAGAACAGATCAGTGTGTCTATAATATATACACACATGAATAAATAAACAGATAAAGTGCAAATTATCTGTTTATAGAAACATAGAAATTATCTGTAAGGATAATGGTCTATTAATGTTCAGAGTTTTGTTTCAGTTGAACCTGATGGCTGTGGGGAAGTAGCTATTCCTGAACCTGGTCGTCGCAGTCTTCAGGCTCCTGTACCTTCTACCTGAAGGTAGTGGGGAGATGAGTGAGTGGCCAGGGTGGTGTGGGTCCTTGATGATGCTGCCAGCCTTTTTGAGGCAGCGACTGCGATAGATCCCCTCGATGGAAGGGAGGTCAGAGCCGATGATGGACTGGGCAGTGTTTACTACTTTTTGCAGTCTTTTCCTCTCCAGGGCGCTCAAGTTGCCGAACCAAGCCACGATGCAACCGGTCAGCAAGCTCTCTACTGTGCACCTGTAGAAGTTAGAGAGAGTCCTCCTTGACAGACCGACTCTCCGTAATCTTCTCAGGAAGTTCTCGGTCCAGGAGAGATCTTCAGAAATATGCACGCCCAGGAATTTGAAGCTCTTGACCCTCTCCACCATCGACCCATTGATATAAATTGAGGAACAGAGGACACAGGTTCAAGGTGAAGGGGAAAAGATTTAATAAGAATCTGAGGGGTAACTTTTTCACACAAAGGGTGGTGGGTGTATACAACAAGCTGCCAGAGGAGGTAGTTGAGGCTGAGACCGTCCCATCGTTTGAGAAACAGTTAGACAGGTACATGGATTAGGCAGGTACCTTAAGGGTTTGGACACGCTAAAGGCAGGAAACATGTTCCTGATGTTGGGGGATTCCAAAACCAGGGGCCACTGTTTAAGAATAGGGGTAAGCCATTTAGAACGGAGATGAGGAAACACTTCATCACACAGAGAATTGTGAGTCTGTGGAATTCTCTGCCTCAAAGGGCGGTGGAGGCCGGTTCTCTGGACACTTTCAAGAGAGAGCTAGATAGGGCTCTGAAAGATAGCGGAGTCAGGGGATATGGAGAGAAGGCAGGAACGTGGGTACTGATTGGGGATGATCAGCCATGATCACATTGAATGGCGGTGCTGGCTCGAAGGGCCAAATGGCCTACTCCTGCACCTATTGTCGATTGGATAGGACAGGTTTGGAAGGATATGGACCAGGCGCAGGCAAGTGGGACAAGGGTAGCTGGGACACGTTGGCCGGTGTGGGCAAGTTGGGCCGAAGAGCCTATTTTCACACTGCATCACTCTATGACTAATTAAGTGTTAGTTATCTTGCTCTGGGACAGACGGCTTATGTAGGACAGACTAGAAGAAGTGCTGGAGTAATCAGTGGGTCAGGCAGCATCTCTGGAGAGTGCGTAGGAAGGAACTGCAGAAGCTATATTACAGCGACGATAGCCAAAATGCTGGAGTAACTCAGCGGAACAGGCAGCATCTCTGGAGAACACGGACAGGTGATGTTCCGGGTTGGGATGTCTGAAGAAGGATCCCAACCCCGAAACGCCACCTATCCATGTTCTCACAAAGATGCTGCCTGACCCGCTGAGTTACTCCTGCACTTTGTACCATCTTTAGTATTACATTTTTGGTACGAACATTTCATTTTAAGCTCTTTAGAAAGGAGATGAGGGGGGGGGGGAATTTCTTTGGTCAGTGGGTGGTGAATCTGTGGTATCCTTTGCCACAGAAGGCTGAGGAGGCCAAGTCAACGGATATTTTTCGAGGTAGAGATAGATGGATTCTTGATTAGTACGGGTGTCAGGGGTTATGGGGAGAAGGCAGGAGAATGCGGTTGAGAGGGAGAGATAGATCAGCCATGATTGAATGGGGGAGTAGACTTGATGGGCCACATTCTGCTCTGAGAACCTAAGAACTTTGACTGAATGCCGCTTGGATTATTGAGCCAATTGATCTCGCTGTAGAAAACCACTGCAGATAGAAGCACACAATAGCCGCAGGAGCAGGCCATTTTGGCCCCTCGAGCTCGCACCGCCATTCAATATGATCACGGCTGATCATCCAACTCAGTATCCCGGTCCTGCTGGTTTACCCCGAAGATAGGCAGCGGGACAGGCAGCATCTCCGCAGAGTAGGAATGGGTGACGTTTGCGGATCGGCTGGCAAACTGAGATCCTGAATGTTGCCAAGCTACGGCAGTTGAAGCAGCTCGATTTAGGGAGAGAGAGAGACGTGAACGGGGTCAGGACTTCCTATCCGCACATCCAAAGGACCGAGCAGCCGTTGCAAGCTCACGCCCTCTCGATCCCTCATATGAATCATTGGTGTAAGTCAATGATAAATCAGGGGCCACAAACTCGGCCGGCAGTGGATTTCCATGAGGAAGGGCCGGTTGCCGCGGGAGAGGATGGCCACATTAAGCTTGACCAAGTGAGTCATGGAGTGATGCAGCGTGGTAACTGGCCCTTCAGCCCAACTTGCCCACACCGACCAACATGCCCCAGCTACACTAGTCCCATCTGCCTGCGCTTGGTTCCATATCCCTCCAAACCTGCCTAGCTGTTTCACAAACATTGGGATAGTCCCAGACTCAACTACCTCCTCTGGCAGCTTGTTCCATGCACCCACCACCCTTTGTGTGAAAAGGTTACCCCTCAGATTCCTATTAAATCTTTTCGCCTTCACCTTAAACCCGTGTCCTCTGGTCCTTGATTCACCTACTCTGGACAAAACATAGAAACATAGAAATTAGGTGCAGGAGCAGGCCATTCGGCCCTTCGAGCCTGCACCGCCATTCAATATGATCATGGCTGATCATCCAACTCAGTATCCTGTACCTGCCTTCTCTCCATACCCCCTGATCCCTTCAGCCACAAGGGCCACATCCAACTCCCTCTTAAATATGGCCAACGAACTGGCCTCAACTACCTTCTGTGGCAGAGAATTCCACAGATTCACCACTCTCTGTGTGAAAAACGATTTTCTCAACTCGGTTCTAAAAGACTTCCCCCTTATCCTTAAACTGTGACCCCTTGTCCTGGACTTCCCCAACATCGGGAACAATCTTCCTGCATCTAGCCTGTCCAACCCCTTAAGAATTTTGTAAGTCTCTATGAGATCACCCCTCAATCTTCTAAATTCCAGCGAGTGGATCTCTGTGCATCTACCCTATGTATTCCTCTCCTGCGCTCCAGGGAATAGAGACCCAGCCTACTCAACCACTCCCTATAGCTCAGACCTTCTAGTTCTGGCAACATCCTCGTAAATCTTCTCTGCACCCTTTCCAGCTTGACAACATATTTCCTATGACATGGTGCCCAGAACTGAACACAATACTCAAAATGTGGCCTCACCAAAGTCTTATGCAACTGCAACATGACCTCCCAACCCCTATACTCGATACTCTGACTGATGAAGGCCAATGTGCCAAAAGCCTTTTTGACCACCTTATCTACCTGCGACTCCACCTTCAAGGAACCATGCACCTGCACTCCTAGATCCCTCTGCTCCACAACACTCCCCAGAGGCCGACCATTCACTGTGTAGGTCCTGCCCTTGTTCGACGTCCCAAAATGCAACTTCTCATTCTCTGTATTAAATTCCATCAGCCATTCCTCCGCCCACCTGGCCAACCGATTAAGATCCTGCTGCAATTTGTATCCTGTGTTATTCATCATAACATTGTCACCAGGCATCACAGAACTAAACTATAACTCAATGGAACAATCACATATCATTTTATAAACTCATGTAAGGAAAAATATCAAATAGTCGTTAAAATTAAAGACAAATGTTTTAAAGTTTCCCATGTGCAAAAACTGTTCATGTGATATATACATACATATCTATCTATATATATATATCTATCTATATATACATAGAAACATAGAAACATAGAAATTAGGTGCAGGAGTAGGCCATTCAGCCCTTCGAGCCTTGCACCGCCATTCAATACGATCATGGCTGATCATCCAACTCAGTATCCCGTACCTGCCTTCTCTCCATACCCTCTGATCCCCTTAGCCACAAGGGCCACATCCAACTCACTCTTAAATATAGCCAATGAACTGGCCTCAACTACCCTCTGTGGCAGAGAGTTCCAGAGACTCACCACTCTCTGTGTGAAGAAAGTCTTTCTCATCTCGGTCTTAAAGGATTTCCCCTTATCCTTAAGCTGTGACCCCTTGTCCTGGACTTCCCCAACATCGGGAACAATCTTCCTGCATCTAGCCTGTCCAACCCCTTAAGAATTTTGTAAGTTTCTATAAGATCCCCTCTTAATCTCCTAAATTCCAGAGAGTATAAACCGAGGTCTATCCAGTCTTTCTTCATAAGACAGTCCTGACATCCCAGGAATCAGTCTGGTGAACCTTCTCTGCACTCCCTCTATGGCAATAATGTCCTTCCTCAGATTTGGAGACCAAAACTGCACGCAATACTCCAGGTGTGGTCTCACCAAGACCCTGTACAACTGAAGTAGAACCTCCCTGCTCCTGTACTCAAATCCTTTTGCTATGAAAGCTAACATACCATTCGCTTTTTTTCACTGCCTGCTGCACCTGCATGCCTACTTTCAATGACTGGTGTACCATGACACCCAGGTCTCGCTGCATCTCCCCTTTTCCTAATCGGCCACCATTTAAATAATAGTCTGCTTTCCTGTTTTGCCACCAAAGTGGATAACCTCACATTTATCCACATTATACTGCATCTGCCAAACATTTGCCCACTCACCCAGCCTATCCAAGTCACCTTGCAGTCTCCTAGCATCCTCCTCACAGCGAACACTGCCCCCCAGCTTAGTGTCATCCGCAAACTTGGAGATATTGCCTTCAATTCCCTCATCCAGATCATTAATATATATTGTAAATAGCTGGGGTCCCAGCACTGAGCCCTGCGGTACCCCACTAGTTACTGCCTGCCATTGTGAAAAGGACCCGTTTACTCCTACTCTTTGCTTCCTGTTTGCCAGCCAGTTCTCTATCCACATCAATACTGAACCCCTAATACCGTATGCTTTAAGTTTGTATACTAATCTCTTATGTGGGACCTTGTCGAAAGCCTTCTGGAAGTCCAGATATACCACATCCACTGGTTCTCCCTTATCCACGCTACTAGTTACATCCTCGAAAAATTCCACAAGATTCGTCAGACATGATTTACCTTTTGTAAATCCATGCTGACTTTGTCCAATGATTTCACCACTTTCCAAATGTGCTGCTATCCCATCTTTAATAACTGACTCTAGCAGTTTCCCCACTACCGATGTTAGACTAACTGGTCTGTAATTCCCCGTTTTTCTCTCTCCCTCCCTTCTTAAAAAGAGGGGTTACATTTGCTACCCGCCAATCCTCAGGAACTACTCCAGAATCTAAAGAGTTTTGAAAGATTATCACTAATGCATCCACTATTTCCTGAGCTACTTCCTTAAGTACTCTGGGATGCAGCCTATCTGGCCCTGGGGATTTTATCGGCCTTTAATCTATTCAATTTACCCAACACCACTTCCCGACTGACCTGGATTTCACTCAATTCCTCCTTTGACCCACAGTCCCCTGCTATTTCAGGCAGATTATTTATGTCTTCCTTAGTGAAGACGGAACCAAAGTAGTTATTCAATTGGTCCGCCATATCCTTGTTCCCCATGATCAACTCACCTGTTTCTGACTGCAAGGGACCTACATTTGTTTTAACTAACCTCTTTCTCTTCACATATCTATAAAAACTTTTGCAGTCATTTTTTATGTTCCCTGCCAGTTTTCTTTCATAATCTATTTTTCCTTTCCTAATTAAGCCCTTTGTCCTCCTCTGCTGGTCTCTGAATTTCTCCCAGTCCTCTGGTATGCTGCTTTTTCTGGCTACTTTGTACGCATCATCCTTTGCTTTGATACTATCCCTGATTTCCCTTGTTATCCACGGATGCACTACCTTCCCCGATTTATTCTTTTGCCAAACTGGGATGAACAATTTTTGGAGTTCATCCATGCAGTCTTTAAATGTCTTCCATTGTATATCCACCGTCAACCCTTTTAGAATTAATTGCCAGTCAATCTTGGCCAATTCACGTCTCATACCCTCAAAGTTACCTTTCTTTAAGGTCAGAACCATTGTTTCTGAATTAACAATGTCACTCTCCATCCTAATGGAAAACTCAACCATATTATGGTCACTCTTGCCCAAGGGGGCACGTACAACAAGACGGCTAATTACCCTTCCTCATTACTCAAAACCCAGTCTAAAATAGCCTGCTCTCTCGTTGGTTCCTCTACATGTTGATTTAGATAACTATCCCGCATACATTCCAAAAAATCCTCTTCCTCAGCACCCCTGCCAATTTGATTAACCCAATCTATATGTAGATTGAAGTCACCCATTATAACTGTTTTGCCTTTGTCGCACGCATTTCTAATTTCCTGTTTGATACCATCCCCAACTTCTCTGCTACTGTTAGGTGGCCTGTACACAACACCCACCAGCGTTTTCTGCCCCTTAGTGTTTTGTAGCTCTACCCATACCGATTCCACATCCTCCAAGCTAATGTCCTTCCTTTCCATTGCTTTAATCTCCTCTCTAACCAGCAACGCTACTCCACCTCCTTTTCCTTTCTCTCTATCCCTCCTGAATATTGAATATCCCTGGATGTTCAGCTCCCAGCCTACGTCACCCTGGAGCCATGTCTCCGTGATCCCAACTATATCATAATCATTAATATCTATCTGCACGTTCAACTCGTCCACCTTATTACGAATACTCCTTGCATTGAGACACAAAGCCTTCAGGCTTGTCTTTACAACGCATTTACCCCTTATACAATTTTGCTGAAAAGTGGCCCTTTTTGATTTTAGCCCTGGTTTTGTCTGCCTACCTATCTATCTATCTATCTATCTATATATACCTATCTATCTATCTATCCATATATACCTATCTATCTATATGTACCTATCTATCTATCTATCTATCTATCCATATATACCTATCTATCCATATATACCTATCTATCTATATGTACCTATCTATCTATCTATCTATCTATCTATCCATAATATACCTATCTATCTATATGTACCTATCTATCCATCTATCCATCTATCCATCTGTCCATCTATCCATCTATCCATCTATCCATCTATCCATCTATCCATCTATCTAAGGTATATATAGAAGAGGCTGTTTTATAGATCATAAGGTCATAAGGAATAGGAGTAGAATTAGGCCATTCGGCCCATCAAGTCTACTCAGCCATTCAATCATGGCTGATCTATCTCTCCCTCCGAACCCCATTCACCTGCCTTCGCCCCATAACCTCTGACACCCGTACTAAGCAAGAATCTATCTGCCTTACAAAATATCCACTGACTTGGCCTCCACAGCCTTTTGTGGCATTATTGATGAGATTATGACATTAATAAGATGATCATAAGATAATGATATCGGAGCAGATTTAGGCCATTTGGCGCATAAGGTCTGCCCTACCATCCAATCTTGTCCCTCTCAATCCCATTCTCCTGCCTTCTCCCCGTAATATTTGACACTCTTACTAATGACGAATCTTTCAATCTCTGCTTTAAAAATGACTTGGCCTCCACTGCCGTCCGTGGCAATGAATTCCACAGATTCACAACCCTTTTACGCCCTTTTATTCCGAGGCTGTGCCCTCTGGTCCTAGACTCTCTCACCACTGGAAACATCCTCTCCACATCTCCTTTCATGAGCAAATTGGTGAATGCAATCCTGTCTTTCGCTCATAGTTAGGCGCGAGGGTGCGGAAACGTTTTACCATAGTGTTGCCCGAGGTTGCACAAGAAACATGTTCCCGATGTTGGGGGAGTCCAGAACCAGGGGCCACAGTTGAAGAATAAAGGGTAAGGCCATTTAGAACGGAGACGAGGAAACATTTTTTCCACACAGAGAGTGGTGAGTCTGTGGAATTCTCTGCCTCAGAGGGCGGTGGAGGCCGGTTCTCTGGATGCTTTCAAGGGAGAGCTGGATAGGGGCTCTTAAAGACAGCAGGGGATATGGGGAGACGGCAGGAACGGGGTATTGATTGGGGATGATCAGCCATGATCACATTGAATGGCGGCACTGGCTCGAATGACTACTCCTGCACCTATTGTCTATTGTCTAACCTACGACAACACCTACGACAGTCTACAGCAGCAAAAAAGTCTTTCCACCGTTGCCGAAACACGTTGAAAATTTTGTGACAGTCGCCCATAAGACATCAATTCAATTTCTGATGTTCTAGACGCACACCTTTCAAAGTAGTCATAGAGTCCTACCATGTTGAAACGCGCTCTTTGGCCCAACCTGCCCACACCACCAACCAGTAGGAAAGAACTGCAGATGTTGGTTGAAATTGAAGGTAGACCAGATGCTGGAGTAACTCAGCGGGACAGGCGTCATCTCTGGCGTCACCCATTCCTTCTCTCCAGAGATGCTGCCTGTCCCGCTGAGTTACTCCAGCCTTTTGTGGACCTTCCAACCAACATGTCCCGCCTGCCTGCGTTTGGCCCATATCCCTCTAAACCTGTCCCATCCATGTACCTGCCTCTACTACCTCCTCCGGCAACTTGTTCCATTAACCCACCACCCTCTGTGAGGAAAAGTTGCCCCTCAGGTTCCTATTAAGTTGTCCACCCTCACCTTAAACCTATGTCCTCTGGATCTCGATTCCCCTACTCTGGACAAGAGGCTCTGTGCGTCCACCCAATCTATTGTCGCATTATTTTTTACACCTCTATAAGATCACCCCTCATCCTCCTGCGCTCTGAGGAATAAAGTCGCAGCCTGCTCAACCTCTCCCTGTAGTTCAGGCCCTCGAGCCCTGGCAACAGCCTTGTAAAAGTGCGGCACTGTGGAGCAGCGGTAGAGTTGCTGCCTCACAGCGCCAGAGACCCAGGTTCGATCCCGGCTACAGGTGCTGTCTGCACGGAGTTTTGTACGTTCTCCCCGTGACCTGCGTGGGTTTTCCCCGGGGTGCTCCGGTTTCCCCCCACACTCCAAAGACGTACAGGTTTGTAGGTTGATAAAAAAAAAAAAAAAATGCTGGAGAAACTCAGCGGGTGAGGCAGCATCGATGGAGCAAAGGAAATAGGTCCATCAGTCTGAAGAAGGGTCGAGACACGAAACGTCACCTATCCCTTCGCTCCATAGATGCCGCCTCACCCGCTGAGTTTCTCCAGCATTTTTATCTACCTTCGATTTTTTTCCAGCATCTGCAGTTCCTTCTGAAACAGGCTTGTTGGTTAATTGGCTTTGGTAAAGATAGTAAATTGTCCCTGGTGTGTGTAGGATAGTGCTAGTGCACTGAGACCGTTGGTTGGCATGGGCTAGGTGGGCCGAAGGGCCTGTTTCTGCAAACTAAACAAAAGGCAGGACAGCTACATTCTTGAACAGTCATATTTATGGCTAATCACAAGTTCCAATTTGTCCAGTGATGTGGAAAAGAGCTCTGACAAACAATGGAATTCTGAAGGGGAAAAAAAACAAGGTACTTGAGGTTAAAAAATACATTAAAAAAAAAAAAAGATGGGGCACTGTGCCCTCTGCAATGAATTAACTGGTTACACAGGCATTTGACCTGGTACAACCACTGAGCTGTCTAAGGACAGGTTTAAACAAACAAAAAAACATTTACATGAGGTGACTGAGTGAAAGATAACTAATGTTATAAACAGGACCCATGCGTGTTATTGCCTGCGCAGAGGCGCAACGGTAGAGTTACATAGAAACATCGAAAATAGATGCAGGAGTAGGCCATTCGGCCCTCCGAGCCAGCACTGCCGTTCAATATGATCATGGCTGATCATCCAGAATCAGTACCCCGTTCCTGCTTTTACCCCCCCATATCCTTTGATTTCGTCAGCCCTAAGAGCTATATCTAACCGTCTTGAGAGTTGCTGCCTTGCAGCTCCAGAGGCCCGGGTTCGATCCTGACCACAGGTGCTGTCTGTACGTGGAGTTTGTACGTTCTCCCCGTGACCACGTGGGTTTCCCCCGGTTGCTCTGGTTTCCTCCCACACCCCAAAGACGTGCAGGTTTGTTGGATAATTTGGTTTTGGTTCAAAACAAAATCGTCCCTCGCCTGTAGAATAGCGCGAGTGTGCGGGGACTGCTGGTCGGAGCAGGCTCATTGGGCCAAAGGGCCCGTATCCGTGTTTGTGTCTCTAAACTAAACTAAGACAGTAAATCATTATGGGGTTTCGGAGGCCAATAATAAAATGCCTGTGCAAACTGATAGTCTTCGTAATTTCATGTGACAGGAGAAGAATTAGGCCATTCAGCCCATCAGGTCTACTCCGTAATTGAATCATGGCTGATCTATCTCTCCCTCCTAATCCCATTCTCCTGCCTTCTCCCCATAACCCCTGATTGTGGAATGATCAGCCATGATCACATTGAATGGTGGTGCTAGCTCGAAGGGCCGAATGGCCTACTCCTGCACCTATTGTCTATTGACACCCGTACTAATCAAGAATCTGTCTATCTCTGCCTTAAAGCCATCCATTGGCTTAAAGTCATAAAGTCACCATTGATTTGGCCTCCACAACCTTCTGTGGCAACAGATTCACCACCCTCTGACCAAAGAAATCCCCCCTCGTCTCCTTCTTAGAGGAACGTCCTTTAATTCTGAGACTATGACCTCTGAGGAAATACATTGAAGTCCCTCACCCTGAGCGCAGGATCCCCCCAGGGTTGCGACCTCAGCCCCCTACTGTACTCCCTGTACACACATGACTGTGTGGCTAGGTTCAGCTCCAACTCTATAATCAAGTTTGCTGATGACACTGTGGTGGTGGGCCTGATTTCAGATAACGATGAGAAGGCCTACCGGGAGGAGGTGGCTGATCTGGCACTCTGGTGTCAGGACAACAGCCTCCTCTAGAATGTCAAAAAAACGAAGGAGCTGATCGTGGACTTTAGGAGGGCACATCATCCGAGGACGTACACACCATTGAGGATAAATGGGGATGCTGTGGATAGGGTGAGCTGCTTTAAATACCTGGGAGTCCACATCTCTGAGGATCTGACATGGACATCACACGCTGCCACACTGGTGAGTAAGGCAAGGCAGCGCCTTTACCACCTCAGGCAATTGAGGAAATTCAGAGTGTCTCCGAGGATCCTCCAGTGCTTCTACTCAGCGGCTGTGGAAAGCATCTTGTCCGGAAACATCACGATTTGGTTTGGGAACTGCTCTGCCCAGGACAGGAAGGCTCTGCAGAGAGTAGAGCGTTCGGCCGAACGCACCGTGGGAACTTCACTCGCCCCCCTGCAGGACCTATACATCAGGAGATGCAACTCCAGAGCCAACAAGATCATGGGGGACCCCTTCCACCCCAGCAACGGACTGTTCCAGCTGCTGCGGTCAGGCAAACGCCTCCGTTGCCATGCTGTGAGAACGGAGTTTCTTCCCAGAGGCCATTAGGACTGTAAACTCCTATCTCACCAGGGACTAACTTTACTGGACCACTCTACTGTTGTGGGGTGACTTTATAAAATTGCTGTTTCTTCTTTTTTTTTCTCTCCCACAAATATGTAATTACTGTTTCTGTTCCATTCTGTTTTGTATGTTTTTTGCATTGCCACTTTTCATTTCACTGCACATCTCGTATGCGTATGTGGCGAATAAACTTGACTCGACTGATCCTAAACTCTCCCACTAGTGGAAACATCATAAGGCATAAGGTCATAAGTGATAATAGAATTAGCCCATTCAGCCCATCAAGTCTACTCCGCCATTCAGTCATGGCTGATCTATCTCTCCCTCCTAACCCCATTCTCCTGCCTTCTCCCCATAATCTCTGACCCCCACACTAATGATCCTCTTATGGACAACCTCTCCACATCCACTCTGGCAAAGGCCAGAGGCAACATATCCTTCCATCTGGCCAACTACAGTTTATCGCGAATAAGAGGCATAATTGGTCTTTCGAGGCAAATTGAAAATATAGTGACAGTGTGACCTTCCACTTAATCATCTTAAATTGTCTCACTTGAGGTAGCTGCTAATTTCCAAAGTTAGAACGTGGAACAGAGCAACACAGGAATAGTCTCTTTGGCCCACACTGTCTGCGTCGAACATGGTGCCAAGATCCATCCTTACCTGCCTGCCCATAATCCATATCACTCCATTCCCTGCCTATCCACAGGCCTACTCCACAGATTCACCACCTTCTGGATAGAGTGGATGTGGAGTGGGAGAGTCAAGGACCAGAGAGCACAGCCTCAGAATAATAGGACGCAGCTTTAGAAAGTAGATGAGGAGGAATGTATTTTATCAGAGTGTGGTGAATCTGTGGAATTCATTGCCACTGATGGCTGTGGAGGCCAAGTCAATGGATATTTTTAAGGTGGAGATTGACAGATTCTTGATTAGCTTATCGTCACGTGTACCGAGGTACAGTCAAAGGTTTTTTGTTGCGTGCTATCCAGCCAGAGGAAAGGCAAAACATGATTATAATCGAGCCATTTGCAGTTTATAGATGCAATAAGGGGAAGACATTTAGCTCAAGGTAAAGCCAGCAAAGTCCAATCAAGGATCGTCCAAGGGACACCAAGGACGTAGATAGTCATTCAGGACCCGATAGTCTCTCTGGTTGTGGTAGGATGGTTTGTTTGCCTGATAACAGCTCGGAGGCACGGGCGTCAGGGGTTAGGCGGAGAAGGCAGTCACAGCGGCAGAGCTGCTGCCTTACAGCGAATACAGCGCTGGAGACCCAGGTTCGAGCCCGATTACAGGTGCTGTCTGTACGGAGTTTGTACGTGACTTGCGTGGGTTTTCTCCGAGATCTTCGGTTTCCTCCCACATTCCAAAGACGTGCAGGTTGGTAGGTTGATTGGCTTTGGTAAATGTAAAACAATGTCCCTAGTGGGTGTGGGACAGTGTTAATGTGCGGGGATCGCTGGTCAGCGCGGTCCCAGTGGGCCGAAGGGCCTGTTTCCATGCTGTATCCCTAAACTAAACTAAAGGCAGGAGAATGGGGTTGAGAGAGATTGATAGAGCAGCCATGATTGAATGGCAGAGTAGACTTGAAGGGCTGAATGGCCTATTTCTGCTCCCATGATTTATGGACTATCAAAAATCTCTTAAATGCCACTGTGGTATCTGCCTCCACCATTATCCTGGCAGCGTCTTCCAGGCACCCACGACCCCCTCTGGAAAAGGTTGGGGGTGACAAGTGCGTGGAAATTCCATTGTTTCCAATTGCACAAGCTTCTTTAATTCATATGTGAGAAAAAAAAACCTACAACATTCCTCACCGTATATAAAGTAAACAATGATTCAAGTGCTAGAGTTTGGTTTATTGTAGCGTGAATAAGTTAATGCTGGTTATAAATCCAGTATATTAACTGCTCCACACCAATACAAACATACCTCTGGCATTGGCTAATCCCAATATAAAAGATGTGCCTTGCATTAGGCATTCATTCTCCTCTGAGTCTGAGCTTCAAGGCTTCATTAAGCGAGTGAAAGGTTTGTTAAAATCTCTCGCCACTTTTTTTTCCCTGCGTTTTCTTTTAACTAACAGTTATTTGTCTATCTATATATTCCTAAAACTTTCATCTTGTTTGTTTCTTTTTTTGTGTGTTCTGTTCAGATTGATGTTATATTTTGCACGTTATTGAAGTTCAAAACTTAAATTCACTTAAAACAGCGCCCCCCCCCCACCTGCCCGCCGTGCCTGCGCAGTCCACGGCTACGTTTCCTTCCATTTTACAAACGCCTCCACAGGTCCTCTATTCACTTTATTAACTTTAACTTAATTTCTGCAGTCAACGGCACAACTTTGAACACCGCAGTCGCACCTGCGCAGCGCGGGTCCGGCAGCTTGGCGAAATATTGTGTTGGGGAAACGGGACTTCCGTGTGACAGGTACCCAACCGGTCCACCTGCCGTCTCGTGAGAAGCTAAAATTCTACCAATGGATTAGACCATAAGATATTGGAGTAGAATTAGGCCATTCGGCCCATCGAGTCTGCCATTCGATCATGGCTGATGTATTTTTCATTCTCAACCCCATTCTACTGCCTTCTCCCTGTAAGCTTAGATACGCCCTATAACAACAGAAATTCCTCATCTCCATTCTAAAGGTACATCTACTCTATGTAGGCCTTTCATTATTTGGTAGATTTCAATGAGGTTCCCTCTCATCCTTCTAAATTCCAGTGAGTACAGGCCCAGAGTCATCAGGCACTCCTCATACATTAACCCAATCATCCCTGGGATCATGCTCGTAAATCGCCTCTGGACCCTCTCCAACGCCAGCACATTCTTCCTCAGATATGGGTGATAATTCAAGTCAGGCTCTCTCCACAATCTTCAGATAGAAAAATAATAATTCCCTTGGATCGGAAGTTGGTTTTGTTTAGTTTAGAGATACAGTGCGGGAACACTCCCACTGAGTCCGCAACGACCACCGCACACTAACGCTATCCTACACACATTGGGAACAATTTTACATTTGTACCAAGCCAATTAGCCTACAAACCTGTACGTCTTTGGAGTTTGGGAGAAAAAAAAACGCAAGACTGCGGAGGAAACCCACACAGGTCACAGGGAGAACGTGCAAACTCCGTACAGACAGCGCCCGAGGCCAGGATCAAACCCGGGACCCCGGCGCTGTAAGGTAGCGACTCTGCCGCTGCGCCACCGTGCCACCCCACTGACCTCAGTTCTTGAATGAAAGGACGCAATTTGGCAGCTTTGTGCTCCCATTGTGAAGCAGTGGCCAAAGATGGTAATGGTCGTAGAGGCAACAGCAGAATCTTCTCTCGTTCCTCAAATGTGGCTCCAATGAATTTACCTGTTGCTCCCCATGGTCTGGCTGGTTATTGATGTAATGTGGCCACTAATCACCTGCACCTCCTCCAACCTCATCTATTGCATCCGCTGCTCTAGGTGTCAGCTGCTCTACATCGGTGAGGCCAAGTGCAGGCTTGGTGATCTCTTCGCCCAACACCTCCGCCGGGTTCGCATTAACCAACATGATCTCCCGGTGGCTCAGCACGTTAACTCCCTCTCCCATTCCGAATCTGACCTTTCTGTCCTGGGCCTCCTTCATGGCCAGAGTGAGGCCCACCGCAAATTGGAGGAGCAGCACCTCATTTTTCGCTTGGGTAATTTACACCCCAGCGGCATGACCATTGACTTCTCCAATTTCAGGTAGTCCCTGCTTTCTTCCTCCTTCCCCTCCCCTTCCCAGCTCTCCCACAGCCCACTGTCTCCGCCTCTTCCTTTCTTCTTCCTGCCCCCCCCACCCCCACATCAGTCTAAAGAAGGGTTTTGACCCGAAACGTCACCTATTCCTTCGCTCCATAGATGCTGCCTTGCCCGCTGAGTTTCTCCAGCATTGTTGTCTACCTTTGATTTTTCCAGCATCTGCATTTCTTTCTTAAGCATTAGGTTCACTGATTTTTTTTGGTCCCCAACTAGAAATACGCTAAATAAATCAATGTTGGCCATTTCATGCATTCTCTGGTTTTATCTGCAAAAACACATTTACAGAAATTTTACACAGGAACTAATTATGCATTAAAAGCTAAACTTTATGAATCCTTTTGTGATTGTCGCTCAGACAATAGACAATAGGTGCAGGAGTAGGCCATTCGTCCCTTCGAGCCAGCACCGCCATTCAATGTGATCATGGCTGATCATCCCCAATCAGTACCCCGTTCCTGCCTTCTCCCCATATCCCCTGACTCCGCTATTTTTAAGAGCCCTATCTAGCTCTCTCTTGAAAGCATCCAGAGAACCTGCCTCCACCGCCCTCTGAGGCAGAGAATTCCACAGATTCACCACTCTCTGTGAGAAAAAGTATTTCCTCGTCTCCGTTCTAAATGGCTTACTCCTTATTCTTAAACTATGACCCCTAGTTCTGGACTCCCCCAACATCGGGAACATGTTTCCTGCCTCCAGCGTGTCCAAACCCTTAACAATCTTACATGTTTCAATGAGATATCCTCTCATCCTTCTAAACTCCAGAGTGTACAAGCCCAGCCGCTCCATTCTCTGGATTAGCGTGTTGGTTTGAAAATCAGTGTTGTAGGCTACCAGGCACGATACACAACTGAGTTCACCCCTGACCAATGATCACACCAGTTCGATGTTATCCCACTTTCCCCATCCGTTTCCTCACGCATTCCGGAACATTTACAGAGGCCAATGGGCTTACAAACCCACGCTTATTTGGGATACGAGAGGAAACCAGAGCACCCAGAAGAAACCCACGCGGTCACAGGGAGAACGTGCAGACTCCGCACAGACGGCACCCGACTTCAGGATCGAAAAGGGGTCTCTGGCGCTGCGAGGCAGCAGCTCTACCTGCTGCGCCGCTGGGCTGCCCCAAAACCCGTGTCGATTAAATCTGAATTAAAGTTTCAGAATCAATTAAAAGATTTCTCAACAGAAATCCAGATATTGCATATACAATAAATACAATTATAATATAAATACTAAATGTTCTTTCTCTCTCCCTCCACTCTTGTTGATGAAGTCATCTTCCTCCTTAATATGCTATGATTCTCATAAGTGCTGGCAGCATCTTATCCAATTGACCACACATTATTTCACTGTCCACAAGAATTTCACTGTCCTATCTGGGACACATGACAATAAACTATCTTGACTCTTTTGACTCTTGTGAGCAAGCTGGCGTAGCCAGTATGTAAAGGACATTTACTGTCATTGAAACATCTTTAGACTGAATTTTGGGTTTTAGTGATACAGCCCGACAACAGGCCCTTCACCCACCGGGCCCGCTCCAACCAGCGATCACCCGCACGCTAACACCAGACTTCATACCCGGGACAATGTACAATTTTTACCAAGCCAATTAACCTACAAACCTGTACGTCTTTGGAATGTGGGAGGAAACCGGAGCTTCCTGGAGAAACCCCACGCAGGTCACGGGGAGAACGTACAAACTCCATACGGACAGCACCCGTAGTCAGGATGGAACCCGGGTCTCTGGCGCTGTGAGGCAGCAACTCTACCGCTGCGCTGCCTTGCCGCCCCTATCTGCAGAGCCAAGTCCAATGCTATCCTTAAATCCTCATACACAGACATGAAGGCTGACGGCGATGCCATATCTCGCCATTAGCTGACAACAGTTAACTCAATACTGTAACCCATTAAGACTTCTTTCAGAATGTAGAAACTAGGAGGTACACAAAGTGCTGGAGTAACTCAGCAACACAGGCACCATCTCTGGAGGACATGAAGCTTCACCGATCCAGGAAGCGGGGTCCCTGGCGCTGCGAGGCAGCAACTCTACCACCGTGCTGCTCCCTCAGTTGCAATGCAGTGTCACTCAGAGAAACATAGAAACATAGACAATAGGTGCAGGAGCAGGCCATTCGGCCCTTCGAGCCTGCACCACCTTTCAATATGATCATGGCTGATCATCCAACTCAGTATCCTGTACCTGCCTTCTCTCCATACCCCCGGATCCCTTCAGCCACAAGGGCCACATCCAACTCCCTCTTAAATATGGCCAACGAACTGGCCTCAACTACTTTCTGTGGCAGAGAATTCCACAGATTCACCACTCTCTGTGTGAAATTTCTTTTCCCCATCTCGGTCCTAAAAGACTTCCCCCTTATCCTTAAACTGTGACCCCTTGTCCTGGACTTCCCCAACATCGGGAACAATCTTCCTGCATCTAGCCTGTCCAACCCCTTAAGAATTTAAGATGCCCCCACTCAATCTTCTAAATTCTAGCGAGTACAAACCGAGTCTATCCACGCGAGAGGGTTGTCTGAGCGTTCTAGTGTCTGAGTTTTCAGAGAGCTACTAACCTGATATCCCTGGAAGAAATTAAGGATTTCCTTGACTCCCGTGTTGTGCGCTAGTCCTTGCATCCTGACGATGGTGCCCGAGCGAGTGGGGATAGTGGTGGTGGCAGCAGGCACTGGTAAATAACCTAGGTTGGTCGGGGAGCCGGGACGACTAGGAATAAAGAGACAAACGTAAAACTAGGAAAATATCACTGCAGCTTCTTGCGTGTGACCTTGAACGACATGTTGGTACAGAAATAAAAAAAAGTACTGGCTCGGTGCCAAACAGGCAAGGCTGCATCTCATAGACGAGTAAACAAGTCAGACGCAAAACCTCATCGGGACCATGAGCAGGCCAGCGTTGCCTGTATCCAAACCCGGGTCTCTGGCGCTGTAAGGCAGCAATTCTGCCGCTGCGCCGCTTAACAGGAGAGGGGAAAAGCTGAAAGGAGACGTGCGGTGGCAATTTTGTGTTTGCACGCGGAGAGTAGCGGGCGTCTGGAGCATGCGGTCAGGGGGGGTGGGAGTGGAAGTAGATAAGGTAGTGAGTGGTTACAGGTCCACCGCCGACTTTCCGGCAACTGTTGGTCCGGAACCTCCTTTAATCTGGACAAAATCACGACCGCGCACTTGGAAATTCGCCGGGCGGCCACAGGTGGCGCTGCGTGTTGCCCGCGCTCTTTCTGGGACTTGTCCCTCCGCCCCGATAGAGTTTACAACCCAGCGGTATAAATATTGACCTCCAACTTCAAGTAACCCTTGCTTTCCCTCTCTCCCCCATCCTAGTTCTCCGACCATTCTGAACGTCATCCTGATTAAATGTTACTTTTGTACGCCTCGCCGTCACCTTCCCCTAGCCAACAATGACCTAGTCTACATTTTCCTTGATCTCCGTCCCCTTTGATTTCCTGTTTTCACACCTTACCCTTCCATATCTCTGTGCCTCCCTCTCCACTGATTCTCAGTCGGAAGAAGGGTCTCGATCCGAAATGTTTCGGGACAAGACCCTCCTTCGCACCCGAAACGTCACCTGTTCCTCTTCCCCCAGAGATGCTGCCTTGCCAGACGCTCCGATTTGCTCCAGCTTTTTGCGACATCCCACTTTCACATCCAACACACTAGGGGCAATGTACAGAAGCCAATCAACCTAGAGACCTGCAGATCTATGGAGTGTGGGAGGAAACCAGAGTACTCGGAGGAAACCCACGCAGTCGCAGGGAGAACGTGCAAACTCCCAAAAGACAACACCCGAGGTCAGGATCAAACCTGGGTGCTGCGAGGCAGCAGCTCGACTGGGGTGTACAGCAAAAACTGTACAGGAATGTGGAATTCTGTACACATCTTGTTTCAGGAGGATTACACTTGCATCGGAGGCAGTGTAGGGACAGTTCACTCGATGCACTCTGGAATCGATGGTAGCAATGGATGACTGGTTTAGCAGACTGAGCCATTAATGATTGGAGTTTAGTGGGGCGAGAGGTGACATTACTGAGGAATGGGATTCTGTAGGAAGGTTCGAAGGACCGGATGCTGAGAAGGTGTTTCCTTCTGAAGGGGAATCTGTCCATGATGGTGGCTATAAACATCTTCCCGTCACATTTCCACTTATATTTCAGAAGCTATTCGCGATTAAAGCTTTAAAAATGCCAACTTTAACAAGATTTTTACTGTTAAAATCCTTCCTCCCAGCTTCCAACACACATCGATACAAAGTTGCAAGACAGGAACACTCTGAATTTCACCTCAATGGGATATTTCAACAGGAGCGGGAGGGCCAATTGGTATTGCAATTGGAACTGCTGCAGCAGGCAGGGGAGGTGCAATTGGATGTTTTTTTTAAGTCCACTGCTGAGGGAGGCAGGGGAGTGCTGGAAACTTACATTGAGGAACGCCTTCAGTTGCGTTGGGGGGGAACGAGTGAGTGGTGGAATGTTGCCTTGGGGGACCACACCGTTGGGGGGGGGGGGGGGCAGGCCTAATGGGTCTGCACTTGGTCTAGTATTCCTCTAAACCTGTCCTATCCATGTACCTGTTGAAATGTTTTTTAAAAGTTGCGATGGTACCAGCCTCAACTACCTCCTCCAGCAGCTCGTTTCATACACCCACCATCCTTCATGTAAAAAGGTTACCCCTCAGGTTCCTATTAAATTGTTCCCTCCCCCTCGCCTTGAACCCATGTCCTCTGGTTCTCCATTCCCCTACTCTGGGCAAGAGGCCCTGTGCACCTACCCGATCTATTTCACATGACTTTGTACACCTCTACAAGATCACCCCTCATCCTCATGGCTTCAAATCTCTATACTGCACTTGACCACTTCATAGGAGCTCTATGAGGAGGTAACATCAATAATGGGGGAAAAAGCAAATGCAATGTGTAGGAAGGAACTGCTGATGTGTAGGAAAGAACTGCGGATGCTGGTTTAAATCGAAGGTAAACACAAAAAGCTGGAGTAACTCAGCGGATCAGAGAGCATCTCCGGCGAAAAGGAATAGGTGACGTTTCGGGTCGAGACCCTTCTTCAGACACATACGTTTAGGTGTCTAGAAAACATTTCACACGGTACTGAAAATGTCCTGTGGGAAAGGAACTGCAGATGCTAGTTACCACCGAAGGTGGACACAAAGTGCTGGAGTAACTCAGCGGGTCAGGCAGCATCTGTGGTGAAATTCCCTCTTCCCCCCCCCCCCCCCCTACTCTCAGTCTGAAGATAGGTCTCGACCCGAATCGTCGCCCGAACCAAAGGTTATTTTGAATGACGGAACTTGGGATGTTGGATGCAAAATGTTGGCTGGCTAACTGGAAGCAAAGTGGTCTCACATTTCTTGACAGGATGCAGTGAGCGGCATTTTGCAAGATTGGTGCTAAAACCACAACGTTTTATAATTCACGATCAAGAGTTTAGATGGATCAGGGGGGATCTTATAGAAACATGTAAAATTATAAAAGGACTGGACAAGCTAGATGCAGGAAACATTTCCCCAATGTTGGGCGAGTCCAGAACCAGGGGCCTCAGTCTTAGAATAAAGGGGAGGCCAAAAACGTTTTCACCCAGAGAGTTGTGAATTTGTGGAATTCCCTGCCACAGAGGGCAGCGGAGGCCAAATCACTGGATGGATTTAAGAGAGTTAGATAGAGCTCTAGGGGCTAGTGGAGTCAAGGGATATGGGGAGAAGGCAGGCACGGGTTATTGATTGGGGCCGATCAGCCTTGATCACAATGAATGGCTCGAAGGGCCGAATGGCCTCCTCCTGCACCCATTTTCTATGTTTCTATGTTTCTAGCCAAAACCACGACGTTTTATAATTCACATGAATAAATTGAATGAATGGACCAAAGGTACCGTTGCCAACTTTTATGATAACATAAAGAGAAGGGGCGGCATATTGGCGCAGTGGGTCGAGCTGCTGCCTCACAGCTCCAGAGACCGGGGTTCGATCCTAACCTCGGGTACTGTCTGTGTGGAGTTTGCACGTGACAGCGTGGGGTTTTCTCCCGGTGCTCCGGTTTCCTCCCACATACCAAAGACGTACAGGTGTGTAGGTGAAGTGGCCTCTGTAAATTGTTCCCAGTGTGCGGGACAATGCTCGGCATGGGCCGAAGGGCCTGTTTCCACGCTGTATTTCTCAACTACACTAAGTTTTGTTTCTTTTTCAACTCACCAACCGGTGTGGACAAAAATGCTGGAGTAAGTCAGCTTCCCCTTCCATATCACCATGACCTCCCCTCCCCTGACACTCAGTCTGAAGAAGGGTCTCGACCCGAAACGTCACCCATTCCTTCTGCCTGGAGAAGCTGCCTGTCCCTGCTGAGTTACTCCGGCATTTTGTGTCATATCTTTGGCGTAACCCAGCATCTGCAGTTCCTTCGTACACTGACCAATCCAGGGTCGGTGTTCTGCTGCCGATTATGTATTCAAGAGCTTTTTCTACATCTCTCTTTAAAATAGCAGTCAGGTTCAAATCTTTCTATTCACCTGGAACTGGATGATAGCCACAAAAACAAAATCACCGCGATATGTTGTTTAATCCGGACTCCTTGTGCCCATTAAAAAGGCCCACGCCACCAGCAGAGGGAGGCTCTTTGCCAAATGTAATTTAAAAAACCCTCGTCGGGTTAAGAAGGCGTCGCAAATCCTCCGGCCTTCCTTGTAGGTGATCATCTGCCCACTGCCACCCCCACATCGCTCCTCCGTGTCCAAGTTCCCACCGTCACATCTTCACAAGTTCCAGGAGCAGAATTAGGCCATTCGGCCCATCAAGTCTACTCCGCCATTCAATCATGGCTGACCCATCTCTCCCTCCTAACCCCATTCTCCTGCCTTCGCCCCATAACCCCTGACACCCGTACTGATCAAGAATCTGTGTATCTCTGCCTTGAAAATATCCGTTGACTTGGCCTCCGCAGCGTTCTGTGGCAAAGAATTCCACGGATTCACCACCCTCTGACTAAAGAAATTTCGCCTCATCTCCTTTCTAAAGGTGAGTCCTTTTATTCTGAGGCCTTGGCCTCTGGTCCTAGACTCTCCCACTGGTGGAAACATCCTCTCCATGTCCACTCTATCCAGGTCTTTCACTATTCGGCAAGTTTCAATGAAGTTCCGCCCCCTCATCCTCCTCAATCACGTATTGTCTTTCTGCCGAAACGCAGCAAGCGTTTTCCACTGCTCCTTGGTGCACGCAACAATAAACTAACTTTCAACTTCAGAGGACACTTCTTTAGCCTGAAGAAGGGTCCTGACCCAAACGACACTTATTCATTCCTTCCACTGACGCTGCTTGCAGGGCCTGTCCCATTTGCGCGTGATTTACGCGTCACGACGCGCACGTGATGCGCGCATGGTGTGCAGTACGCGCGCATGGTGCGTGGTGATGTAGGCGGTTGCGCGCGGCGTCCCAGGATTTTGGGATTCACAAAATCTTCGCTCACCACCTGCGTGACGCGCAAATGATGCCAAAGTGGCAAGGCCGAGGCCTCAGAATAAAAGGACGCACCTTTAGAAAGGAGACGAGGCGAAATTTCGTTAGTCAGACGCTGGTGAATCCGTGGAATTCTTGACCCACCGAGTTACACCAGCACTTTGCATTTTACTCAAGATTCCAGCATCTGCAGTTCCTGGCGTTTTCAAGGCTGATATTATAACTTAATAGCTGAATTCCTGCCAGTAACCATTCATCCTCTAGTTTTTCAAGAATCCATCTCTGGCTTAAAAATATTCAATGAATCTCTTTCCCCCCAGTATTAGAGAATGTGTTCTGAAGACTCAAGACTCTGAAGATAAAAAAAATGCCCCTTATTTTTAAACAATAGCCACTAGTTCCAGTTGCTCCCAAGAGATAAACTCTCTTCTCCACATCTACTATGTGAAGATTTCTGAGGGGATTTTGCCTGCTTCAATCAGGGCCCCATTCACTGTTTTAAGCACCAGCAGTTACAAGCCTAGTCAGTTCAACCTCTCATCAAACTATCTGAGTAGAAAGGAACTGCAGATGCTGGTTTATACCAAAGATAGCACTGAAGTAGATAGTGCTGGAGCAACTCAGCGGATCAGGCAGCATCTGTGGAGAAAATGGACGGGTGACGTTTCAGTTCAGGACACTTCGCCAGAATCAAAGTAGAGGGGAGAGAACTGGAGGTAAGCAAAGGCCAGAACACAGCAGCTCTGGTTACTAACTGCCCATTCTAAAACTATCAAAACCTGTCTGCCCATATTTTAGTTTAGTTTAGTTTAGAGATACAGCGGGGAAACAGGCCCTTCGGCCCATCGAGTCCGTGTCGACCAGCGAGCACTACCCCACACATTGGAGACAATTGACAACCTTTACTGAAACCAATTAACCTACAAACCTCCACGTCTTTTGGATGTGGGAGGAAACAACATAGAAAATAAGTGCAGGAGGAGGCCATTCAGCCCTTCGAGCCAGCACTGCCATTCATTGTGATCTGTTCGTCCCCAATCAATAACCCATGCCTGTCTTCTCCCCATATCTCTTGATTCCACTAGCCCCTAGAGCTCTATCTAACTCTCTCTTAAATCCATCCAGTGACCTGGCCTCAACTGCCCTCTGTGGCAGGGAATTCCACAAATTCATGACTCTCTGGGTGAAAACGTTTTTTCTCACCTCAGTCTTAAATGGCTTCCCCTTTATTCGAAGACTGTGGCCCCTGGTTCTGGACTCGCCCAACATTGGGAACATTCTTCCTGCATCTAGCTTGTCCAGTCCTTTTATAAGTTTCTATAAGATCCCCCCCCTCATCCTTCAAAACTCCAGTGAATACAAGCCTAGTCTTTTCAATCTTTCCTCATACGACAGTCCCGCCATCCCAGGGATCAATCTGGTGAACCTACGCTGCACTGCCTCAATCACAAGGCAGCAACATTGCAGCTGAGCTGTCCAAAAATATATTTGCCCTCTATTTGATATCTACCGTATCTAACACTATCTGCCGATTCCAAGTATCAATCTAGTAAAACATCTCCAAATTACTTCCGGAACACTTACGCATTTCCTTAAATAACAGGAATAAGAATGAAGATTTACACATTTCTACACATGAAACTCCACTTGCCGATGCGTCGCCCGTTTACTAAATGATGGTTTGTGTCTTCTTTATAACCATCCTTTTGGTCTCTTCAACCAAGTCATCTATATAACAAATGTAAAAACGATTTGAGGTGAAGTGCACGCTCCTTGTGGGTCACCATGCAACAAGGGAGACACGGTGGCTCAGCAGTAGAGGTTGCTGCCTCATAACCCTCGCACCACCAGAGACCCGGGATCGATCCCGACTATGGGTGCGGACTGTACGGAGTGCATACATTCGCCCCGTGACCGCGTGGGTTTTCTCCGAGATCTTTGCGGTTCCCACACTCCAAAGACGCACAGGTTTGAGGGCTAATTGGCTTGGTATAAGTTTAAATTGTCCCCAGTGTATGTAGGAGAGTGATAATGTGCAGGGATCGCTGGTCGGTGTGGACTCGATGGGCCTTAGGGCCAGTCTCCGCGTTGTGTCTCTAAATGAAAAGCTTCTTATTGTATTCGGTAAACGTGACATCAAGCTAAACTGAACTGTTTAGGACCAGAGACTGTAGCCACACGATAAAAGGATGTTCCTTTAGGAAGGAGATGAGGAGGAATTTCTTAAGTCAGAGGGCAGTGAATCTGTGGAATTAATTGCCACAGAAGGCCGTGGAGGCCATTTTGAAGGTAGAGGTGGATAGATTCTTGATTAGTACGGTATCAGAGGTTATGGGAGGGGGGGGGGGAAGGCAGAAGAATGCGGTTGGGAGGGAAAGATAGACCAGCCATGATTGAATGACACTCGAGTAGACTTGATGGGCTGAATGGCTCCTCCAAGTCTGCTCCTACAACTTATAAACAAAAGGTGGGGGGGGGGGAAAGAAGCAAAGATATAGCAAAAATATGAATCAAAGATTTCGATTGAAAAGTAAAAACAGAATTCAGGACGTAGAAACTGAAGAGTATTGGAAATAACTCACCACGTCAAATAACATCTGTGGAGAGAGAAATAATTAATGTTTCAGGGCATCCATGCTAAGGGTCATTGACCCAAAACATTACTTATTCTTCTCTCTACATTGGCTTCATTAAAAGTTGTAAATTGTCCCTAGCGTGTAGGATAGTGCTGGTGTGTGGAGATCGTTGGTCGGCGCGGACTTGATGGGCCGAAGGGCCTGCTTCCGTGCTGTATCTCTCAACTAAACTAAACACTGTAGGAAGGAACTGCAGATGCTGGTTTACACTGAAGACGGGCACAAAGTGTTGGAGGCACTCTGCGGGACAGGCAGCATCTCTGGAGAGATGGAATGGGCGACTCATTCACTGGAAATGCTGCCTCACCTGCTTAGTAGTTCTGGGACTTTATTTTTGTTTTATAGATATCTATGTCCGGTGTAACGATTAAACTACTATCAAGCCCTCCCTATTTAAAAAAGAGTCAATAAGCCTCTGGGGATTCTTATGGGGAGAAGGCAGGAGAATAGGGTTAGGAGGGAGAGATAGATCAGCCATGATTGAATGGCGGAGGAGACTTGTTGGGCCGATTTCTACCACAATCACTTACGATCTGCATACATTTTTCTGCAGGAATCTATCAATCACTAAATTCTCGCGATGAGCAAAAGGGTAGCGGGTACTTCTCAGAAACATCCGAAACGTTTTCAAGAGGGAGTTAGCTCTTTTTAGCTCTTAGTAAGAGATTTAGCTCTTACGGCTAACAGAATCAGGGGATATGGGGCAAAAAGGCAGGAACGGGGTACTGATTTTGGATGATCAGTCATGATCACATTGAATGGCGGTGCTGGCTCGAAGGGCCGAATGGCCTACTCCTGCACCTATTGTCTATGTTTCTTTCCGACCTTGCCTGTCGATAAAAAACAGCAGCTGGTCACTTTTGCTTAACAGGTCAGAATGCTTGACTTTGCAATAAAGTTTAACATGGCTGGTTTACTGTTTGCAGTTTAGACATTAACTTGTCCTTTTTGGAAAAAAAAAGTAAATATTTTTATTTTTATTACTTTCTCATGCATTTTAAGATTGTGACTTGAGATAATGGTGGCCATTAGCGTTTTGGCTGGAGGCAAATTTAAATCAGTCTTAAATAATTAACTGGTTGCTTTCTTCATAGGCCTGCATAGTGTGTGGTGCTAATTAAAGTGGGCCACTATAAATTACTTTTATAAGTTGTCTTTGGCTAGGTTTGAATCACGCTATTGTAAGCTACAGCATGTTGGGGTATTATCGCTGAACTTTAAAGACCTGTCCCACTGTACGATTTCATTAAAGAGCTCTCCCGAGTTTAAAAAAAATCAAACTCGTGTTAAGCACGTAGAATGAACGTAGCGGGTACGTCGGAGCTCGGGACGTCTCTTAGTGGCTCGTAACGCTAACGGCAGGTACTCGGGAAATGCGGTAAGCTCGGGAAGACTCGTGAAGATTTTTCAACATGTTGAAAAAAATGTCCACGAGAGCCCCGAGTACTGACGAGCGGCCATTACCGCAAATCTCCGAGTTCGAATCAGGTCAAACTCGGGAGAACTCTTGAATGAACTCGTACAGTGGGGCAGGGATTTTAGTTTCTTCTTTTAGAGATGCAGCGTGGAAACAGGCCCTTACGGCCCACAGCGTCCGCGTCGACCAGCGATCCCCGTACGCCTGCGCAATCCTACGCACACTGGGGACAATTTACAGTTTTAACTGAAGCCAATTAACCTACAAACCTGTACGTCTTTGGAGCGCGGGGAGGAAACCGGAGCACCCGGAGAAAACCCACGCAGGTCACGGGGAGAACATACAAACTCCGTACAGACCGCACCCGTAGTCCGAATCGAACACGGGTCTCTGGCGCTGAAAGGTAGCAACTCTACTTCTGCGCCACCGTGACGCCCTAAATCACCCCAAATGTGGGTCGGTATAATAGCAATACTTTAATCCAGGTAGCACGGGATTTCAGAAATCCATACACTCATAGAAACAGAAAATAGGTGCAGGATTGGGCCATTCAGCCCTTCGAGCCAGCACCGCCATTCAATATGATCTTGGCTGATCATCCACAATCTGTACCCCGTTCCTGCTTTCTCCTTATATCCCTTGATTTCGTTGGTTCTCAGAGCTATATCTAACTCTCTCTTGAAAACATCCAGTGAATTGGCCTCCAATGCCATCTGTGGCAGGGAATTCCACAGATTCGCAACCCTCTGGGTGAAAAAGCTTTTCCTCATTACTCAACTCTTCACCTTTCTTGATTTGTACGGGTGTCAGAGGTTATGGGGAGGGGAAGGCAGGAGAAAGGGGTTAAGAGGGAGAGATAGATCAGCAGCGGCTCGGCGCTGCCCTGGCAGCAGCGGCTCGCCTGCAGTCCGTCTGTTTTTCTTTTTTTTGTTGTTGCTTTCTTGTCTTGTTTTTAGCGTTAGTTTGAGTTATTATGTAGTGTATGTGTGTGGGAGGGGAGGGAGAAACGTTCTTAGTCTCTTCCTTTTGGGGGGAACGAGACTTTTCTTGTCGTATCCCCCGTCTCCGTCTCAGTCTGCGCTGAGGCCTAATGGCGGAGCTGACAGCCTCCAACTGCGACCGACCTCGAGGCTCCGGAGGCGGAGCCAGCCAGGACTTACCAGCGCGGGGCTGGCCGACTTCGGGGCTGCGGCGGGTTCCGGCGGCCCGACTCTGGGCCGTGGCGGCTTTCCGGTGGAAGTGGCGGCAGCAGCGACTTCGGAGGTTCGGCCGCGGGGCCCAGTGGACGACATCGTCGGGAGCTCGCAGGTCACAGGTTGGTGACCTGTTTTTCCGGTGCTCCCGCGGCAACAGCTGCGTCCGCTGGACTGGAGGGCGGCAGCTTCGGCAGCTTCGACCGCCCCGGGCCGCGGAGTTGAACCGGCCCGCTCGCGGAGCGCGGTTCACCCGCGGGACTTATTTACATCACCCGGTGCGGTCACAACATCGGAGGCCCGGGTCGCCTCAGCGCAGAGGAAGAGGAAGGGAAGGGACAAAGACAAGATTTTTGCCTTCCATCACAGTGAGGAGGTGTCTGGTGAACTCACTGTGGTGGATGTTAAATATGTGTTTATTGTGGGTTTTGTTATTTACTATATGTATGACTGCAGGCAACGAAATTTTGTTCAGACCGCAAGGTCTGAATGACAATAAAGCTTTCCATGATATACACTCCATGATATGATAGAATGGCAGAGTAGACTTGAGGGGCCGAATGGCCCTTATCCCTTTTCATTGCCGAATCATTTCCTCAGCTGGTGAGACAGGGTAACTACCGACACAGAAGAGTGTCCTCACACTGGATGTTGGCACCATACCGGTCCGTGAATCCTGCCACCTTTTCCCCCCAAAGTGGCCTAATTTAGCCTCTTCACTGTTTTCCCCGCTAATTTCAGAGAAGCGAGCAGCTTTGCAAAGTATATTATTAAAAAAAAAACGCAGCCTTGAATAGACATATTTTCAAACAAGTCTTTTGGCAAGTGCTCATTCTGTAAATCGCCATCGAGGTTGGCTGCGGAGGTTTTGCAGGGCGATCGCTCTACAAAGCCTTGCGTGCCACTGGGCATCAACGGAGCGGCGAGGAGAAGAGCCATCAAGAGCACCACAGAGGCAGCGGACAAAGCCTCGAGATGGCTCTGGATCAGGAGAGGAGAAAGTCCATGGGGAGGAGCGAATGCCACCTGAACACAAGTCGTGGTCTGATCAACCACGGCTGGGTCGCCTGGGTGAGGGTGTCTGATGTTGAAAGACCCGAAACACCCAATGACCCCAGGTTACATCACTGATGATGCGTCCAGGAGCATCAATAGATGTATTTTTTTAATCAAAAGCTGTGATCGGAAGAATTTGCATTAATTGCATTGGCACGGGTGCGCAGCGGTAGAGTTGCTGCCTTACAGCCCTTGCAGCGCTGGTGTAGTTATATTTATACTTATATGTGTTGACCAATACTAACACACAAATGCTACACACCACTATTGTGTAACTTTACTATATGCCAATAAACCCGTCGGATCTTTACTTTGAGTATGTGTTAGTTACTCTACAGCCAGAGACCCGCGTTCGATCCAGACTACGGGCGCTGTCTGTACGTTCTCCCTGTGACCACGTGGGTTTTCTCCCGAGATCTTCGGTTTCTTCCCACACTCCAAAGACGTGCAGGTATATAGGCAAATTGGCTTGGTGCAAGTGTAAATTGCCCCCTAGTGTGGTGGCGTTTGATTACAGTGAGAGTTGTAGAAGCACACCAGGCCATCGTGCGCACCAACCTCCCTTCCATTGACTCCATCTACACCTCACGCTGCCTCGGCAAGGCCAGCAGCATCATCAAGGACGAGTCTCACCCTGGCCACTCCCTCTTCTCCCCTCTCCCATCAGGCAAGAGGTATAGAAGCGTGAACACGCACACCTCCAGATTCAGGGACAGTTCCTTCTCAGTTGTGATCAGGCAACTGAACCATCCCACCACAACTAGGGAGCAGTGCTGAACCACTATCTACCTCATTGGACTATCTTTGATCGGAACTTAATCTGCTGGCTTTATCTTGCACTAAATGTTATTCACGCTATTCCCTTTAGCATGTATCTTTGTGCTGTGGATGGCTCGATTGTAATCATATACTGTCTTTCCATTGACTGGTTAGCACACAACAAAGGCTTTTCACTGCACCTTAGTAAACATGACAATAAACTCAACTCAAAACAAGTGCATAAAACGCACACCTCCATATTCAACAACCACTTCTTCCCGGCTGTTATCAGGCAACTGCACCTTTGTATCTTCAACTAGAGCAGTCCTGACCTACCATCTACCAAAGAACCTATAGCGGAGCAAGATAGACCGCTCCTTCTAAATGCAACGGGCTGACGTGTGGTACGCAACGGAGCGGAACGTGGGCCTTTCTTTCATCCATTTCAGTAACCCGACCCGACTCGCAGTGTAATCAACTTTGCGGGGGAACAGTTTGTGTTAATAAATTATAATTCTGAAAACGAGGAGAAGATTTTTACCGAAGAACTTTGATTTTTACGTAACCGGCTTCCGTCTCCGCACTAGTTATCTTTGCTCGGCTACGGGATCTTTGGTGCGGAGACGGAAGCCGGTTACGGAAATGGGGCTGAAAATTACCCACGAACCTGCCCACGTGCCCGTACCACGCCTTTTTCCGTTGAGTGGACTATCTTGCTCGCTATAGGATCTTTGCCATCTACCTCGTTGGAGACCCTCGGACTATCTTTGATTGGACTTTACTGGACTTTATGCTATTCACGTTATTCCCTTTATCGTGTATCTGTTAACTCTGGATGGCTTGATTGTAATCGCGTACGGTCTTTTTGCTGACAGGATAACCCGCAAACAAATATTTTCACTGTAACTCTGTACACGCGACAATAATAAATTAAACTAAACTACTTCACAGACTGTCAAAAAGCACTCAATAACTCACAATTTTACAATCGAGTATTATACTGATATCATAAAATCAGAGCGTGGAAACAGACCCTTTGGCCCAACTTGTCCTTGTCGACCAACATGCCCCATCTATACTAGTCCCACCTGCCCACCTCCCTCCAAAACTGTCCTATCCATTTACCCGTCTAATTGTTTCTGAAACAATAGACCCAGCCTCAACTACCTCCTCTGGCAACTCGTTTCATACATCCACTACCCTTAGTGTGAAAACGTTATCTCTCAGGTTCCTATTAAATCCTTTCCCCTTCACTTTAAATGGATGTCCTCTTGTCCTTGATTCACCTACTCTGGGCGAGAGTCTCTGTGCGTCTACCTGATCTATTCCTCTCATGATTTTGTACACCTCTACAAGATCACCCCTCACCCTCCTGCGCTCCAAGGAATAAAGTCCAAGCCTGCTCAACCTCTCCCTATAGCTCAGACCATTTTCCCAACGGATCCCACAGTATCCACCTGTGATCACAATCGGAATCATGCTTTATTAGCCATGTACGTTTTGCGACATTTAATTTGCTAAGTCAGTCGTACAAATAAAAAGCAACAGAACACACAAAACACACTTTAGCATAAACATCCACCACAGTGACTCCTCCACATTCCTCACTGTGATGGAAGGCGAAAAAAAAAGAGTTCAATCTCTTCCCTTGTTTGCTCTCCGGGCAACTGAATCATCCTACCACGACCAGAGACCAGTCCTGAACTACTATCTACCTCTTTGGTGATCCTCGGCCCATCCTTGATCGGACTTTGCTGTCTTTACCTTGCACTAAACGTTATTCCCTCATCATGGGTCTGTACACTGGATGACTCGATTGTAATCGTGGATTGTCTTTCCGCTGACTGGTTAGAAACATAGAAACTATGGTCAGGGCCCTTCTTCATACCCGAGAAGGATCCCAATCAAAAAGTCCCAGTCTTGAAGAATAGACAATAGACAATAGGTGCAGGGGTAGGCCATTCGAGCCAGCACGGCCATTCAATATGATCATGGCTGTTCATGCGAAATCAGTACCTCGTTCCTGCTTTCTCCCCATATCCCTTGATTCCGTTAGCCCTAAGAGCTAAATCTAACTCTCTCTTGAAAACATCCAGTGAATTGGCCTCCACTGCCTTCTGTGGCAGAGAATTCAACAGATTCACAACTCTCTGGGTGATGATCTCAGAGGAGGATCTACCATCATCTGGACAGGTACATGGACAGGACGGGTTTGGAGGGCAAAGGACCAAATGCGAATTTTAGTTGCCAAACTCATGCTTGTGAGACCCTTTCTTCAAATGCTACTGCTGCATAATACATCGAATATTGAACGGTTGGCACGCAATTAAATCTTTTCACTGTACCTCGGTACACGTGACAATAAACTGTGACTTTCAGCCATGCCACTTGCCAGCAGAGGCTTTCTGATGCAAAGCCTTACCTTGGATAGTAGGCTGAATAGTTCATGTAGAACTGGGCAGCGGCTGGGTAGAAGGCAGTGGAGGGCTGGAGAGGTCGCGGACTGATGAACACCGGCTGTTGATACAGCGTTGCGGCCTCAGCTGCGATAACAGCGGCCTGCGTGGGATATGCAGCGTATGTTGATGGCGACAAGCCTAGGAGAGAGGGTGGAAAATACCCACAGTGAGCGAATACAAAGAGGTATCTTGCGAAAACACACTTTTTGTTTGGTGGGCTTAGGTAGACCCAAAAAGCCGGAGTAACTCAGCAGGTGAGGCAGCATCTCTGGAGCGAAGGAATAGGCGACGCTTCGGGTCGAGACCCTTCATCAGGTCTTAAGTGATATGAGCAGAATTAGGCCATTCGGCCCGTCGAGCCTATTCCGGTCTTTCGATCGTGGCTGATCTATCTCTCCCCTTTCTCTTGCCTTCTCCCCTCCTTCAGGCTGAGAGTCAGGGGAACGGAAACCGAGAGATATATATAAGGTGCTTAGGACGAATGAATGAATGAATCGCAAAAAGCAACGATGATCAAGGACTTGTGGAGCCCACAATGGTCCATTGTTGGCTGTGTGGTAGGTGATAGCGAGTTAGTTAGAACTCCACACGACAGTAGTGAAACTAGTACAACGAGTAGGGTGGGGGAATGGCGAAGAGAGAGAGGGGGACACATTTTGTAAGCGTCCTGGTTATCATGTTGAGGGGAGACTTGATAGAAGTATATAAAATTACGGCAGGCAGAACCTTCTTATCCAGGGTGGAAATGTCCAACACTGGAGGGCATAACTATAAGATGAGAGGGGGAAAGTTCAATGGAGATGTGTGGGGCAAATTTAAAAAAAAAAAAAAAAAAAAAATTTACACCGAGAATGGTGAGGGCCTGGAACTAGGGTTGCCAACTGTCCCGTATTAGCCGGGACATCCCGTATATTGGTTTGTCCCGCATTTGACTGCTACTACGCGGGTCGAGGGGACTGTCGGGGACCGCCTCACCCATTCCGACGTAGTGCAGCCTCTGGAGTGCAGCAGCAGCAACGCCTCGCCCGTGGCCCCGTCGGTCGGTCGGCAGCCCGGCCAGCTGTCTGACCTTCGGACCTTCGCTTACTGCCGACACCACCACCCACCCCTCCTTCTCACGGCCGACCATCGGTTCATGACTTGCATGGGGTGCTGGACTTTGCGACGGCCCGGGCCAAAACTCCTCAGCTGGCCCGCCGGCTGGGGCTTTGCGTGCAGTCCAGCACCGGGGCCGACTCATCATTCACCCAGCCACGGCAGAGTCGCTCAACGAACTGCCGTCGGGAACTTGTCCCTTTAGTTTGACCTTTTGTCCCTTATTCAGGAGTGAGGAAGTTGGGCCTGGAACACACTGCCAGGGGTGGTGGTGGTGGCAGAAATGATAGTGCCGTCTAAGAGGGTTTTAGATGGGCATGTGGAAGTTCAGGGAATAGAGAGATAGGGATCATATGCGGGCAAAAGAGGTCAGTTCAGGTAAAGTTTGTGGGCCAAAGGGCTCGTTCTTTGCTGCACGGGTCTAAGTTCTACGATAAATGCAAAATAATTTTAATTACTAAACTCACGCTCGTGAGAGTCTTCAAATGCTACTGCTGCATAATGAGGGACAATGCATCTCCAATTTTAACAATCCATCTAAGAAAGAAGTTGTGCCATTTTCCAGAGAGAAACCCTCGTTTTAATGAATCTTTATTCTATAAGAGATACAGTGTGGAAACAGGCCCTTCGGCCCATTGCATCTGTGCGCACCAGCAATCACCCCATACACCAGCACTATCCTACACACACACACACACACACACACACACACACGGGGCAATTAACAATTTTTACTGAAGCCAATTAATCTAAAACCGGTACATACGTCTTTTGGAGTGTGGGAGGAAAGCGGAGCATCCAGAGAAAACCCACACAGTCACAGGGAGAAGGTACAAGACTCCCTACAGACAGCACCCGCAGTCAGGATCGAACCCAGGCCTCTGGCGCAAAAAGGCAGCAACTCTACCCTGCGCCACCGTGCCGTAATCAGAGGCGTTACTTCAGAAAATGAGCATCTTTGCAAAGGAAGAAATTGTGAAAGCGCAGGAAGAAATAAAAAGATAATAGGGGAAAGCCAAGCCTGTCATAAATCAAGACATTGGAGTCCATGAAACTTGTATTCACAGAATATTATAATCGACTGTGGCCGTTAGAAATCTCCACAACCAAACTTGAAATGTTAGAAAATTTGATTTTGGTAGAGTAAACTTTGTGTTGTTAAAGACTGCTGAATTAAAGCAAATCAGATTATTCACTGAATGGTTTCACCAAGAGTCTTGGTGCTAAATTTGTTCATCATTAACTTTTAATCGCAGTGCAAAGCCAGTAAATTTCATTTACATCAGAATTCATAGTCATAAAGCATGGAAACAGGCCCTTCAGCCCAACTTGCCCACGCCGACCAAAATACCCCGTCCACGCTAGTCCTACCTGCCTGCGTTTGCATGTACCTGTCCCTACTAGTCCTACCTGCCTGCGTTTGGTCCATGCACCTGTCCCAATGTCTTTCAAATATTGTGATAGTCCCTGCCTCAACTACCTCCTCTGGCAGCTCGTTCCATACACCCACCACCCTTTGTGTGAAAAAGTTACCCCTCAGGTTCCTATTAAATCTTTTCCCCTTCACTTTAAATGTATGCTCTCTGGACCTCGATTCCCCTACTCTGGGCGAGCGTCTCGGTGAGTCTACCCGATCTATTCCTCTCATGATTTTACACACCTCGACAAGATCACCCCTCATCCTCCTGCGCTCCATGGGATAGAGTCCAAGACTGCTCAACCTCCTCCTAGGGCTCCGACCCTCATTATCCCAATGTAAGTAAAATAAATGCAACATTTGATTGTCAAAATTCATAATATTTCCCCACATGCGCACTTGGCAAGGTTGCCGGCGGGTCTGCGCCTGCGCACTGGTGCAGATCAGCGGGCTGCCGGCGGGCGGGTGCGGCACAGGCGCACTTGGCAAGGTTGCCGGTGGGTCTGCGCCTGCGCACTGGGTGGGGGTGGGGGTGGGGGGGAGGCCCGGTGATGGGGCTGCCGCGAGGGGCCGGCTGGCGGCAAGAAAGTGCCGCTGATCGCGCGGGCCGGCGCCGCCCAGGCTCTGGGCCGGGCGTGGCTGCGAGCTGCCGGGCTGGCAAACCGGAGGCACATGGCGCCGGCGTTCACCACGGGAGGAACACCGGCGCGGCGGTGTTTCCGTAACAGCATGTTTGGCTGCCGGAACACCGTAAAAAGGTTATTTCGCCGGGACAAAATACGGCGAATCCGGGACACTTGGCATCTCTGCAATATACATAATAACACATACATGGTATCGGAAATGTCAATTTAGCGGGATAATTAGGTTACAAATCGGAATGGCGGGAAGGGAACCTAAAAAGCGGGAATATCCCGCCAAAAGCGGGATAGTTGGGAGGTCTGTAAAAGAAATGATTCCATGATTCTCTCCCTATAGCTCACACTATCCTCCCAGAATTCCATTGTCGCACTCGCCAGCAGTCGGCTAAAAAAATCGCTTAAGTGGGACAGGCCCATTAGTCCAGTTGCCAGTTTTTCGGCGACCTTCAACAACTATGACAGTCGCCCAAGTGGGACAGGCCCATTAGGTTCCTGTAGATTGATGTTGCATGTTAACCAATCACACACCAGCCAGCATCTCGAACTCCACCCCACTGTAATACTTATACTAACACTATTTCCCAGCACAGACAGTTGGAGCAGCCAGGATGTACTGACAACTAATTGCCCTTCATGCTGTTAGGTTTCAGTGCTGATTAAAGATGTATTTCAATCATGTACTGAGTCTAGAAGTCATTTACATGATGTCAGAAGTGGGATTCGAACCCACGCCTCCAATTGGAGACCAGAATTAAAACTTTCCCCCCTCCTTAAGAGACCTTAAACCTATGTCCTCTGGTTCTCAATTCCCCAAACTCTGGGCAAAAGATTGTGCATTTACCCGATCAATTCCTCCCATGATGTTGTACACCTCTATAAGATCACCCCGCATCCTCATAATTTTATACTGGTTCTTCATTCCCCTGCTCTGGGTAAAGGACTCTGTGCACGTACACCATCTAATCCACTCATGATCCTATTCTCCACCGAGATCACCCCTCATCTTCTTGCACTCCAGGGAGTAAAGTCCTAGCCTGGTCGACATCTTCCTATAGCTCAGCCCCTCAAGTCCCGGCAGCATCCTCGTAACGCTTCTCTCTGTGACCTTTCCAGCTCGACAGCATCATTTAACTGCATTTAAAAGAAGCTTCCTTTTATTCTTTAAGTCCGGCACATCTCTACTCCACTGATCCCATTTTGGTACTTGGTACTGGAGGGTTAATTGACCAAAAGGCAAGTCTAACATCACGCACCTTTCTCAGTTCACATTCAAACATAAGGAAGGAAAAAAATAAATAAATAAAAGTGCTGGAGAAACTCAGCAGGTCAGGCAGCCTCTCTGGAGAACATAGATAGATGGCATTTCAGGTCGGGACCCTTCTTCAGACTAATTTTGATGGGGGAGAGGAGGAGGGAGAAAGTTGGAAGGGGGGGGGAGTTTGGGGGGCAAAGCTTGGTGAGTGATAGGTGGATACAGGTGAAGGATGAGGAGGGGGGTTGATAGGTAGATATGTGCAAGAAAGAACTGCAGATGCTGGTTAAAATCGAAGGTAGATACAAAATGCTGGAGTAACTCAGCGGGTGAGGCAGCTTCCCTGGAGAAAAGGAATGGGCGACGTTTCAGGGGACGGGGAGGGTCGGGACAAAGATAGAATGTAGTGAGAGACGGTAAGACTAATGGGAGAACTGGGAAGGGGGAGGGGATGGAGAAAGCAAGGACTATCTGAAGTTGGAGAAGTCAATGTTCATACCGCTGGGGTGTAAACTACCCAAGCGAAATATGTGGCGCTGTTCCTCCAATTTGCACTGGGCCTCCCTCTGACAATGGAGGAGGCCCGGGACAGAAAGGTCAGATTGGGAATGGGAGGGGGAGTTGAAGCGCTGGGCCACTTATATAGGCAGTTAGTTGGACAAAGGCCAGAGATGAAATGACAGAAGGTGTGCGATCAGGATAGAAGATGTGCAAACTGTGAAACCAGACGAAGGAATATGGGTGGATGGGGAGAGGGAAAGGGAGCCGGTCCAGGTAGGGCAGAGGGAAGAGAGTAAAGACGAGAGTAAAATAAAGGAGGGTGGATTGGGTTGTTTGCAGGTTAATTAATTAAAATTGGAGCATTCAATGTTCTTGTGGTTTGGAACTACAGAATGTTCACCATTTGAGAAGTGAGGAGGGGAAACGCCTTGTTTGTGCCAGAAGATCCTAAAATCATCTACAAGTTGGGTGGGGTGGGTTGGTTTGAATGCTACTCTTGTTCAAGGACTTGGATTGAAAATAAAGCAAGATGTTGTCGTGATCAACATCCCAAGCAAAATGAGTTAGTTGGTTAGGTTAGCTTATTGCCACGTGTAACGAGGTACAGTGAAAAGCTTGTGTTGCGAGCTAACCAGTCAGCGGAAAGACTGTACGCGACATTACAATCGAGTCATCCATAGTGTGGAGATACATGATAAAGGGATAGGCATTTGGTGCAAGATAAAGTCCAGTAACGTCTGGTCAAACATAATCCGAGGGATCTCCGATGCTGTGGATAGTAGCTCAGGACTGCTCTCTAGTAGCCGGTAGTTTGGATGTTTAGGTGATTTGCAGTATCAAACGACCTGCTCGTGGACTAAAACTTACTGCCAAAAGCAGAGAGAATGCACATTACCTATTGCCAGACTCTCATTGGCGCAGCGGTAGAGTTGCTGCCTTACAGCGCCAGAGACCCGGGCTCGATCCCGAAGAGCCTGTTTCCACGCTGTGTCACTAAACTATAAATTAAGTAGCTCAAGTCCTAACTGCAAAACAAAAGATGCTGATTGCAAAAATATTACATCTGGCCTAACACAACTGAAACCCACATTTGTAATCAAGAGGCCAGTCCCTTTGCAAAAATAAGAGCTCAGTTCATCGGATTTCCACTAGGGGCGGCTTGTCCCTGTGACCTGGTGGGTTTCCTCCGGGTGCTTCGGTTTCCACCCACACTCCAAAGACGTACAGGTTTGTAGGTTAATTGGCTTGGTATAAAATGTTAATTGTCCCTAGTGTGTGTAGGATAGTGTTAACGTGTGGGGATCGCTGGTCAGTGCGGACTCGGTGGGCCGAAGGGCCTGTTTCCGCGCTGTATCTCTAAACTAAACTAGAAACCAAACTCTCGACTTGAGCACTGCTGCTGTAACGAATGGGTGTATGCATTAAAGTTATTAATTATACTACGTTTAAACATAATTGACCTCTTCTGGGCAAGGTAGGAATTTCCAGTCAAACCTGTTCTCCAGATTTTCCAGTGAAAGTATATTGCAAGATTATGAAATGCAGGATGCAAACAGTGGTGAGAATAGGCCTAATTCTGCTCCTAGACCTTATATATAATATTTTATGACACACACACACACACACATCTGCTCCTAGACCTTATATATAATATTTTCATGGCACAGTAACTAATTTCAAAAATAGTATTTGAATATACAGCAAATTTAACGCTAAAGGGGACATAAACTGTTGGAGTAACTCAGTGGGTCAGGCAGCATCTCTGGAGAAAAAGAAAGGGTGATGTTTCGGGTCAGGATCCTTCGTGTGAAGAAGGTTCCCGACACAAAACGCCACCCATCCTTTTACTCCAGAGATCCTGCCTGACCCGCTGAGTTACTCCAGCACTTCGCAGTTTATCGTCAGTATAAACCAACACCTGTACTTCCTTTCTACACATTTCGGGTCAGGGCCCTTCTTCATACCAGAGAAGGGTCCGAACCTAAAATGTCCCAGTCTTGAAGAATAGACAATAGACATTAGGTGGAGTAGGCCATTCGGCCCTTCGAACCATGGCTGATCATCCCCAATTCGTACCCCATCCCTGCCTTCTCCCCATATCTCCTGACTCTGCTATCTTTAAGAGGCCTATCTAGCTCTCTCTTGAAAGTATCCAGAGAACCAGCCTCCACCGCCCTCTGAGGCAGACAATTCCAGACAACACTGTGAGAAAAAGTGTTTCCTCGTCTCTGTTCTAAATGGCTTACCCCTTATTCTTAAAATGTGGCCCCTGGTTCTGGACTCCCCCAACATTGGGAACATGTTTCCTGCCTCTAGCGTGTCCAAACCCTTAAAAATCTTATATGTTTCAATAAGATTCCCTCTCATCCTTCTAAACTCCAGAGTGTACAAGCCCAGCTGCTCCATTCTCTCAGCATATGACAGTCCTGCCATCCCAGTAAACCTACGCTGCACTCCCTCAAAACTGCACATAATACTCCAGTTGTGGTCTCACTAGGGCCTTCTAAGCTCCAGAGTATACAAGCCCAACCGCTCCATTCTCTCAGCATATGACAGTCCCGCCATCCCGGGAATTAACCTTGTAAACCTACACTGCACTCCCTCAATAGCAAGAATGTCCTTCCTCAAATTAGGAAGTGGCAGTGATGCAGTTGAACAAAGGGGACTACGAAGGCATGAGAGGGGAGCTGGGCAAAGTAGACTGGAAAGGGATCCTAGCAAGAATGATGGTGGAACAGCAATGGCAGGAATTTCTGGGCATAATCCGGAAGATGCAGGATCATTTCATTCCAAAAAGGAAGAAAGATTCTAAGGGGAGTAGGAGGCAACCGTGGCTGACAAGAGAAGTTAGGGATAGAATAAAACTAAAAGAAAAGATGTATAACACAGCAAAGAGTAGCCGGAAGCCAGAGGATTGGGAAACTTTCATAGGACAACAGAAGGAAACAAAACGGGCAATACAGGCTGAAAAGATGAAGTACGAGGGGAAGCTGGCCAGGAATATAAAGAAGGACAATAAAAGCTTCTTTAGATATGTTAAGGGAAAAAGAGTAGCAAAGTCAAATGTGGGTCCCTTGAAGGCAGACACAGGTGAAATAATTATGGGCAACAAGGAAATGGCAGAAGAGTTGAATAGGTACTTCGGATCTGTCTTCACTAAGGAGAACACAAACAATTTCCCAGATGTACTAGAGGACAGAAGATCTAAGGGGGTAGAGGAACTGAAAGAAATGTTCATTAGGCGAGAAATAGTATTGGGTAGGCTAATGGGACTGAAGGATGATAAATCCCCTGGGCGTGATGGTCTGCATCCCAGGGTCCTCAGGGAGGTGGCTCTAGAAATAGTGGACACATTGGTGATCATTTTCCAATGTTCAATAGATTCAGGATCAGTTCCTGTGGATTAGAGGATAGCTAATGTTATCCCACTTTTCTAGAAATGAGCGAGAGAGAAAACGGGGAATTACAGACCAGTTAGCCTGACTTCGGAGGTGGGAAAGATGCTGGAGTCAATTATTAAAAAGGTAATAATGGAGCATTTGGATAACAGTAAAAGGATTAGTCCAAGTCAACATGGATTTATGAAAGGGAAATCATGCTTGACTAATCTTCTGGAGTTTTTTGCGTATGTGACAAGTAAAATGGATGAAGGGGTGGCAGTGGATGTAGTGTATCTAGACTTTCAGAAAGCCTTTGATAAGGTAGACTGGTGGCTAAAATTAGAGCACATGGTATTGGGGGTAGGATGTTGACATGGATAGAAAATTGGTTGGCAGACCGGAAGCAAAGAGTAGGAGTGAACGGGTCCTTTTCAGAATGGCAGGCAGTGGCGAGTGGAGTGCCGCAAGGCTTGGTGTTGGAGCCACAACTGTTTACCATATATATTAACAATTTGGAAGAGGGAATTAGGAGCAACACTAGCAAGTATGCGGATGACACAAAGCTGGGTGACAGTGTGAACTGTGAAGAGGATGTTAGGAGGTTGCAGGGTGACCTGGACAGGTTGAGTGAGTGGGCAGATGCGTGGCAGATGCAGTATAATATAAATAAATGTGAGGTTATCCACTTTGGCGGCAAAAACAAGGGGGCAGATTATTATCTCAAAGGGGGAGGTACAGCGAGACCTGGGTGCCCTTGTACACCGGTCACTGAAAGTTGGCGTGCAGGTACAGCAGGCAATGAAGAAAGCTAATGGAATGTTGGCCTTCATAACAAGAGGATTTCAGTATAGGAGTAAAGAGGTTCTTCTGCAGTTGTATAGGCCTCTGGTGAGACCACATCTGGGGTAGTGTGTACAGTTTTGGTCTCCTAATTTGTGGAAGGACATCCTTGTGATTGAGGCAGTGCAGCGTAAGTTCACGAGATCGATCCCTGGGATGGCGGGACTGTCATACGAGAAAAGATTGAAAAGACTAGGCTTGTATTCACTGGAGTTTAGAAGGATGAGGGGGATCTTATAGAAACATATCTATCTATATTACTAAAAGTCTGATATTGACCGCTTTTGGAGAACGCCGCCACCTACGGCCGTCATATTTGGCCAGCTCGCACAGAGCCCCCCTCCGCCTTCCAGGACTAGAGGATTTTTCCCATTGATGAAAAATCAGAGAGATATTAATGTTTTTAACAAATTCCCCATTCTCTCTGCTGCCCCTGCTGGAGAGAGGGGGATGGACTATAAAACCAGGAAATGGTGTGCCTCACTCAGTCTCTGCAAGTTGGAGGAAGCCATCTCTCTGGCTTCCTCCATCTTGCAGAGACTTAGTCACGTCTCTCTGAGCTCTGAATGGCACTCAACTGTGAGTGCCCTTTATGTGGTTCTAAAATGCTTGCAAAAAGTGTCTGTTCGTTCAAAAATGCTTGCAAAAAGTGTCTGTTGGTTCAGAAATGCTTGCAAAAAGTCTCTATTGGTTCTAAAATGCTTGCTGAAAGAGTGTCTCTATTGGTAGTAAAATGCTTGCAGAAGGTGTCTCTTTTGGTTCCAAAATGCTTGCAAAAAGTGTCTATTGGTTCTAAAATGCTTGCAAAAACTGTCTTTATTGGTTCTAAAATGCTTGCAATAAGTGTCTCTGTTGGGTCTAAAATGCTTGCAGAAAGTGTCTCTATTGGTTCTAAAATGCTTGCTGAAAGAGCGTCTCAATTGGCTAAATTCTTGCTGAAATAGTTTCTCTAAAATGCTTGCAAAAGATGTCTATTGGGTCAACAATGGTTGCAGAAAGTGTCTATTGGGTCTACAATGGTTGCAGACATTGTATATTGGGTCTAAAAATGTTTGCAGAAGGCGTCTCTATTGATTCTAAAATGCTTGCCAAAAGTGTTATATTGGTTCTAAAATGCTTGCAAAAAGTGTCTCTATTGGTTCTAAATTGCTGCCTGGCCAGTGACTGAACTGCCAGCCCAAGAATCCATTTGGCCCACAATGTCCATACTAGCCCTCTGGAAACCAGTCCCTTTGACCCACAACACACATACTAGTGCTCCAGAAAGCCCCCCCCCCCCCACCAGCCAGGAATATTGGAATTGGTGGAGAGGTGGAATTGCATTGGGGGACCAGCCCTCCCGTGTGAAGCTGGGACCCAACAGGTCCCACTTAGTCTAGTAAAATTATAAAAGGACTGGACAAGCTAGATGCAGGAAACATGTTCCCAATGTTGGGTGAATCTAGAACCAGGGGCCACAGTCTTAGAATAAAGGGGAGGTCATTTAAGACTGAGCTGAGAAAAAACTTTTTTTCCCCAGAGAGTTGTGAATTTATGGAATTCCCTGCCACAGAGGGCAGTGGAGGCCAAATCACAGGATGGATTTAAGAGAGAGTTGGATAGAGCTCTAGGTGCTAGTGGAGTCAAGGGATATGGGGAGAAGGCAGGCACGGGTTATTGATAGCAGACGATCAGCCATGATTACAATGAATGGCGGTGCTGGCTCGAAGGTGTCAAATGGCCTCCTCCTGCACCTATTTTCTATGTTTCTATGTGTCTAGGGGACCAAAACTGCACACAATACTCCAGGTGTGGTCTCACTCGGGCCCTGTACAACTGCAGAAGGACCTCTTTGCTCCTATACTCGACTCATCTTGTTAAAGGCCAACATGCCATTCGCTTTCTTCACTGCCTGCTGTACCTGCATGCTTAAAGCCCTGTCTCACGGTCCGAGTTGACCCACGAGGTACCCCGAGTGAAGGACTCGTGGTTGTGTACGAGATTTCAAGTGTATGATCAAGAGTTTAACCGAGTTCCCACGGGTATGACTAAGTTTGCCGTTTATTTGTCATTTCTGCGATGTTCCAAGTTCGTCTCCCGCGTTACCAAGTTCCTCTCCTGAGTTACTCTTGTGTCATGCCGTTTTTTTCTTGCACTCTAAAAAGCCTCCCTTGTTTAAATTGGCTCATTTGGAAACATGGCTGCAAGCAGGCAATTGGAGTCCAGGATGGTGATGTTTTTTTGTTCGAGTGCTGTATGCAGCAGCCCTTTATGTCATGCAAGGACGTTTGTGCAATGAAGGCAGAAGGGAAAGGGTACTCTCTCTCCATTGACCTGTATTGAATGGCGGTGCAGGCTCGAAGGGCCGAATGGCCTACTCCTGCACCTATTTTCTATGATTCACTGATTCCAGCCCTTTCTGTTTTCACTTCAGGTTTCCAGCAGCTGCAGTTCTTTTGAGATTTAATTAACGTTGACCCGTGTCTGTGTGTGCGTGACTCACTCCCTGTGCAGCCTCAGTTGTGAAGCATTTTCTACTCTTTTCTCCATCTTTTTCCGATATTCAGTATCTGCTGTAGCTTGCCTTTGACTCTTATTATTAATGTGTGAAGTGTTGATTTTAGCCAGAGCCATTTTACTGGCGTATCTTCCCGAGCAGAAATAGTCTACAAATAAATAAACCTCAAATATTTCATGAATAATCTGTATAAATGTCTCATTTTCAAATAAATGCTGCTTTACTTCTGAGATATTTGTACTGACCAGAGGCGCAGCACGTTTTAACAATTTGTTTTTGTAATGGTGCAACACTAACGCCCAGTGATTGGGTTAATCATAATCCTTTACTGTATTGTAACCCATGTTGTTTAAAATGGTTTTAAAATGTTGACTTAAACCTTGTGCTATTTGTGGGAATTCAAAAAGCAGACGCTGTTGGTCACTAACTCCACACGGACAGCAGCTGAGCTCAGGATCGAACCCGAGTCTACGAGGCAGCAACATTAACTACTGTACCACCATGCAGTGGAGGTGGTCCAGGTCTAATCCAATGTGATTCCCGATGTCTGAGGGTCAGGGGGAAAAATGATCTCTCGTCTCCCTTTCCCCTGACTCACAGTCTGAAGAAGGGTCTCGACCCAAATCGTCACCTGTTCCTTCTCTCCAGGGATGCTGCCTGCCCGCTGAGTTAAAGAGTGACCACGGTAGACTCACGAGTCACTAAGGTAAACGCACGGGCCACTACGTTATTACAAGGAGTTTAAATGGTTCAATTTTTAACTTGAACAGTAAATTTGACTCGTGGAAAACCTCAAACACGTTTGAATTTTTTCCAAGAGTTAACAAGTTTCACGGGTACCTGCCGTTAGCGCCACGAGTCGCTAAGTTGCGCGAGCGAGTTCCGGCGTTCCCACTACGTTAATTGTACTTGATCACCGCGAGTGAAAACTCGGGGTCACTCCTGGGTCAACTCGCAGCGTGAGACAGGGCTTTTACTTTCATAGACTGACGAACAAGGACCCCCCCAGATCCCGTTGTACTTCCCCTTCTCCCAACTTGACGCCATTTAGATAGTAATCTGCCTTCCTGTTTTTGATACCAAAGTGGATAACCTCACATTTATCCGCATTAAACTGCATCTGCCATGCATCCGCCCGCTCCCCCAACCTGCCCAGGTCGCCCTGCATTCTCATAGCATCCTCCTCACAGTTCACACTGCCACTGTCACACAGAAGGAGCTCAACCCGCATTGCCCAGTCTGAAGAAGGGTCCCAACCCAAAACCTCACCTATCCATGTTCTCCAGAGATGCTGCCTGACACGCTGAATTACTCCAGCACTCTGTGTCCTTTATTGTTAAACCAGCACCTGCAGTTCTTGGTTTTTACTTGCAAATTTAAAATGCAATTTTTTTTTTTTAAAAGAAGCTGTTCAATTCCATGTAATGTTTATAATATCAAAACTTTCTTCCCCCGAAGGACCCCAATCACCCCAAGAGCACCAAGACACCATTACAGGCGAGAGTAGTTACGTGTTACGATGACAGACTGTAATCACAAAGTCTGTTGAGATGGGTTAGCCAAGATACCAATCAGTCACATAGACCCAGCACCGACCACGATAAACCACCACAAGCTAGAACAGTTTCAAGTTCAGGTGGCAGATTGCAATCCCAAGGTGGACAGAAATGCTGGAGAAACTCAGCGGGTGAGGCAGCATCTACGAAGCGAAGGAAATAGGTGACCCTCGGACTATCCTCAGTTCGCCATAACCAACCCAATCTCCCGGTGGCTCAGCACCTCAACTCCCCCTCCCATTCCGAATCCGACCTTTCTGTCCTGGGCCTCCTCCATGGCCAGAATGAGTCCCACCGCAAATTGGAGGAGCAGCACCTCATATTTTGCTTGGGTAGTTCACACCCCAGCGGTATGAACATTGACTTCTCCAATTTCAGGTAGTCCTTGCTTTCTCCCTCCTTCCCCATCCCCTTCCCAGCTCTCCCACAAGCCACTGTCTCAGCCTCTTCCTTTCTTTTTCCCGCCCTCCCCCCCCCCCCCCCGCACCAGACTGAGGAAGGGTCTCAACGGGGGTGGGGGATTGCAACCTCCACGTGGTCCGCCCTGTTTCGATGAATGCAATCAACCTGCCGTGCACAATCAAATAAGATCAAATAGAACAAGTTGTCCTACAACTATAGGCTATGCAAGAAGAAGGGTCTCAACCCGAAACATCACCCATTCCTTCGCTCCATAGATGCTGCCTCACCCGCTGAGTAATTTTGTCTAGCTTCGATTTTTCCAGCATCTGCAGTTCTTTCTTAAACTAAAAGATTGCAATCCCAGAGTCTTTTTGAAATGGAGTAGCCACGATAAGAGTCAGTCAGATAGATCCAGCACCTACCAGGATGCAGCGCAGAGGACCGTGAAGAGCCAAGCAGACTTACATGGTAACTTACATGGCGGTGGGGACAAGCCATTTCGATTTAAAATGCCACCCATTAACACAAAGTTCATTTCGTCAGCTGAACACTGGAATACTTCAACGTATCGGTCCTTCATTGTTCTCTTGTGACACCTCTGGGCAGCCAGGAAGGCTCGATCCGACGATTTCATCTGGATAAAGGCGTCGCCTGAAGGACGGCCCTGAAAAAACAACACCAGTCCGTGAACTCTGGAGTTTAGAAGGGTGAGAGGGGATCTTATTGAAACATACAAGATTGTTAAGGGTTTGGACGCGCTAGAGGCAGGAAACATGTTCCCGATGTTGAGGGAGTCCAGAACCATGGGCCACAGTTTAAGAATAAGGGGTAGGCCATTTAGGACGGAGACGAGGAAACACTTTTTCCTCACAAAGAGTGGTGAGTCTGTGGAATTCTCTGCCTCAGAGGGCGGTGGAGGCCGGTTCTCTGGATGCTTTCAAGAGAGAGCTAGATAGGGCTCTTAAAAATAGCAGAGTCAGGGGATATGGGGGGGAAGGCAGGAACGGGGTACTGATTGGGGATGATCAGCCATGATCACATTGAATGGCGGTGCTGGCTCAAAGGGCCGAATGGCCTACCCCTGCACCTATTGTCCATTGTCTTTCCACTGACCGGTGAGCACGCAACAAAAACCTTTCACTGTACCTCGGTGCACATGACCAAAAGTTCATAAGTTGTAAGAGCAGAATTAGGCCATTCGGCCCATCGCATCTACTCCGCCATTCAATCATGGCTGATCCAGCTTTCCCTCCTAACCCCATTCTCCTGCCTTCTCCCCATAACCCCCTACACACTTACAAGTCAAGGACCTCCCTACGTTGACTTGGCCTTACATTCCATTGACTTGGCCTTCTGTGGCAATGGACTCTGTGACAATAAACCAAACTGAGGCCTCCACAAGATGGGGATGGGAAACCCAAAAGCGGGCAAAGATAGAGACCTTGAGAGATATGCATGTGGAGCAGGATACGAGTCTTCTGTAGGAGCTTCCTCATTTACAACCAGATCACAACGGAAGATAGACACAAAAAGCTGGAGTACCTCAGCGGGACAGGCAGCGTCTCTGGCGAGAAGGAATGGGTGGCGTTTCGGATCGAGACCTCCCGAACCATCACCCATTCCTTCTCTCCAGAGATGCGGCCTGTCCCGCCGAGTTACTCCAGCTTTTTGTGTCTATCTTCGGTTTAAACCAGCACCTGCAACTCCTTCCTACACAGATAACAACGGAGGCAGGAAGTAAAAATACACATGCCTTAATTAACGAGTATTGCAAAGCTCTTGTACACTTCTAAATACACTGTATTTAAAAACTCTACAACAGGATACATCGGAAAAGGGAATGCTTTCCAACCCTTGATAAACGATTTCACAAGCAATTTTTTTGGAGCAGAAAAGCAGAGGATTACTTAAGTGGATCTGTTGCCAAATTGTTTGACTATTATGTATTTTGCTGCTGGAGTCATTCCGAAACATAAAACCCATCAATTATCCAAGTTTAAGGGTGTGTGCGCAATTCGTAAAGGCAGAAACTTCCAAACGTGGTGAGGTTTGCACAAGGTGTGCTCTTCAGAATCAAGAGCTCCTGCCCCTCACAGTTGCCGTTTACTGGAACAATGCAGGCGAAAGGAGTGGCCGTTTGTGAAAAGGAACAGAGAGCTAGTGTTTCCCACTGGAAACGGGCAGCTTTTGCAGGGAGAAGCTAGGCGTTTCAAAACAGAGGTGGTTCTGCCAAATGCCCAACCCCAATGTGTATTATATGTATATATTTATATGTCTGTGTGACACACACACACTGTATCATGCATGTCTGAAGAAGGGTCACAACACGAAACGTCGCCTATCTCCTTCGCTCCTTAGATGCTGCTGCACCCGCTGAGTTTCTCCAGCCTTTTGTGTACCCTGTATCATGCATATATGTGCGTATTTATGTGTGTGTGTTTAACATATACAGCACGTGTGTGTGTATACACACACACACACAGTACAATATATACAATAAACTGAAATTGAAAGATGATAAGCAGCCAGATAAAACAGAGAAGGCAATAAATGGTGAAGATAAAGGAGACTCACGGATTGAAACGCAAAACAGCGAAGGGAATGCTGACGAAGAAGACACTTCAGGACCGAAATGCTATTATGACAAAACCAAATCATTTTTTGATTTGATATACACACACATATATTATATACACACACATATATACACACACACATATGTATGTGTATATATACACACACACACACATATATACATACTTGACCAAGTGGGACCCGGTGGGTCACTGACAGACGGGAGGCCTGGTCCCCCAAGGCAATATTCCACCACTCACCCTTAGCCAACAACTGCGCAGGGGCTGCTCATTTCGCCTTATTCAGCCTCCCTCATTTTTAAACATTAAAAAAAATACATTTGCACTTGCCACTGCTAGCAGGACTCCGTGCACTTGGATAGCAATAATGGTGCGAGCAGGACTAAGCACGGGGAATGTGAAAGTCAGTTTTCCCCCCCAAGTTTTTCGAGATTTTTGAATGTTTTGATTAACAATTCGAGAAATAACGCATGTAATTTTCAGATAAGGTGATTGTTGACCATGGCATAAATCTCTATCAGACTATGTAAAAATTTCACCGTTAGCGCATCATTTTTTCGAGATGAATCGCACACGAACATCACACGGACAAATGAATACACGTCCAAGATCAGACTTTTAATAGTTACCTCGGCGGTCACTCAAAACCAGTATGACTGTGCGTGACTTTGTTTAACGTGGGGAGACTGGTGCACAGACAGCCACCCCACGGTCCTTGACAGATCTGGGTCAGGTCCAGTGGCATGGAGTCCAAGACGACCGGAGACCCTTTTCTGCTGCAGCCTTCATCCGCCTTCCCAGCCTTTGTGTCGCTCCACTAAGGTCAGCCATCGTCCTCCGCCTGTTCCACCGTTGAGGTCTTGGTTGGATTCGCTCGTTGTCAGGGACCTCCCCCCTCGACCTTACCGCCATGGGTGGCCCTACCTGGAGCACAGCTCCAGACGGCATCGCTCTCAGGATCTCAGGTCCACACAAGCTTCTCCACCACGACAAGGTGTCAATCCACATACACGTGTGTGTGTGTGTGTGTGTGTGTGTGTGTGTGTGTGTGTGTGTGTGTGTGTGTGTGTGTGTGTGTGTGTGTGTGTGTGTGTGTGTGTGCGTATACACAAACATATGTAGACCCACATATACATACAGAATACACATATGGAATGTGCATACATAGATATTCGCGTGTGAAATCGTTGATCAAGGGTTGGAAAGCATTCCCTTTTACAATGTATTCTCTTGTAGAATTTTAAAGTAAAGCATATTTAAAAGCATTCAAGAACTTTGTAACTTTTTTATATCCTGCCCCCATTGTCATCTGGTTGTGAAGGGGGAAGCTCCTGCAGAAGACTGTTATCCTGTGAATAGATACTAGACAATAGGTGCAGGAGTAGGCCATTCGGCCCTTTGAGCCAGCACCACAAATGCTGACTCGAAGCATGATCACCGAATGACAGATCATTGTTAAGTAAATTTTTAATATCAGTGACTTAAAGATACCATTCAGATTTGATATCAAGTCCATTTACTTTTTACACCTGTGAATTGTGCAGGTTATTTGCATATAAATGCTGTGTGCTAATATGCTTGTTATTTGCCGTATGACTATATTTGCATGATGGGCCACTAATTACGTACCAATTTCAATAAATGAGGTAACGTCTCTATCAGAACAGTGCAGGTGGGAGAAAGGAACATTTTTTGTAAGCAACTGCCGCCTGTGTAGAATTAATTAAGTAAAATTAGCACATGCCCTGCAAATGAGGAAATCTAAATTAAGCTTCAGTTTACGTTTACTATTGCCACGCTAAAAGCTTTGCTGTGTTTGCTCTCCAAGCAGATCAGATAATGCCGTATATTAGTACAACCAAGTCAGACTCAACTTCAATAGGTAGAGCCAAGGGGAAGACACCGAGGGCAGAATATAGTTTAGTTTCGTTTAGAGATACAGCGTGGAAACAGGCCCTTCGGCCCACCGAGTCCGCACCGACCAGCGATCCCCGCACATTAACGCTATCCTACACACACTGGGGACAATTTACACATACACCAAGCCAATTAACCTACAAAGCTGTACGTCTTTGGAGTGTGGGAGGAAACCGAAGATCTCGGAGAAAGCCCACGCGGTCACGGGGAGAACGCACAAACTCCGTACAGACAGCGCCCGTAGTCGGGATCGAACCCGGGTCTCCCGGTGCCACGAGCGCTGTAAAAGGCAGCAACTCTACCGCTGCGCCACCGCGGCAGGCGGCGACGATTAAGGTTCTCAGCATCACAACAAAATGGCACCCGAGCGTCGTGACTCTCTGTGTGCTCTCCGCGGAGAAGGATTTACTGTCATCCTGTATAATCGCTCCACTCTTTTAAATCCTTTGGTTTAGTTTAGTTTAGTTTAGAGATGCAGTGTGGAAACAGGCCTTTCGGGCCCACCGAGTTAGCGACGACCAGCGATCACCCGTACACTAGCTCCATCCTACACACTAGAGACAATTTGCGTAAGCCAATTAACCTACAACCAGACAGCGTCCTTGGAGAACGCAGATAGCCGATGTTTCTGCAGAAGGGTCTCGACCCAACCGAGTCTGAACGGACCAGCGATCACCCCCACACACCAACACAATCCCACACAAACTTTACTCTTATACCAAGCCAATTAACCCACAAACCTGGACGTCTCTGGAGTGTGGGAGGAAACTGAAGCACCCGGAGGAAACCCACGCGGTCACAGGGACAACGTGCATACTCCGCACAGCCTGCACCCCTAGTTGGGATCGAACCAGAGTCTCTGCTGCTGCACCTCTGTGCCGGTAGATGTTTAAACATCTCCCACGTAATCATATATTTAAAATACTTTGGAGCCAGTTTTGCTCTGTCACATTCACAAGATAATTAGAGAGAGACAGAGAGAGAAAGTGGGGGGGGACAGAGGCAACAGACAATAGGTGCAGGAGAATAGGTGCAGTCGGCCTTTCGAGCCAGCACCGCCATTCAATGTGAACTCATCCCCAATCAGTACCCCAATCCTGCCTTCTCCCCATATCCCCTGATTCCGCTATCTTTAAGAGCCATATCCAGCTCTCTCTTGAAAGTATCCAGAGAACCGGCCTCCACCGCCCTCTGAGGAAGAGAATTCCACAGACTCACAACTCCCTGTGAGAAAAAGTGTTTCCTCGTCTCCGTTCTAAATGGCTTACCCCTTATTCTTAAACTGTGGCCCCTGGTTCTGGACTCCCCCAACATCGGGAACACGTTTCCTGCTTCTAGCGTGTCCAAACCCTTAACAATCTTATATGTTTCAATAAGATCCCCTCTCATCCTTCTAAACTCCAGAGTGTACAAGCCCAGCTGCTCCATTCTCTCAGCATATGACAGTCCCGCCATCCCGGGAATTAACCTTGCAAACCTACGCTGCACTCCCTCAATAGCAAGAATGTCCTTCCTCAAATTAGGGGACCAAAACTGCACACAATACTCCAGGTGTAGTTTCACTAGGGCTCTTTGCTCCTATAATCGACTCCTCTTGTTATAAAGGCCAACATGCCATTCACTTTCTTCACTGCCTGCTGTACCTGCATGCTTACTTTCATGGGCTGATGAACAAGGACTCCCAGAATCAGTTGTACTTCCCCTTTTTCCCAACTTGACGCCGTTTAGATAGTAATCTGCCTGTTTTTGATACCAAATTAGATAACAGGGACAGCGAGAGGGACAGAGTGACTCTATATTACAGAATGATGAGAGAATGAGATTTACCTGTTGATTTAACACCATGTGCACGCCTTGAGGTCGAATATCATACGTAAAGTCACCCAGGAACTCCAGAATGTCCTCAATCGTGGCAGCGTAGGGTAGGCCTCGTAAACGGATGCAGTCACGCATACTCGTGGAATGCACAAATGGTTGAGGGAGAACGGGAATGATGGGAGCAGGAGCGATGGGGATGAGGGGTGTTGACGTATACCTGTTAAGAACCTGCGTAGAATTCAAAGGAAGAATGCTTTTAGTTTAGTATAGTTTAGAGACACAGCATGGAAACAGGCCCTGTCCTCGCCAACCAGCGATCCCCGTACATTAGTTCCGTCCTGCAGACGAGGGACAATTTACAGAACCCAATTTAACCTACAACCCCGCATGTCTCCGTGATGTGGGGGGGGGGGGAAACCGGGCAAACGCATGCAGTCACAGGGAGAACGTGCAAACTCCGTTCAGACAGCACCCAAGGTCAGGATCAAACCCGGGTCCCCGACGCTGCAAGGCAGCAACTCTAACGCCGATAACTTTTGTCATCAAGCCACAAGGACCGCAGATGTTGGCGTCCCGGGCAAAACACAAAGTGATCGGAGGAACTCAGCAGGACAGGCAGCATCTGTGGAGGGAATAAACAGCTAATGTTTTGTGCTGGGAGGAACGGCAGATGCTGGTTTACACCGAAGATAGACACAAAATGCCGGGGTAAAGGACCTCTCCCACTCTCACGATCTAATTCACGACCTCTGCCGAGATTGCCCTCGACTCATACTCGCAGCATGGTCGTCACAAGGTCGTAGGTAGGTCGTGATGCTAGTTGTCGGTACTCCTGGCATCAAGTAGGTCGGTGCGTTTTTCTAGACTGATGAAAAATGTTCACGAGTAAAAAAGGTCGTGAATTAGGTCATGAAAGTGGGACAGGCCCTTTACTCGGTGGGTCAGGCAGCCTCTCTGGGTTGGCAACCTTCTCCAATACATTTGTGAACTTTAAAATAAAAAATCTGCTTCAGATTTCACCAAGTATCCTGAAGCAAGTAGCCCTTTGAAATGTCCCACTAAATTTGCCACAATAACTGCAGGCTTTCATTGAAATAGGATTTGCTTGTTACCACTCTCCTGTTAAGCCAAACAACTGGGGCAATGAATTATAAAACACAGCACAGAACCAGCCGCACCGACATAGTTCATTTAGCACGTGAGGCAGCATCTATGGAGCAAAGGAATAGGCGACGTTTCGGGTCGACCCGAAACGTCGCCTATTTCCTTCGCTCCATAGATGCTGCCTCACCCGCTGAGTGCCTCCAGCATTTTTGTCTACCTTAGATTTTTCCAGCATCTATGGTTCTTTCTTAAAGAAATAGTCTATTTAGCACAACTGGTTTATGGCAGCAAGTATGCTTCATACGAGTCTCCTCATAATCTTCCGTGAACTTATTATCAACAACTATTTTTTTCCCCTCGTGCTTCGAAAAAAATTAATCGTCATTATTTCTCCCCTCCCCACTCCAAAATGTTTAATTTACACAGGAACAGAATCAAAAGTTAACTGGAACATAATCTGGAACTAAAGATAGACACCAAAAGCTGGAGTAACTCAGCCGGACAGGCAGCATCTCTGGAGAGAAGGAATGAGTGTCGTTTCGGGTTGAGACCCTTCCTCAGACTCGACCCGAAACGTCACCCATTCCTTCTCTCCAGAGATGCTGCCTGTCCCGCTGAGTTACTCCAGCATTTTGTGTCTATCTTCGGTTGAAACCAGCAGCTGCAGTTCCTTCCTGCAACATAATCGTGAACTAGACAGTGGTCATAGAATCACACCTTCGGCCCAACTTGCCCACACTGACAAACATGCCCCATCTACACTAGTCCCACCTGCCTGCATTTGGCCCATATCCCTCTAAACCTGTGTGTCATGGAACACCAGTCATTGAAAGTAGGCGTGCAGGTGCAGCAGGCAGTGAAGAAAGCGTATGGTATGTTGGCATTCATAGCAAAATGACTTGAGTACAAGAGCAGGGAGGTTCTACTGCAGTTGTACAGGGTCTTGATGAGACCACACCTAGAGTATTGCATACAGTTTTGGTCTCCTAATCTGAGGAAAGCCATTCTTGCCATAGAGGGAGCACAGAGAAGGTTCACCAGACTGATTCCTGGGATGGCACGACTTTCATATGAAGAAAGACTGGATAGACTCGGCTTGTACTCACTAGAATTTAGAAGATTGAGGGGGGGATCTTATAGAAACTTACAAAATTCTTAAGGGGTTGGACAGGCTAGATGCAGGAAGATTGTTCCCAATGTCGGGGAAGTCCAGAACAAGGGGTCACAGTTTAAGGAAAAGGGGGAAGTCTTTCAGGACCGAGATGAGGAAAACATTTTTCACACAGAGAGTGGTGAATCTGTGGAATTCTCTGCCACAGAAGGTAGTCGAGGCCAGTTCATTGGCTATATTTAAGAGGGAGTTAGATGTGGCCCTTGTGGCTAAAGGGATCAGGGGGTATGGAGAGATGGCAGGTACAGGATACTGAGTTGGATGATCAGCCATGATCATATTGAATGGCGGTGCAGGCTCGAAGGGCCGAATGGCCTACACCTGCAACTATTTTCTACGTTTCTAAACCTGTCCTATCCACGTATTTGTCCAAATGTTTTTGATGTGTTGGGATAGTACCTGCTTCAACTACATCCTCCCACAGCTCATTCCGTATCGCTAACCATCCTTTGTGTAAAGTAGTTACCTCTCAGGTTGCTATTAACTTTCCCCCTCACCTCTGGTTCCCAAATCCCCAGCTCTGCGTCAAATACTCTGTGCATTTACTGCGTCGAATACTCTCACGACCTTATACACCCATGCGAGTTCACCTCCCATCCTCCTGCGCTCCAAGGAAGAAAAGCCTAGCCCGCTCAACCTGTCCCTGCAGCTCAGGCCCTGGAGTCCTGGCAACATCCTCGTGAATCTACTCTGCGCCCTTTCCAGTTGAACAACGTCTTTCCTGTAACGGGGGGATCGAAACGGAACACAATTTTCCAAATGCAGCCGCCCCAATGCCTCGTACGACTGCAACATCAACTCCCAACTCGTGTTTTCGTTCACAGTTTGGTCAGAATCCAGATGTACTTTTACAGCAAGACCAAGAAGGAATTGGACTTTGCCCAAACTCCCTGAAGGTCCATCACCGCAGATGCCGGGCGTTCACTTTTTACACATCAGTTCCTTGCTCAAAAACAGGTCCATTACCTTTACAGGTCATAAGAAATAGGAGTAGAATTAGGCCATTCAGCCCATCAAGTCTACTCTGCCATTCAATCATGGCTGATCTATATTTCTCTCCAAACCCCATTCTCCTGCCTTCATCCCATAACCTCTGATACCCGTACCAATCAAAAATCTATCTATCTCTGCCGTAAAAATATCCACAGCCTTCTGTGGCAAAAAAATTCCAGAGATTCAAATTTATCTCTCAAATGTATTTGTTGTTTTATCATGCTGTACGCAACTTTTCCTTCAGGCAGAGAAACCAGATCAGTGCCCACAGTGGCTGAAAATAACAAGGTTGCTGGAAATATAGAGCCATTTGATTTGTCATTTTTATTCCTAATGCAACTTTTAAAGATGGATAGTGTCAATGTTAGAACAAACCAATCAAACTAGTGTGTAGCATAATATTAGTTGGCATGTGATGAGCGTTTGCTGGAGTTTGTCTGGCCCGCTGTTACTCTGGCACTTTGTGCTTTGCTCAACAATCAAGAAGGGGAGACACAAAATGCCGGAGTAACTCAGCGGGACAGGCGGCATCACTGGAGGGAAGGAATGGGTGATGTTTCGGGTGGAGACCCTTCTTCAGTCTAATCAAGAAGAGTTGTTGTTCTAAAAAAAGACCTTCACACACACACACACACACACACACACACACACACACACACACACACACACACACACTATCTATATATACATTCTGAAGAAATGTCTCAACCTGAAACTTCATCCATTCCTTCTCTCCAGAGATGCTGCCTGCCCCGCTGAGTTACTCCAGCATTTTGTGTCTGCCATATATAGTAGTAGGCCCCTCCCCCCTCAGTCATGACTGACCATGGGTGATGCATCCTGGTCGGATGCCAGCCTGGGCGATGTCATATGGAGGACAGGCTGTTGCCCATGCAGCACGTCCCCCCCCTCTCCACCTCGCTGATCGATCCAAAGGAACATCAGGGCCGTTACAGTTCGGCACCAGCGCCGTCGCAGGAGCTGCCAGAGCGAGGTTGTAGACAACGACGAACTGCCTTAGGGGCTCCGACTCTGGATTTTCTTGAGGTTTACTCCAGGAGTCTTTTCCATGACTGGATATGGCCACAAGGCAGCGGAGGTTTTAAATCAGAGTTCTCCCTCTCCTAGATGGACTGCCTTCCCAGGCTGACGAGCCCCATCAGCCCTTATGTGTACCATATATACACACATACATATATACATCCATACACACACACACACACATACATATATACATCCATACACACACACACACAAAAAAAAAAAGAGTCAAGGATCAAGCTCAACCTTTCTCAATGAGAATGGAATGAGACGCATCAAGAGTATTTGGTCACGAAAGATAATTATGAAATAATTTCTTTAAATGGTTAAGTTCATAAGTGATAGGAGCAAATTAGGCCATTCTGCCCATCAAGTCTATTCCGCCATTCAATCATGGCTGATCAATCTCTCCCTCCTAACCCTGTTCTTCTGCCTTCTCCCCACAACCCCTGTTACGGCAGTTTAATTTCCACATTCTAGAGATCATTGGTAGGTATATGATGGCACTAACCTGCTGCACCTCAGCTGCCGTGCTTCTGAAGAGTTCAATGTAGCGTTTCCCCAACAGGTCCTTGTGCTTCTTGAGTGCATTTTGCGCATATTCCTCGCAGGCAAACAGCACAAAAGCGTCGCCTGTCGGCCTCCCGTCGGGGTATTTGACAAAAAGTATCCCTTCCTTCCCGCCCGTCAGAGGACAACTTGATCCAAAAAACATCACCACCTCCTCAGCGGTGGCGACGAACGGAAGACCACGCATTCGAATGATAACTTGGTTTTCTTTTGACAGGAACTGGGCAACTTCATTGGAGGTACCTGGAAGAGGATTGACAAGTGCAAATTTCACAGCACAAGATGGAAAGGACCCGGGACTCCGTTCCCTGGAGCGCGGGAGGATGAGAGGTGAATCAGTCTGAAGAAGGGTCTCGACCCGAAACGTCGCCCGTTCCTTCTCTGACGGGATGCTGCCTCACCCGCTGAGTTGCTCTAGCATTTTGTGTCTACCTTCGATTTAAACCAGCATCTGCAGTTCTTTCTTGCTCCGGATGAGAGGTGATCTGATAAAGGTGTACAAAATTATGAGAGGAATAGATCGGGTAGACGCACGGAGTCTCTTGCCCGGAGAAGGGGGCAATCGAGAACCCGAGGACATAGGTTTAAGATGAAGGGGAACAGATTAATAGGAATTTGAGGGGTAAAATTTTGCACACAAAGGGCGGTGGGTGTATGGAACGAGCTATCAGAGGAGGTATTTAAGAAGGAACTGCAGATGCTGGAAAATCGAAGGTAGACAAAAGTGCTGGAGAAACTCAGCGGGTGCAGCAGCATCTATGGAGCGAAGGAAATAGGCAACGTTTCGGGCCCAAACCCTTCTTCAGACTGATGTAGGGTGGGGGGGAAGAAAGGAGAAAGGAAGAGGAGGAGCCCGAGGGCTAAGGGAGAGCTGAGAAGGGGAGGAGACAGAAAGGGCTACCGGAAATTGGAGAAGTTAATGCTTATGCCACTAGGGTGTCTGAAGAAGGGTTTCAGCCCGAAACGTTGCCCATTTCCTTCGCTCCATAGATGCTGCTGTACCTGCTGAGTTTCTCCAGCACTTTTGTCTGCTGGAGGAGGTAGCTGAGGCAGGGACAATCCCAACATTTAAGAAACAATTAGACGGACACATGGATAGGACAAGTTTAGAGGGATATGGGCCAAACCCAGGCAGGTGGGACTAGTGTAGATGGGACATGGCTGGTGTGGGCAGGAGTGGGAGCCGTTTAATTTTATGTTGGCATATCATAATTATTTTGTCTGGATATATCTTGCAGTATTATTTTGGGCACTTGGGGGAAGTCAATTAGATTAGGGTGGTGTATATAAGGGCAAAGGGCACAGGAAGTGACAGACACAGGGAGGGTGAGCATACAGTTCTCACCAGACCAGGGGCAGAGCAGCCAGCTTCAACTTGCATGCAGAAGAAGGAAAACCTGGTTCGTTCATCTCTTTGTTTGTACAACTACTTCAATAAACAACCAAATTAAACGGGAAATAACGCATGGAAGGTCTGTTCTATTAGGTCTGCGTAAGATTACGCCGATTGTACCCGTGTAGTAATGGCAATTTTGCCATTACAGCAGGTTTCCACCCTGTATGGCTACGACATTCCAGAATATGAAAGCAGGATGTAATGCTGAGGCTTCATAAGGCACTGGTCTGACCGTATTTGCAGCATTGCGAGCAGTTTTGGGCTCCATATCTGAGGAGGTATGTTGGTGTTGTCAAGAGTTCAGAGGAGGTTTAGGAGAATGAACCCAGGTGTGCTTCGGTTAACGTACGATGAATATTTGACGATCCTGGGCCTGTACTCGCTGGAGTTTTAGAAGGATGAGGAGGGGGACCTCATTGAAACTTTCCGAGTAGCGAAGATAGAGTGGATGTGGAGAGGATGTGTCTGTTTTCACTAGTGGGAGAGTCTAGGACCAGAGCCCACAGCTTCAGAATAAAAGTACGTACTTTTAGAAAGAAGACGAGGAGGAATTTCTTAAGCCAGAGGGTAGTGAATCTGTGGAATTCATTGCCACAGACGGCAGAGGAGGTCAAGTCGTTGGAAAACTTTAAAGTGGAGTTTGACAGGTTCTTGATTAGTGAGGGTGTTGAATATTACAGAGAGAAGGCTGGAGGATGCGGTTGAGAGAGACAGAGAGATAGGCCATGATTGAATGGTGGAGTAGACTCGATGGGTCAAATGGCTTATGTTTGCTCCTATGATCTATGAATCCTATGATGAACTCATGTTACTAAAATAAAATCCATAACAATGAAGGTCTAAGTCCAATGCATGACAGCAGACATTTGTGCATGATGACCTCGTATATTCACAATAAAAATCTCAACATTCGCAAACTTTGTTTTACTGATGATAAAGAATGCAGCAATATCCATTTGGAACGGAGACGAGGAAACACTTTTTCTCACAGAGAGTGGCGAGTCTGTGGAATTCTCTGCCTCAGAGGGCGGTGGAGGCCGGTTCTCTGGATGCTTTCAAGGGAGAGCTAGATAGGGCTCTTAAAGATAGCGGAGTCAGGGGATATGGGGAGAAGGCGGGAACGGGGTACTGATTGGGGATGATCAGATTGAATGGCGGTGCTGGCTCGAAGGGCCAAATGGCCTGCTCCTGCACCTATTGTCTATATCACCCAGACTCTATTTTCCATGACGACTTTCTTCTTCCACCCAGTGTTGGATGTTGACATGAAGATAGTTCACTTATGTTTTGACACGCATTTATCAATGTGAGACAGCATTCTTTCCCTCTCTGCTATGAACTTAGCTCCTGTCAAGAAATTGCAGCCCTTCTTTTGAAGATGGACACAAAAAGCTGGAGTCACTCAGCGGGACAGGCAGCATCTCTAGAGAGAAGGAATGGGTGACGTTTCGGGTCGAGCCCCTTCATCAGACCTCCCTTCTATTAAATGCCTCACGCTGCCTCGTCAAGGCCAGCAGCAGAATCAAGGACGAGTCGCAACCCTGGCCACTCCCTCTTCTCCCCTCTCCCATCGGGCAAGAGGCACAGGAGTGTGAAAACAGCACACCTCCAGATTCAGGGACGGTTTCTTCCCAGCTGTTATCAGGCAACTGAACCATCCTACCACAACCAGAGAGCAGAACTACTATCTACCTCATTGGTGACCCTCGGACTATCCTTGATCGGACATTGTTGGTTTTACCTTGCACTAAACGTTATTCCCATATCATGTATCTGTATACACTGTAAATGGCTCGATTGTAATCATGTATTGCCTTTCTGCTGACTGAATAGCGCGCAACAAATGCTTTTCACTGTACCTTGGTACACGTGACAATAAACTAAACTGAACAGAACTATAGTTTTGCATATAACATTTCTACCATTTTACTGGTGCAAAAAAAAACATGAAAATGACTGAAATAGATGCTTTAATAATGGTAACTTTACCTCCAGCAATCTTTAAGAAATCTTCCCCGGTTGCCTTGTATACCTGTTTTAAAAAAGGTTAACAATGAGAAAATTGTGTTATAATGGGGTTAATGGTGGAGAAAATGCTCTTATCTTTTCATTTCCGACATTACAACATAGAACGTGGAAGAAAGAACTGCAGATGGGGTTTATACCGAGGGTAGACACAAATGCCGGAGTAACTCAGCGGACGAGGCACCATCTCTGGACAGAAGGAATGGGCGACGTTTCGAGGACTGTAGTATGTTGTTGGTTGTAAAATGCGATATCCCGGTGTTACACAAAAGAAAATCTGGAGAAACTGCAGAGGCTGGAAAAAAAAAAAAAAAAAAAAAAAAAAAATTGCTGGAGGAACTCAGCGGGTCGGGCAGCATCTGTAGTGGGAATGGACAGGCGATGTTTCGGGTCAATTCCTTCTTCAGACTGATGGAAGGGTTCAGTCTGAAGAAGCGTTCCAACCCAAAAGGTTCGGAAGTGATCGGAGCAGAATTAGGCCATTCGGCCCATCAAGTCTGCTCTGCCATTCAATCTCTCCATCCTAGCCCCTCCCGAAATGTCGTCGATCCATTGCCTCCACAGATACTGCCCGACCTGCTTAGTTGCCTGCCGCATTTTGTCTTTTTTAAACAATAAAAAGTATGCTTTTACCGATAATTATGATATAAATTGCTCAACCTTAATGTGACAACTAAAATCACTGCACTCTTCTGCACTTAATACTTTGTGAAAATTTCTAAAAAGTGTAGAAAAATCATCGACAAACATTAGCAAGCATAATATTCCACCACTCACACATAGCTCCCAAGGGAAGCCTGGTCCCCCAACGCAACCCTTTCCCCACCGCAATATTCCACCACTCACCCGTTCCCCCAATGCAAGTGAGCAGGGCTACAATCTTATTGTGACATCACAGCTGTAAGTGCCAGTGCAGAGGGAAGGTTTTTTTTGTCAAATTGGGGTTTTGTAAATTAAAAAATGTAAACAACTTAAGAAATATAACATCAATCTGAACGAAAATTGATGCAATCCACCACATGCCAATTGTGAGTAAGGTGGTCCAATTGTAGTGCTATCGTGTATCGTTTTGGCGTAATTTGAGGACATCACCGAATCAGAGATCGCAGACACACACAGACATAGAAACAAACAAGATGAGAGTTTTAGTTATATATTGATATAATATTTACACGCACACGCATACATACACTTAAAACAATCAGACACTAATAGTGCATGAAGAAAAACCGATGCCCCCTAATCTATGTAGTTCAAAGTTTATTGGAGGTTTAACAGCCTGATGGCTGTAGGGAAGCAGCTGTTCCTGAACATTACAGTTTTCAGGCTCTGTACCTTTTTTCTGTTGGCAGGGGTGAAATGAGTGTGTGGCCATGGTGGTGTGATACTGGCTGCCCTTTTGAGGCAGCGACTCCGGTAAATCCGTTCGATGGAAATTAGATCATATCAGATTAGCTTGTGGTTCCACTCTTAAACTTTACTAAAGAATATTCAGTATTTCTCTTTTCCAGAATGTTACCAATAACCATAATACAGCTCCAAGTCTGTAGAAGGGTTTTGGCCCGAAACGTTGCCCATTTCCTTCGCTCCATAGATGCTGCTGCACCCGCTGAGTTTCTCCAGCACTTTTGTCTACCTCCAAGGTATCATTGTTCCTGCGTCTTTTTCCCCACGTGTGCAGTGTGATTTGACTGGAGAGCATGCAAAGCCATATTTCCACTGTATCTCGGTACATGTGACAGAAATAAGCCAGGGGCGGTACAGTAGCGCAGCCGGCTACCTGCGCCAGAGACCCGGGTTCGATCCCGACTACGGGCGCTGTCTGCACAGAGTTTGTACGTTCCCCCCGTGACCATGTGGGTTTTCTCCGGGTGCTCTGGTTTACTCCCACACTCCAAAGATGTGCAGGTTTGTAGGTTAATGGGGCTCTGTGAATTGTCCCTAATATTGTAGGATAGAACTAGTGTACTGGTGTGGACTCGGTGGGCCAAGCGGGACCTGTGTCCATGCGGTCTCTCTAAACCAAACTAAGTTAAATTGTCGGTAGACAAAAATGCTGGAGAAACTCAGCGGGTCAGCGTCTATAGAGCGAAGGAATAGGTAACGTTTCGGGTCGAGACCCTTCTTCAGATTGATGTCAAGTCGTCACTTTTATTTATATAGCACATTTAAAAAAACAACTCTCGTTGGCCAAAGGTACATTATTGGAGGTACTAACGTTATACAACAGTGGTTCATAGAGGTGGAGGTGGGGTGGGGGGGGGGTGGGTGGAGAAGAAAGGAAGAGGCGGAAATAGTGGGCTGTGGGAGAGCTGGGAAGGGGAGGGGAAGGAGGGAGAAAGCAGGGACTACCTGAAATTGGAGAAGTCAATGTTCATACCGCTGGGGTGTAAACTGCCCGAGCGAAAAATGAGGTGCTGCTCCTCCAATTTACGGTGGGACTCACTCTGGCCATTTAAATTGTCTATCAGTCAACACAAGTACGTCAAGGGAAAGGGAAGTGGAAGAGGGCTTTGGAAATGGAGAAATGTGACCGCAATACTAAGGGGTCATTGTCTTCCCTGTTGGCGCACTCCCGCAATCCTAGGTTCAAGCAGCGGGCGGTAGGGTGGCTCAGCGGCAGAGTTACTGCCTTACAGCGCTTGCAGCACCGGGAGACCCGGGTTCGATCCCGACTACGGGTGCTGTCTGTATGGAGTTTGTACAAACTCCGGACTGACAGCACCCGTAGTCGGGATTTCGCCGAGATCTTTGGTTTCTTCCCACACTCCAAAGTGAGTCCCACCTAAATTGGCTTGGTATTAAGTGCAAATTGTCCCTAGCGTGCGTAGGATAGTGTTAGTGCGCGGAGGAGGGGGGGGGGAAAATCGCTGGTCGGTGGGCCGTAGGGCCTGTTTCTGCGCCGTACCTCTGAACCAAACAATGGCATCAGTCTGAAGAAGGGTCTCGACCCGAAACGCCACCTATTCCTTCTCTCCAGAGACGCTGCCTGTCCCGTTGAGTTACTCCAGCATTTTGTGTCTACCTTCGACTTAAACCAGCATCTGCAGCTCTTTCCGAAACAATGTACAACAATGGCATACCTCAATATATCGGTTGCCCATGTGATGCTTGTGTCTCTGCAGCGCCAGGTCCCTGTGTTCACTATTGATGAATCTCACGAGCGCTTCTCCATTCCGTCTTCCTTGTGAATTAAGGCAGAGTGCTGCACCACCCCTTGAAAATGAACATAGATGGATGTTTAATGGCAACAACCCAAACATTCACAGTTATCTCTACAAATATTAGTCATAATGTAATCTGACATATATGATATTGAATGGAAGTGACCAATACAAGTGTATAAAGAGCCCATATTCAGGTAGCAGTAACAAACCAATACTGCTGTTTTAGTTATTAGACAATAGGTGCAGGAGGAGGCCATTCAGCCCTTCGAGCCAGCACCGCCATTCACTGTGATCATGGCTGATCATCCACAATTAGTACCCCGTTCCTGCCTTCTCCCCATATCCCCTGACTCCGCTATCTTCAAGACCCCTATCTAGCTCTCTCTTGAAAGTATCCAGAGAACCGGCCTCCACCGCCCTCTGAGGCAGAGAATTCCACACTCACCACTCTCTGTGAGAAAAAGTGTTCCTCATTTCCGTTCTAAATGGCTTACTCCTTATTCTTAAACTGTGGCCCCTGAGAATATTATTGTTCTAATATTCTCAGGTGTGCATACCTGGGAACCGGAGGATGAGGGGTGATCTTTTAGGGGTGTATAAGATCATGAGGGGCACAGATGGGGGCAGATGGACAGGGTCTTTGACTCGGAGTAGGGGAACCAAGAACCAGTGGACATACCTGTAGGTCGAAGGTGAGAGGGGAAAGACTTAAGAGGAACCAGAGGGCTAACTTTTTCACACAGAGGGTGAAGATGGATAAATGGATGAATGGAATGAGCTGCCAGAGGAAGTTGAGGCAGGAGGTATTGCAACAGAATTTAAAAGACATATGGACAGGTATGTGGATAGGAAAAGTATAGAGGAATAAGGGTCAAACGCGAGCACGTGAGACTAGTGTAGATGGGGATTCTGGGTTGGCATGGAGGAGTTGGGCTGAAGGGCCTGTTTCCACTCTGTATCACTCTATGACTCACATTTATAGACCCGCTAAATGCTGGAGTAAAGGGCCTGTCCCACTTACGTGTCCTTGAGATGCAAATTACGCGACCTTGTGGTCGCGTTGAGCCACGACGGTCCCTCGAAGGTCGCGCGCGTCATCATGCGTACGCACAGCCGTCTGGAGCGCATGACGTCATTTGAAGATAGACACAAAATGCCGGAGTAACTCAGCGGGACCGGCAGCATCTCTGGAGAGAAGCAATAGATGATGTCTTGGGTCAAGACTCTTCTTCAGTCTGAAAGAAGGGTCTTGACCCGAAACGTCACCCATTGCTTCTCTCCAGAGATGTTGCCGGTCCCGCTGAGTTACTCCTGCATTTTGTGTCTATCTTCAATTTTCTTGGCCCCGCTCTGGGAGTAGAAGTGGGGGCGGATCCGGACCGCAACGGCCGTGAGCCCCAGGCTGAGTTTGGCGATGGTTTGCCTGCTTCCGCTGCTGTTGGAGGTGAGACGTTGCGTCGCGCCAGGGTCTTGGGCCTGTCCCGCTCTGGCCGTCAGTTACGCGACAGGCCGTTGGCGCACGAAGGTTTCGTTCACTGCAAGAATTTCGGAGCCCCACGCGACGTCGCGCACAACTACATACCCCTCCGCGCTTCTCAGTGGGACCGGCCCCGCGCGGCCGCACGATGCCCGTGCGCCTCAATGCGACCACGAGGTCGCGTAATTTGCGTGCCAAGGACACGCAAGTGGGAGAGGCCCTTAACTCAGCGGGACAGGGAGCATTCGTGGAGAGAGATGTATGACTCTCTGACCTCTGATCAATGTCCCACCTGGGAAAAATAGTTCTATCGTATCGTATGGTAAATTTAGGCTAAATTTGCATTTTAGCGTTCCAGGGGGATGACAAAAGTAGATTTTCAAGATGAGGATTTTGACAAGTGGTGCAATAGAGGAGTTTAGACTCAAGTCAATTGTACAAAGATTCAGAGGGGAAAATTAGATTGTATGTTTTTAAAAAAATAAATCAATGCAGCGGGGGAGGGGAGGGGAGAGAATCATGGTGATGGGATGGGTGGGGATCAGAGCGGAGTTCTTGCAAAGGACCAACAAGGGCACAATAGCTTAAATTTGCATTGCCAGTTTGACATGATCATTATCTAGCAGCCTCCATTGAAAATCGCCTGCGTACAGAGTTTGCAGATGTGACATTTGCCAGTGCTCTCAAATTACTGCATGGTTTGAACACCTGTGGATCCAGACACAACCCTGCCCCTCGCAAGTAAATGCAAAATCAGATAAGGCAGTGGTACAACTGAATTGTATAGATAGAGAGTGATAGAGTGATACAGCGTGGAAACAAGGCATTTGGCCCAACCTGGCCACGCCGACCAACACGCCCCATCCACACAAATCCCACCTGCCTGCATTTGGCCCATGTCTCTCTGAACCCATCCTATCCATGTACCTGTCCAAATGTTTTTGAATGTTGTGATAGTCCCAGCCTCAACTACCTCCTCCGGCAGCTCGTTCCATACACCTACCGTACCACCCTTTGTGTAAAAAAAGGTACCCCTCAAGTTCCTCTTCAATGTTTGTCTCACCCCCCCCCCCCCCCTCACCTATATCCTCTGGTTCTTGATTCTCCTGCTCTGGGTAAAAGACTCTAGTGCAGTGGTTCTCAACCTTGTTTGCCCCATGCACCCCTTTCACCATATCTCAGAATGTCATTCCCCCCCCTTTCCAAGATTGTCTGCCTCAAAAAGTGCATTCCAAATAATCTGCATATAATACTGAAAATCCTTTATTTCTAACAGTTTGAGTTTGCTAATGTGTGGTCCCAATTCCCCCCCCTGAAAACCTGAAATTCCCTCCCTGGGGGGAATTCCCCCCTGGTTGAGAACCCCTGCTCTATGAGTTTACTCTATCTATTCCCCTCATTATCATATACACCTATCGATTTCTCTTAACATCGTAGATCTATCACAAATTTTAATATGATCAGTTGTTAAAATGAATTATCTCTTCACAGTAGATGGCAAAGGAATGAAGGGTCATAATTATTAGATATGATGCTTGTCTTGAGGGAGAGATTTATAAGTACACGCGACCTATTAATTTATCTCCAGAGTATCAGAAACAGAAAGTGTAATCTTTGCCTTGTGACATATCAAGCTTTCCTCGTATCGAGATTTGGTCTTTCACTGACTTGGGTCCCCGAGTTGGAATTGTTGAGTGTGGCAGATCATGTCTGAAAGAACAATATCTACACATCGAAGAACCAATGTAGCATTTTGAGAGATTTGCACTATTTTTTCACCCCTGCATTTCCTGGGTCTATAACTGTGCGCAACAGGTTTCTTAAACCCCATGTCCCACGGTACCAGTTCATTCCAAGAGCTCTCCCGAGTTTGCCCTGATTCGAACTCGGAGATTTACGGCAATGGCCGCTCGTCGGTACTCGGGCCTCTCGTGGACATTTTTCATCATGTTGAAAAATCTTCATGCGCTTACCTGCCGTTAGCGAGTCTCCCCGAGTACCTGCCGCTAGCGCTAAGAGACGTCCCCGAGCTCCGACGTACCCGCTACGTTCATTCTCCGTGCTTACCACGAGTTGGATTTTTTTTTTAAAACTCGGGAGAGCTCTTGGAATGAACTCGCACCGTGGGACAGGGCTATAACTATATAAAAGTGCCAGAAACATTTAATTTGAAGATGCCAAATACTGCATTTATTTAACAGTTATCTCGCCTTGACATTTGAGGTGAGAGGGGTAAGATAAACTAGGAACCTGAGGGGTAACTTTTTCCACACAAAGAGTGGTGGGTGTATGGAATGAGCTGCCAGAGGAGGTAGTTCGAGGCTGGTAGAATAACAACATTTAAAAGACATTTGGTCTGTTACATAGATTGGAAAGATTTAGAGGGACATGGGCTAAACACGGACAGGTGGGACTAAAGTGAGTCAGGAGTGTTTTGTTGTCGTATGCCTCTGATGGCAAACAGAACAATGAAAGTCTTACTTATAGTAGCACAACAGAATATGTAAACATAGTACACTGTAAAGAATATAATAAATGAGAGAAAAAGTTCAGCACACACGAGTAAGAGTGAGAGTGTGTGAGTGTCTCTCTCTCTCTCTCTTTTTAAGAGCTTATTGGAGGTTGATAGCGTTTAATAGTCTGATGGCTGTGGGGAAGAAGCTGTTCCTGAACCTGGACGTTACAGTTTTCAGGCCCCTGTACCTTCTTCCCGGTGGCAGGGGAGAAATGAGAGTGTGGCCAGGGTGGTGTGGGTCTCTGATGACGCTGCCTGCCTATTTGGAGCAGCGATTCCAGTAAATCCCTTCGATGGCGGGGAGGGAGGGAGGTCAGGGCGGTGAACTGGGCAGATGGGGCATCTTGGTCGGCATGGGCTAGTTGGGCTGAAGGGCCCGTTTCGTGCTGTGTGATTCTATGACTCTGTTCTTCACACGACTGCTTGTAGAGGCACTTAAAGTGAACCGCATGTGGAGAACGGAGAGGGGAGGGGAAAAAAGTACAAGCCTTATGTAAATTTTGAAGCAATAATCACAGGATAGTTTTTTGTGGCAATTTAATAGTATGTTAGGCAGTCATTACTAGCTTTAAAAAAAAAAAAAAAATCAAATACTAACTTAGCTATGTTGAGACCTCTGAAGAATCGAGCGATATCTTGGTCTGATGACTGCCATGGTAACCCTCTGGCTCTGACAACAGTATTATCATCAATTATCTCCATCTTGCTGCTGTTTATAAAAAAAGTTAAGAATTATTTTTAACATTATACACCTTCATCTTCCATTTACTTAACATGAGATCATAATAACATTAGGTCATATGTGATGTGTGTAGAATTCGGCCCATCAAGTCTACTCCGACATTCAATCATGGCTGATCTATCTTCCCCTCCAAATGCCATCCTAGTGCCTTCTCCGCACTAATCCCAAATCTATCTACCTCTGCCTCAAATGTTAGATTCTTTTTAACATTCCTTCTCTCCAGAGATGTTGCCCATCCCGCTGAGCTGCTCCAGCATTTTGTGTCTACTTTCTGTGTAAACCAGTATATGCGGTTCCTTCATCCTTCGGTCTGAACGAAATGCGAAATTTCGTTCAGACCGCAACGTCTGAATGACAATAAAGTTTTCCATGTTCTTCTTACAGATTTTAGTTTTGAGATTCAGGTCCATGGATGGGAAAGGTTTAGAGGGGTATGGGCCAAACGTTGGCAGGTGGGACTGGTGTAGATGGGACATGTTGGTCGGTGTGGGCAAGTGCCTGTTTCCACGCTGTATGACTGACTCTCCACAGCATTGAACCTTGCTTAGCTAAATTCTTGCTGTGCCAGTAGGCTGCCTTCAATGCCAAGTCCTATCGTTTTTGTCAACATGTCTTTTGCCTATCGAGACAAATAGACAAGGAAAAGGACCGTCACAGAGTAAACAATTAAACATTTTGCTTGGGCAGCTTACAACCCAGCGGTATGAATTTTGATTTAGAAACATAGCAAAATCGGTGCAGGAGGAGGCCATTCGGCCCTTCGAGCCAGCACCGCCATTCATTGTGATCATGGCTGATCGGCCCCAACCCGTGCCTGCCTTCTCCCCATATCCCTTGACTCCACTAGCCCCTAGAGCTCTATCCAACTCTCTCTTAAATCCATCCAGTGATTTGGCCTCCACTGCCCTCTGTGACAGGGAATTCCATAAATTCACAACTCTCTGGGTAAAAAAAGTTTTTTCTCACCTCAGTCATAAATGGCCTCCCCTTTATTCTAAGACTGTGGCCCCTGGTTCTGGACTCGCCCAACATTGGGAACATTTTTGCTGCATCTAGCTTGTCCAGTCCTTTTATAATTTTATATGTTTCTATAACTATGGTAGAGTGAAAACCTTGTTTTCTGAGAAAGGACATTTCAGAGATTTTAGAACAGAAATCCCCATATTGAGAACATGATCAGTGTAGAGAAGCCGAGAGAAATAGATGGTGTCCTGACAGAAGACAGGAATCATTCCCCCTCCCATTCCCACAGTGACATTTCTGTCCTGGGCTTCCTCCAATGTCAGAGGAGGAGGAAATAGCAAAAATAGTAAGATTAAGAATAAGACTGTGGCCCCTGGTTCTGGACTCGCCCAACATTGGGAACATTTTTGCTGCATCTAGCTTGTCCAGTCCTTTTATAATTTTATAAGTTTCTATAAGATCCCCCCCTCATCCTTCTAAACTCCAGTGAATACAAGCCTAGCCTTTTCAATCTTTCCTCATATGACAGTCCCACCATCCCAGGGATCAATCTCGTGAACCTACGCTGCACTGCCTCAATCACAAGGATGTCCTTCCTCAAATTAGGAGACCAAAACTGTACACAAAACGGTACATTTCCCTAACTTCAAGTAACCCTTCCATCCCCACCCTCTCTCCCCATTACTCGCCCACCCAAGTCGTTGTTCCAGCTTCAAAGTCTGCCTTGTTGAGTCTCATTGTCTGTAACTCGTTTTCACCTAGCCCACAGCTAACAATGGCCTGCTTCCTTCATCATCGTTACTTTCTTGCGTATCTTTCATTAATTTGTGTAGGAAGGAACGGCAGATGCTGGTTTAACCCAAAGCGCTGGAGAAGGAATGGGTGACGTTTCAGGTCGAGACCCTATTTCAGACTGAGGAAGGGACTCCAACAGAAACGGCACCCATTCCTTTTCTCCAGAGATGCTGCCTGTCCCGCTGAGTTACTCCAGCATTTGCTGTTCATCTTTCATTCATTTGTTCTATATCTCTCTCTATATCACCGTCTATCTGTATCTCTCGTCTACCTTTTCCCTGACTCTCAGTCTGAAGAAGGGTCTTGGCCCTGTGGAATTCTCTGCCTCAGTGGGCAGTGGAGGCAGAGAACTCTCTGGATACTTTCAAGAGAGGGCTAGATAGGGCTCTTAAAAATAGCGGAGTCGGGGGATATGGGGAGAAGGCGGGAACGGGGTACTGATTGGGGATGATCAGCCATGATCACATTGAATGGCGGTGCTGGCTCGAAGGGCCGAATGGCCTACTCCTGCACCTATTGTCTATTGACCCAAAGCGTCACCTATTCCTGCTCTCCAGAGATGCCGCCTGACCCGCTGAGTTACGCCAGCTTTATGCGTCCATCTTCGGTTTAAACCAGCAACTGCAGTTCCTTCCTACACAAGTAAACACTGAATCTCCACAGAGCCCATGGTTTTAAGACAAATTAAATTGTGAAGACTTACCAAGTCCCCGTTTCAAATTTGTAATTCACTCTTTCGGGGTCTATAAACCTGTGGTCTGGACAGATTAAAGGCATTACAAAGCTGAATAATTGACATTCACATTAATGCTTTATTAAAATGTACTGAATCAGAGGTACTTACTGTGTGGTTTAGAAATTATGGCTAGTATAATATTGGTTGCAGTCATAATATCAGAAACACCAAATTTGTAGGTGGCAGAATTATCTTCTAGATTTAGGTCTGCAAAGTAAAACTTATCAAGGAAAGAGATATTTGATGATGACGATAATAATTCTTTTAGTAATGATAACTGTGTATTAATAGTTTTATTTGCATTTCTGGTATTGGAGAAGTGGGGGAGGGGAGGAGGAAAGGTGAGGGAGGGAGTCATAGGAGCAGAATGAGGCCATTCGGCCCTTCGAGTCTGCTCCGCTATTCGAGCAGGGCTGACCGATTGAGTAGGATTGAGTATCAATATTGCTTTCAAGAAAGGCAATCTTGAATTCGACACTTCCATAGTAGGACAAAGCTAGAATGAGGAGAAGGTGGATCTAACATTGTGTAGGAAGGAAGTGCAGATGCTGGTTTACACCGAAGATAGACACACAATGCTGGAGTAACTCAGCGGGGACAGGCAGCTTCTCCGGAGAGAAGGTACGGGTGACGTTTCGGCTCGAGACACTTTTTCAGACTATCTTCTTCAGGGTCTGAAGAAGGGCCTAGACCTGAAACATCACCCATTACTTCTCTCCAGAGATGCTGCCTGTTCCGCTGAGTTACTCCAGCCCTAGTCTTGTGGAATTCTCTGCCTCAGAGGGCGGTGGAGGCAGGTGCTCCGGATGCTTTCAAGCGAGAGCTAGATAGGGCTCTTAAAAATAGCGGAGCCAGGGGATGTGGGGAGAAGGCAGGAACGGGGGTACTGATTGGGGATGATCAACCATGATCACATTGAATGGCGGTGTTGGCTCGAAGGGCCGAATGGCCTCCTCCTGCACCTATTGTCTCTACATGTCTGTCTCTGGTGGCTCTAACATTGTTTTATTATGTTTAGGGGAGGAAGGAGGGTCCCGACCCAAAACGCCACCTATGCATGCACCCCTTTCCCCTCCCACAAGAGCGCTGCCTGACCCTCCGAGCTGCTCCAGCACTTTGGGTTTATGTTTAGTCAACCGGCATCTGCAGTTCCCCGTTTCGCCAGTAATGTCTGTTGGCGTCTGTAACTGACGAGTCGCATTGCTGGTCGCATTGCCCGAGTGCACACGTTTTACACAAGTGCGTTATTTGTTTGTAAACAAATGACCAGAGCACGACAAGCAGGTAAATAATCTCGGCATCAACTGCACCGCACCACAATCACGAACGTGGCTCCCTGTTGAAGTGCACGGCATTATCGGAATGCAATGATCCCCGTTTCTTTTTGTTTTGCAGGAAGCTTTTTAAACCACAAAACTCTTCGGGAAACATCGGAGCTCCTTACTTCCGCGTATCGAGACTAAAGGACCTTACGCGTCACGCCACACATGCCGCTCACGTGATGCGTGCATGGTGCGCATTGCGCTTGCATGGTGCGTGGTGACGCAGGCAGTGACGCTCGGCCGCGCCCCGGGGTTTTGGGACGCACAAAATCTTCGCGCGCCATCTGCGTGACGCGCAAATGACGCCCCAAGTGGGACAGGCCCTTGAAACCTACAATGGCCGATCCCTCGACCGGCCCGCGGGGAGGAATGAAAGAACCATATTTACTAAGGATACGGTCCGACATGACCTTGAGATCGATTTCGTGGACGTCGGGAGCATCCGGGCAGCATTTCTTAAATTCTTTTCGTAGATCAAAGAAAGAATAGAAGCATTCTGGCAACGAAACATTCTGTCGAGGGGATGGGGGGGAGAAAAGAAGAGGAGATGTAAACTGAAGCCATTTGTCTGTCTGAAAACAAGTCGTTCGCAACAACAATTTCATAAGTTCACAAGTTCTCGGAAGCAGAATTGGGCCATTCGGCTCATCAAGTCGACAGTAACCCCATTCAACAAATGGGGTTAATGCATTTCTCGGCTGATCGATCTGCGCTGGCCTGCGGCAATCCCTTGGCTCTGCATGGGTGGGGGTGGGGGGAGGATGGAGGGGCTCCGCGAGCGGCCGGCTGGCGGCAAGAAAGTGCATTCTCCCCGGCCCCGGCATCCCCCACTTGTATCAAGTCGACACCCCATTCAATCATGGCTATCGATCCCCCTCTCAATCTGCCTTAAGAATCTATCTCCCTCTGCCTTAAAAATATCCACCAACTTAGATAGACACAAAAAGCCGGAGTAACTCACGGGACAGGGAGCATCTCTGAAGAGAAGGAATGGGTGACCTTTTGTGCCGAGACCCTTCTCCACTGACTTGGCCTCCACAGCCTTCTGTGGCAAAGAATTCCACAGATTCACCACCCTCTGACTGTAGAAATTCCTCCTCCTCACCTTCCTAAAGGAACGTCCTTCAATTCTGAGGCTACGACCTCTGGCCCTAGACTCTCCCACTAGTGGAAACATCCTCTCCACATCTGAGTTCTCAGCTTTCCCTTGAGGTTTGTGCAAAAGTAGGACCCAACATCTCGTTTTTTTATTCAAAAAGTTTAATCAATTAAAAAAATAACATTAAATGCTGCTTAAGCATACTTTTGAATGCGCTCGCCCATTGGAATTTGACGTTAGAATACATTGTAGTAAAGGTAATGGGATGACCACAAGGATCGCAGATGCTGAAATCCATGAGTAAAGCTCCGTGTGTGGGAAGGAACTGCAGGTACTGGTTTACACCGAAGATAAGACACAAAATGTCAGAGTAACTCAGCGGGACCGGCAGCATCTCTGCTGAGAAGGAATAGGTGACGCTTTCGGGCCGAGACCCCTCTTCAGACTCAACTCGAGTAAAACTCACAGTGTTGGAGAAACTCAGCAGGTCAGGCAGCATCTGTGGAGGGAATTGGATACAGGACGTTTGGGGTCGGGACCCTTCTTCAGACTGGGTCTGGGACAGCACACTCGTCAAATGCCGGATGGGTCCCGACCCGAAACGTCCCCTATCCTTTTTTCTGCGGAGAGTCCGTCGTCTGACTCGCTGAGCTTCTCCTGCACTTTGTGTCCGTCTTTAGTATAAACCAGCATCTGCAGTTCTTTATTTCTCCACAAAAACTGCTTAGCTCACTGTTCATAGATTCACACAGAGCAGAAACAGGCCCTTCAGCCCAACCTGCCCACACCGACCAATATGTCCCAGCTACACTGTCCCACCTGCTTGCGTTTGGCCCATATCCCTCCAAACCTGACCATCCGTGTACCAGTCTAAATGTTTCTTAGACCCTGCAATAGTCCCTGCCTCAACTACCTCCCCTGGCAGCTTGTTCCATGCACCCACCACTCTTTGTGTAAATAAGTTACCCCTCGGGTTCCCATTAAATCTCTCCATCCACCCCCCACTGCCCCCTCACCTTAAACAGAATTCCTCTGGTTCTCGATTCCCCAACTCCCAAACGCAAGAGTGTGCGTTTACCCGATCTGATCCTGCCATTATTTTACACACCTCTATAGGATCACCAGTAGACACCCTTCATCCTCCTGTGCTTCAAGGAATAAAGTCCCAGCCAGCTCAACCTCACCCTATAGCTCAGGCCCTCGAGTCCCGCCAACATCCTCGTAAATCTTCTCTGCACCCTTTCCAGCTTGACAACATCTTTCCTATAACACGGTGCCCAGAACTGAACACAACACTCTAAATGTGGCCACTAAATGTGGTCTGAAGAAGGGTCTCGACCCGAAACGTCGCCCATCTCCTTCGCTCCTTAGATGCTGCTGCACCCGCTGAGTTTCTCCAGCTTTTTGTGTACCCTCGATTCTCCAGCATCTGCAGTTCCTTCTTTAAAACTCTAAATGTGGCCGCCTCTCCAATGTCATGTATAACTGCAAAATGCACCCAAAGTAGTTCAGATCCAAGCAAGCAAAAGCCTTGCGTGTCCACATGTTGAATATTGCTGGTCCGTGTGAGATCCTTTCACTCAAGGGTACATCAGTAAGATCCAGGCAGTGCGTCAAGGTTCATATCTAACAACTACAAGTGGCAGAGCTCAGTCTCCAGCATGATAAAGGACCTTAAACGTCACCCACCCACTACCTGTCGCAAGTTCATCAGACTGACATCATTCCACAAGATCAGGAACACCACTATTGATTGAAAGATGGAGAACCACGTCCAGTTAGCCCAGGCACCCACAGACACGTCAACCAGAAGCTACCAGACTGGAAATTATTACATTCCGCACGGCACTCCATTCACACTTTCTAACTCGTTTTTCTTCAAGACAGCAAGGCGATTGGAACACCCTACCAGCCAGCATCAGAGATCTGGTGTATGATCTTTGTATGGTGTACAATTTTGGTCGCCTAGTTATAGGAAGGATGTCAACAAAATAGAGAGAGTACAGAGGAGATTTACTAGAATGTTGCCAGGGTTCCAGCAACTATGTTACAGAGAAAGGTTGAACAAGTTAGGTCTTTATTCTTTGGAGCGCAGAAGGTTAAGGGGGGACTTGATTGAGGTCTTTAAAATGATGAAAGGGATAGACAGAGTTAACGTGGATACGTTTTTCCCATTGAGGGTAGGGAAGATTCAAACAAGAGGGCATGACATGAGAATTTAAGGGACAGAAGTTTAAGGGGTAACGCGAGGGGGAACTTCTTTACTCAGAGGGTGGTGGCTGTGTGGAATGAGCTTCCAGCAGAAGTGGTGGAGGCAGGATCGATTTTAACATTTAAGAGTAAAGTGGATAGGTATATGGACGTGAAGGGAATGGAGGGGTATGGTCTGAGTGCAGGTAGATGGGACTAGGGGAAAACAAATGGTCGGCACGGACTGGAAGGGCCGAGAGGGCCTGTTTCCGTGCTGTAATTGTTATATGGTTATATGGTTATCTCCAATACATCAACACATACAAAGATGCAACTCCAAAAGCATCTCCGTCTAGACTAGAACAACCACCACCGTCATAGTGCTGAGCGGTGCACTACCTGGAGCTTTTCAGCGTACTACACCCAGATCCAGATACTGACCTCCCAACTTCAATAGTCAGTTACGCCAGAACTTTGCATTTTCCTCGATAAAAATAAATAAACAAGTTTAACATATTCCAAAGAAAGACACAAAATGCTGGAGTAACTCAGCGGGACAGCCAACACCTCTGTGGAGAAGAAATGGATGATATTTTGGATCGAGGCCCTTATTCAGACCCTATATTATAGACGGAGAGGGAGGCAGACAGACAAATAGACAATAAATGTAATTAAGTGCTTACCTTGCGAGAGGCCTCGGGGTGGAAGACCTGACGTATATGTAGTTGGCCATCAGTACATAGACAGAACGAAGTCCCCAATCCAATATTCAGTTCATTGCTCACAGATCGATCGAGCTGTGTAAAAACAATTAGCGGTTAGTTCCAAATGTTGGGGGAGTCCAGAACCAGGGGCCACAGTTTAAGAATAAGGAGTAAGCCATTTAGAATGGAGACGAGGAAACACTTTTTCTCACAGAGAGTGGCGAGTCTGTGGAATTCTCTGCCTCAGAGGGCGGTGGAGGCCGGTTCTCTGGATGCTTTCAAGAGAGAGCTGGATAGGGCTCTTAAAGATAGCAGAGTCTGGGGATATGGGGAGAAGGCAGGAACGGGGTACTGATTAGGGATGATCACATTGAATGGCGGTGCTGGCTCGAAGGGCCGAATGGCCTACACCTGCACCTATTGTCTATTGTCAAATATCTCCTCTGGATTTGTTAGGAGAGAAGTTAAAATAAAAATCTCCGCTGAACACGAGGCAGAAGGTCATAAGCGATAGGAGCAGAATTAGGCCATTCGGCCCATCAAGTCTACACCACCATTCAATCATGGCTGATCTATCTCTACCTCCTAACCCCATTCTCCTGCCTTCTCCCCATAACCCCTAACACACATATTTGGCATTTTCTATTCCTCAAGAAACTAAATTAAAATCACATTGATCAGTAGTCGACTGCTGTGACCTTTTATTTTTTTTACTCAGAATGTTGATTTATTTTTTGCTTCATGTTAACTACATGTGAATCTTTAATGGAAATCTAATAACATTATTAGTAGAGGAGGGAACTGCCGGTGCTGGTTTACACCCATGGTTGACACAAAGTGGTGGAGTAATTCAACGGGTCAGGCAGCATCTCTGGAGAAAAGGAATAGGTGACGTTTTGGGTCGAGACTCTGGAGATTCAGAAACTTCCTCTACCCTGACTCTCAGACTGCCGCAGGGTCTTGACCCGAAACATCACCCATTCCTTTTCTCCAGATATACTGCCTGGCCCAACAAATTACTCCAGCAATTTGTGTCTAATAAGTAATAACAATTATTTGCTCATTAAATGGCATCAAGTTGGGAAAAGGGGAAGTACAACGGGATCTGGGGGTCCTTGTACATCAGTCTATGAAAGTAAGCATGCAGGTACAGCAGGCAGTGAAGAAAGCGAATGGCATGTTGGCCTTTATAACAAGAGGAATTGAATAAAGGAGGCAAAGAGGTCCTTCTGCAGTTGTACAGAGCCCCAGTGAGACCACACCTGGAGTATTGTGTGCAGTTTTGGTCCCCTAATTTGAGGAAGGACATTCTTGCTATTGAGGGAGTGCAGCGTAGGTTTACAAGGTTAATTCCCGGGATGGCGGGACTGTCATATGCTGAGAGAATGGAGCAGCTGGGCTTGTGCACTATGGAGTTTAGAAGGATGAGAGGAGATCTCATTGAAACATACAAGATTGTTAAGGGCTTGGTCACGCTAGAGGCAGGAAACATGTTCCCGATGTTGGGGGAGTCCAGAAACAGGTGCCACAGTTTAAGAATAAGGAGTAAGCCATTTAGAACGGAGACGAGGAAACACTTTTTCTCACAGAGAGTGGTGAGTCTGTGGAATTCTCTGCCTTCCGGCGGCGTCAATGGTGGGGTGAGAGATGCTCCTGTTTTGCTCTGCTCCCGAAAGAATGTTTTAATGTGCTAAAATAGGAGCTGGAAGATGGGGGAGTTCTAAAATGTACTACCGGAGTTGCTATTTAATTGTGTGTTATCAGGAACTCTGCTGATAACAGAGAATAACAGCAGTTTTAAATGAAAAAATGGAATCCTCGCCAGAAGCCTGTAAAACCTGCTTCAAGACCTGCCACAAGAGACTACTTGAAAAAACTTGGAAAGACTCCTCAATCCCCTCAAGCATCAGCTGGAAGCTCAGAAGATGAAGCTGACTTTCGAAATCTTTCTACAGAAATGACCTCAATGGAGGAACAAAGAGAGCATATGGAACAATTGGAAAAGTCAGGATTAACTTCAGTCACTGAAGTTATTTCTAAAGTGATACGAGATGGGAATGTCGCGCTGGACAAAAGCCTCTCTGAAAAAATTAAACAAGGTAATGATACGCTGATGGGGAAAATTGATGACTTAACCAAACGTGTGATTGAGGTTGAGGAGGATTTAAACAAAAAAAATTAAGCGGGTTGATAAGGACTGGACGGCAATGTTAAAGTCTACTGAGGCGGCTAAGGAAGGAATGGATAATACGATAACTGAGATGGCTAAGGAGATAAAGAGACTAAAAAAGGAACAAGAAAGCACTGGGAGGGAGCTTGCTAAAATGAAGCATAAATGTATGGGACTTGGAAGTAAGATCAAGAAGACAAAATCGAGGATAGTTGGAGTAAAAGAAGGAAAGGAGAGTGGGCAAAACTTTCAGGAGTTGCTGCCAACTTACTCAAACAAGTGCTTAAGCTGCCTGAAGCCCGAGAATAGATATGGCTCACCGGGTCTGACGTAAGGTTCAAGCAAGCCCAACTGCCCCCCCCCCCCCAAGACAGATTAATTCTGAAATTCTATGACATTTCAACCCTGGAAGGAATTATGAAAAAAATTCCATATGGTGTGAATTTGATGTTTGAAGAAGACAAACTAAGATTCTACCGTGATTTTCCAGCTGAAGTCATGGAAAAGAGGGACAAGTTTACAAACACGAGAAGGCTACTGAAAGAGGTCTCGGGAGTAAGATATGGGATAGTATATCCTGCGAAATTGAGAATTACTTATAACCATGTTGAACGTGCATTCACGGATCCAGAAGAGGCATTTAATTATGCACAAAGTATCACAAAGGAGGACTACTGATCATGAGAAATGACGAAGAAAGAACTGTGTTTCTTTTTTTTTTAACATACAAAAAATACTGCTCTGGTTAAGATGGAGAACTTTCCTCGAGGCGTTGTCTAGACATTTTATCTTTGGAATGTTAACTCAAGGTCGGATTTTATGTTTCACTTCAACAAAGGATTGACAAAGAAGCAAAATTGTGGCGGGGAAAATAACTTGAGAATATGGAAAAACATTATCAGTGCACTTGTATATAGAAATTTATGATTTAAGAAACACACAATTACATACTAACATAAAATATAATTAATAAAATGTGTATTAAGGCATAGCTTAATAATGGCTGTTGTTTATTTCATGATGTTAATTACTTGCTAAATATAAGAATAACAAGTTAAATATGATTGATAAGTACTAATAACATACTAACACATTTTATGGATATAGTAGATTTAGTCTAAATTGCGCACAAAGAGGGGGGAGGAGACTCAGACGCTTGGAAGTTACCCAAGGAAACCTGCTGGTGTCTGATACCCTTGGAACCTGCTGGTGTCTGATACAAAAGCTTGAGACTTAATTGTAATAGAGCTAGGCATATCAATAGATATGGATATATAATTAACATAATTACTGTTATATCTAAATATATACTCGGAAACTCTTTTTTATTTTGTTTTTTCTCTTTGAAGATATATTTCTAATCAATCTATTGGAGTGCGTTTTATTTTATATATATATATATAGATATATATTTCTGAACTTTGTATCGCTCTCTCTTCCAATTAATAATAACTGGTCAAGGGAGCAGAGCGAAACATATAAAAACATCTACGGAAGTCAATAAGAATTTTTCTACCACCTGTTTTTAGTTATAATATCTTTATTTTTGGATATTATAATATCACTTTTTGTTTGTTAAGTATCTTTTCACGACTACACTTTCTGGTCTTTTTCAAGGTCTATTTCTGAAGGGGAGATGCCAACAAAACTTAACAGCTGGGGATATGACCATCCTCCACCTAGAGTTATGAGGTTCTTGGTTGCACCATATGAAGTAAAGGTATTAATATGATTCATTAATGCAAGACGATAAACAAAAGAAATACTGGGAGAATCACGTTCTGTAGTTGGAATATAAGGGGCGCTAATGAACCAATTAAAAGGGGCAAGATCTTTGCCCAATTAAAAGCCTTAAACAGTGACATCATTTTCTTACAAGAGACGCATTTGAAATATCAAACACAGATAAGATTGAAGATAAATTGGATTGGGCAAACATACTACTCTTCATTTACTTCTAAATCTAGAAGTACGGCTATTATCATTCGTAAAGGTATACCCTTTAAACTAAAGAATACCATAGCAGATAAAGAGGGGAGGTGCGTCATAGTCACGGGAGAAATTTATTCTACTCCACTTTCTTTGATAAATATTTATGCTCCTAATTTTGACAACCCCCAATTCTTTAGTAAAATTTTGGATACAATTACAGAACTTAACTATCAAAATGTGATAATAGGGGGAGATTGGAATTGTGTTTTAGATCCATATCTGGATAAATCAGCAAAACAAAAAAAGATTAACATAAAATTTAAAACTAGTGAACTCCTAAATACATACATGAAAAATACCAACATAACAGATGTATGGAGGATCGCTATCCCAGTAGGTGGGGAATATTCATTTTATTCAACGGTACATAAAACATATTCACAGATTTGATTACTTCTTAGTGGACACGAAACTAATTCCATATATACATATGATTTCTAAATATCATAATAGTATTATTTCTGATCATTCCCCGCTAACTTTTTCTTTAAAATTAGATGGATTGCCTGATAAAAAATTGTTTTGGAGGTTTAACCCCCAAATCTTAAACAATTCACAAGGATGTACATATTTAAAAGAGCAGATGGGATTATTTTTTGAGACAAATGATACACCAGATATTTCACCCTCCTTATTATGGGAAACTTTTAAGGCATTTATTAGAAGAACTATAATCTCATATCAAGCATTTCAAAATAAAAAAAATAACACTGAACAATTGCAGTTAGAACAGGAAATTAGACAATTAGATTTAGAAAATGCTAAAGAACCAACTATAGATAAACATAATAAGTTAACAATACTAAAATATAAAATAAATAAAATTTTCAGCCAGAATAATAAGATTATTTCAAATTATAAAACAAGAAAATTTTGAATTTGGTGAAATAAACTCTTAGCACGCCAACTGAAAAAACGGGAAACAGAAAATCCAGTTACTAAAATTAAATCAGACAAAAGGGAATTACTAACACTACCTAAATATATTAAGAAAAGATTTGCTCAATTTTATCAAAATTTATATAAATCGAAAACCTCTGCAAATAATACTCAAATTACAAATTTCTTAGACAATTGTAATCTTCCAAAATTAAATATGGTGGAACAAGAGGATTAGGAGCCCAGATTACACTACAGGAAATAGAAGCAATAAATTTGTTGAAGAATGGCAAAACGCCAGGACCAGATGGCTTTAGTAATGAATTCTATAAAAGATTCTATGAGATAATTTCTCCACGCCTGCAACATTTATATACACACACGCTTTTAAAGAAAATAAACTTTCAGAAACATTAACTGAGTCAACGATTATACTTATACCAAAAAAGGATAAAGATCTAGAAGACCCAGGTTCATATAGAGCTATTGCACTCCTATATATACAGATCAAAAAATATTAGCAATGACCCTAGCGAGAAGATTGAGTAAATAAGTTAGCAAACTAATAAACCCGGACCAAACAGGGTTATTACCAAAGAGATACTCTTTTAACAATTTGAGACGGCTGTCTAAATAAAGTACTCACATAATACTGAAGAAGAACTAGCAATTATTTCATTGGACGCAGAAAAAGCTTTCGATCAAGTAGATTGGCAATATTTATTCAAAGTATTGCAAAAATTTAACATGGGAGATATAACTTTCATCTCATGGGTAAAATTATTATAATGATAAGCCGACGGCTAGAATACTGACTAATAATATATTATCCCCGAAATTTCCAATTAGCAAGGGGCAACTAGGCAGGGGTTAAGCATAAGTTGCCGATATACTATCTACCGCCCCTGCTATTTGCACTAGTGATAGCTAGCCTTTAGCAGAAAGTATAAGAAGGCATCCAAATATATTTATGTATAATAATACCAAACACTCAAATATAAAATTTTAATTATATGCCCAGACGACTTCATTTATCTATATATCACAAATTTGCAAATTAGCATACCAAACTATACTAAACTTAATAGGAGAATTTGGTTTCTTTTTCAGGATATAGAATAAATTGGGAACAAAAGCGAAATTTATGACGATAAAACCTCAAGAGCCGACACATTTGTTGAAATTCACCATTCAGAATTGCAACGGGAAAATTTTAAGTATTTTGTCATCCAAATCACTAGGGAAAATATAAATCATTAGCTCAACGCAAACTGTATGCCTTTATTAACTAAATTAAATGGGTTGATTAAATTTTGGAAAACTACTGCCGATGTCCTTATTAGGCAGAATAAAGCGATAAAAATGATCTTCTTACCACAATAGTATGTAGTACTCTTATTTCATCAATACCATAGGATATACTTACCTAAAAAGATATTTAAAAAACTAGACTCAGATATTATATACACTTCATATGGGATTATAAATTCACACATGTAATTTTTTTATAAAAACTTCTTAGATGAGTAAATCCTACAAGATTCAGTGTGGACTGACATCTTCCGTAACTTATTGGTCTTACTATTGGGCCAAGCTTGATATATTAAGAATATAATCCTATTGCGTTGGGCAGTTCTGACTTCCCAACAGGAAGAATTTGGTATAAGAATGGACGAACAGAGGATTGTACTCACCTTCTAATATCAAGCAGCAAGATCCTTCTATTCCCGACTGAATGAACTGAACCAAATATATAAAAAAATCAATTCAAGGAAATGAACTCCAATTTATTCACTAGTATAATAGAATTGTGGACAAACAAATAAAATTAACTTTAAAATTAAAGAAAATGATCCCTTCTTTCTCGCAAATAGCTAATAATCCCTCATTTCAAACCATCCATTTATTGATTAAAACGTTTATCCATTGATGAAGAAAGGAATTAAAACCGATGGACCTGAGATATGTATGAATCGAGAAAAAATTTTATAATTCCAACTAATTACAACTAAATATAATTTGAAAAGTAATCAATTTCAAAATAAATCATACAAATGCAAGATTATTTGAAAAAATATATACACAGGATATCAAACTCATTAACCTCACAGATATATTGGAGGAAGGAGGCGGCATGAACTAGAAAGGCAGAATTCAAGCAAATATGTACTATCTTACTTATATAATAGTTCTAATATAGAACACCAATGACAGAGGGCCAATTAGAAGGACTTGGAACAGAATTATTGATTAAAATCCGCAATGATAGATGGGAAAAAAAATGTATATGTAAATAAATGTTCAAATTAATGTAAGACATAACTTAATTCAACTTACAAAATTTTACATAGATATATTATTCGAAAACTAATCTGAATAAAATATTTTTCAATGTTTTCCCCTCCATATCTGCGACAAATGTCCTACACTACAAATGCCACTATAGCCACATTCCTTTGTCTCTTGTATAAAACTGTAATAACATTTGGAAATTAAATTTTTTAGCGCAATTCTTTACAAAACTATTTAACACAAAATTGAACCCCAATACTGACGCATTATCTTTGGATCAATGGATCAGAACGCCGGAAGCTAAACCTAACTAGGTATTCATAGAAGCTTTTCTTAATTACGGTCTAATAACAGCAAAAAAACATACTCAAATTTGAAAAAAAAAACGCTACCACGCCAACATATCAAAACGTGGATCATCAAACATGTCTTGAAATGCTACTATTCCTCTGAATGAAATGAGATTCCTGCCTCACTTTAGGCCAAGTAGACGTTATTCTTAAAGACTTAGTCTACTATTTATCTACTTTTTTCAAGCAGATGCCGTGAACATAGAAATTAAATTATGGTTTAGAAACTGGTTGGTTGTCACGGACCACAGGGGCAAAAATACGAAGGATAGGCTAGGATCTCTCCGTCATAATCTCTCTTTCTGTTAGCTCTCTCCTCTTATTCTTTCAATTCTTTTTTAGCGCTTCTTATTTCGTGTCCCTGTATATTACATTTGGACTATCTGCACCTTCCTACTGACGTGCCTCTATCCATTCCGACACCATTCCTATTTATTTTTTCTCTCACTGTTCTCTTTTATTATATAAATCAAAAGTACGAACTTTGTACATAGAATGCCGAAATATGGTCATGTAGATGACTATATATGCCGAAGTACTTTATAGAATAACCACATTACTGTACTTACTTCTAAACAAAAGAATAAACAAAAAAAACATGGCCATACAAGCTTGGGAAAAGGAGGAAGTACAACGAGGATCTGCCCTGGGCGCTCCATGTGTACATCAGTCTATAAAAGTTATAGCCATGCAGCCTTGCAGCAGGCATGATTGCAAGAAGCGAATTGGCATGTTGGCCCCTCTTTACTAACAAGAGGATTGAATATAGAGCAAAGATGGCGTCCAATTCTTCTGAGGTTGTACAGAGCCCTAGGTGAGACCACACACCTGAGTGGTCATTTGTCGGCTGCTACGATGTTTGGCTCCCCTAATTTGCAGAAAGGACATCTTGTTATTGAGGAGTGCCAGCGTAGGATTAATTCCGGCGATGGACGGGTGACTGTTCATATGCATGAGAGGATATGGAGCAGAACTAGGGCCTATGTACACTCATGCGAGTTCTTAAAAGGATGAGAGGAGATCTCATTGAAAATCATACAAGATTGTTAAGGGGTTGGAACACGTCTAGAGGCAAGAGGTAAAACATGTACCCCGATGTAGGGCGAAGGAGTCCAGAGAACCAGCCTGCCCCACAGTTTAAGAATAAGGGTAGTAAGCTATTAGCAACGGAGCATGAGGAAACACTTTTTTATCACAGAAGAGTGGTGAGTCATGTGGAATTCTCTGCTATCAGAGGGCGGTGGAGGCAAGGTTCTCTGCGATGTTTTCAAGAGAGCTAGTTAGGGCTCTTAAATTAATAGCAGAGTCAGGGGATAATGACGCGGAGAAGGCAGAGACGCGGGGTGTAACTGCATTCGGGATGATAAGCCATGATCAAATTAAATGGCGGTGTGCCTTGCTCGAAGGGTTTCGACTCATGGCCTATTCCTGCACCCCACCTATTGTCTATTGCCTCAATTTAAGTTAGCCTCAATATGATTAGTTCTTATGAGTTATAAACATAGACACATAGACAATAGGTGCAGGAGGAGGTGCCCATTCGGCCCTTCAAGCCCTAGATCGCATTCAAATGTTGTCATGGCGGTATCATCCCCAGATCAGCTAACACTGGTTCCATGCCTTCTTCCATTCCCTTGATTCCGGCTCTTCCTAAGAGTCTCTATCTAACTTCCTTGTTTTGAATGCATCCAAGTGAATTGGCCCTCCACTCCCACTGCATGAAAGGGTCCTTCTTCAAGTTGTAGGTTCAAATGTACCCAAAGTATCAGTGAAAACATCTCTATTGCTGACTAGGTGCTATCCAGCCAAGCTAAAAGACAATCAGCCATTTTACAGCTGACGGAATCACATTAATGGCGAATAACGTTTTGTGCAAGTAGAGCGCATGCCCTCCATCTACTAGAAATTTAGAACGATGAGGGAGGATACTTATCAGAAAACTTACAAATCAATTCTTACAGGAGTAGACAGCCGCTAGATGCAAGAAGATTTGTTCCCGATGCTTTATGGGAAGTCACAGAACAAGTCCACAAGTTTTAAGGTACAGTGAGCGAGTCATTTTAGGATCGCGAAGATGAAAAAAACATTTGTCCTCAGAGAGTGGTGAAATCTGTGGGATTCTCCCTTGCATCAGAAGGTAGTTGAGCGCCAGTTCACTTGCGACTAGATTTAAGAGGAGTATAAGATGTGGCCCTTGTGGCTAAAAGATAGGGGGTATGGAGGAGAAGGCAGAGTACAGGATTCACTGAGCCTTGGATGATCAGCATGATCAATATTGAATGGTCAGGGCGCGTGCATGGCTACGAAAGGGGACCGAGATGGCCCACTCCTGCATCCTAATGTCTATGTTTACACTTAGCACCACCTGCCCTTGATTTATAGGCCCCATATCCTCTAAAACCTTTCCCACCCCTAGTCACAAATGTATTCCTACCTGCCCCAAATGTCTCTTAATATGTCATTGTAAAAATGCCATCGGCTACATCCACCCCATTGGCGTTTTTTCTTCTGCCAATACTATACTCTCTATG